>JAAGKR010000276.1:109198-235429 GCA_011419295.1 Clarias macrocephalus
CCCCCCCCCCCCCCCCCCCCCCCCCCCCGGGACACTGATCGGCTTCTTTAATGCCTGCTGCACATTTACGTCACCAAAACACACAGGAATTCTTTAGAATATGGCATTTAACAGGAAAAAGCAATTAGACCGTTTTGGTCATTAGTCGCTGTATGAACCCACTACACATACTAGATAAAAGATACGTACATAAAATAATCCATGGTGAAACTAGAATCCAGTTTGCCTCCCAACAAAGCAAGGGCAAAGTAACCTGGAAACATTATACTGGGGGTGATGGAGAGAGACACAGATGCAGCTAGGCTTCTGCTCAGTCACGTCAAAGCCAAGCTGGTAAACAACATCGAGCCTCCTCGAAACCCTCTTTGGCGGACGATTAGTCCACATCTGAAATGCTTGGATTTGACATCCACCTTCTAAGGTGAATAATACAAAACAAAACATCGTAATTCCCTTATAAATGATTTCGATTTTTTGACGAAACTCAATTCTTAATTCTTGATAACCCGCAGCTCCATTTTCTGAAACATGTAATCCTGGGTGTTTATGCCCCTTAAGTGCCTGTGTTATACGTATACATTGGCATTTCCGTGTGTGTGCGTCCGAGACGTGCATGGCTGTGTTTGTATATATGTGTGTGAGTGCATGTTTAGCATGCGGGTGCATGCCGCCGGTGCAGAGCACGGTGAAATCACTTGGATGTCATCCAGCCCAGTGGAAGGTCATCGGCAGCTCCTCCAAATAGATCCAGCCTTCATTTCCTCTCTGTAGCCTGCTGTATTTACCGGCTCATTGGCCCAGAACGCCTGCGCCCTGCAACACCACACACACACACACGCACACACACGCACAGATGAGAGAGAGGGTGAAAAAGCGAGAGAGACTGCAGCATGGCATTACAGCCTCCTGAAATCCTTTCCCTTCATTTTAAAACATCTGAGGGTGCCAGTGTCAATTTGTGTCTGTCAAATGCTGTTGGTTTTTTTTTTTTTTTTTTAAGAGCTATGCTTAAAATGATGAGCTAGTACACCAAACACCATAGCAGAAGCTCCGCATTACTCAGTCCCTTGACTGCTAATTCACCAATGACTCACATTAATCTCCTGGATATTAATTCTTCCAATCCAGAGAGCCTCACTTTGGGTGTTTGTACAGTTGCTTTAAGTTTCAGGGCCGGGTGTTTGTGGCGCTGCGTAGAGCTCTATATAAGCATGATTTATTTGTGTCCCATTTCTAGCACAGCTACTCAGCCCTATATTATCCATATAACCTCCCCAGAGAGAGCACAGCAGCAGCACAGCCCCATTTAGCACACACCCGGCAGGTCCCACTAGAGCGCACTACTTTTGAGGGCACAGTCGTTGAAAACCCCTTGTTTAGTTGAAAGGAGGAGAGACGAGGCAGTGCGGGGGCACGCAGCCTTTATCAGAGCGGAGACAGGCAGCAGATGAGGAGAGAACTTGACTGTAAATGTGTGTGGCAAGCCTCTCTTGCATTCTCTCTCTCTCTTCCTCTCCCTCTTTCTTGCTCCCGCTTTCTCCTGCCATGATCAGAGCGAGAGAAAAAAAAAAAAAGTTTTCTTCCCGCTTCAAACGCCTGTTTGAATTAGTCCAAGAACGCCAAGGATGGGAGTGGGCGCTTGCCCTGTGAAAGGCTTCAAACCCACCTCCATAATGAGACTCGGTCTTGCTTAACAGGTGCTGTAGAGACCTTCAGGAATAGCTGGGGGAAAAAAAGGAGCAGGTCATTAACCCTTTAAGCACCCCAAAGCGGAGAGACACAGAGAGTAATATGAGCTGACACTATAAAGCATGCCACTGACTGAGACATCGCAGGCATGCAGTGTGCATCTGTGCGCACTGTGACGAAGTGTGTGTGGTTTGTGTGTGCGTGCGCGACAGAGAGAGAGAGGGGAGGGGGGGGGATTAGGTAAGGCCGGGTGTCTTGTCTCAGTGAGAATGATGGAGCTCCGGCTCTCTCTGCAGTCCGGCCATGATTGGTTGACTCTGAGTAGCGCTGCATCAAATAGCCTCTCAGTGGGGGCAGGGTGTGCGAGTGTGCACGCGTGCATCTGTTTTTGCGTCTGTATTCCGTCTGCGTTCCTCCGAGCGTGAGCGAGAGATGAGTTCGAGCTCGCGAGCGGGCACGTGTGCGCGTGTGCCTGCACTTGATGGGGTTACTGGGTTGTGTGGTGGGGGGGAGGACAGAAGCATTCTCTCTGGGGACAGCGCATAGCTGCTACCTTCCACAGCGCAGTAAAGTGGGCCATGACAACAGCCCTCTAGCTGTGTCCAGATGAGCCCTTCACTGCTTCAGAAAGGACACAGCACTCTACATCACTCCTCATCTCTCTCTCTCTCCGCATTTATCGCATCGCTGCCACGCTCTGTCGGCGCTGAGTCTCAGTAAGGGAATGCACCCATAGTGTTAGTGAATTCAAATCCAGACAGGCAACCCATACCAGAGAGCGACTCTGGCCATGATGTCTCGGTGGGAAAAGTGCCAGACGCTTTCTTCTCTGTCAGTCACAGCAAGACAAGTCAATCATTGGAATCTGTGAGCTCATGTATGTGGAAGTGGGAGAATAGCACTATCCTCTGTCCTGAGACGATGGCAGTGTGTGTTTGCCCACCTCAACCTGGGAACTGACCAAAGAACAGCTTCAACATATAAAATACATAATTGAGCGATGCTTACTTGTAATGATACTTTTCCAACATACATAAATTACTCTAGAAAAATGTTTCTTCCAGTATATGTGAGTACGAAATAAACTTTCTTTTCTATTACCTATTTTTACTCATTCAAAGGAAATATACGAAAATCCACGGTAATCAGATGTAATCTCCAACTCATATAGATTCCGTTGAAAAATGCTGCAGTATTCCTTTAAAGCGTTTGTGGTGTCATTCCTGGGGATTCGTATGTCGCTACGTATAACGCACCTGATACAACAGGGCCACAGCACATCTATCTTGGGTTAGGATTACAATTTTAGCATTCAAAACAAATGTCAGAGAGTCAGTACACAGCGGAAAAGAGACAAGAGAGAGAGAGAGAGAGAGAGGAAGAGAGAGAGAGCAAGCGCAACACAGAAATATCGAGAGAGAGTGAGAGAACGAATAAATAGAGCTCCATCGTGCATTATCCTCCATGGCAACCCATCAGAAGGCTACTAAAAGTGGAGTAGCGCTCTTTATGTGTAGAAGTGTGTGCGCACGTGTGTGTGCACGTTCATGTGTGTGTGTGTGCATGTGTGTGCGTGTGGTGTTACAGGACCGTTGCCAACAGGGAACAATAGCCAGGGTACCATGCCGTCAGCAAAGACAATGGGCATAGCATGCCGGCGGTGCTGATAATCGGTGCAGGCATGCCGTCGGCACACACACACACACACACACACACACACACACACACACACACACACACACACACACACACACACTTTTCCTTGAGCCACTGCTAAAGGCTAAAACTGTTCTGCAGCTTTTTACTGTCAGCTTGCAAAATCTATTTAATTCTGGCACCAACCTGCTGCTGGAACCTGATCTTATGAAAATTTTCAAGAAACAAGAAGAGGGAGGGATTAGATGTTGATAAACCTAACCTTTAAGCTTTTTCTTATTATTTATTTATTTATTTATTTATTTTTAAATAAACTGAGTCATATGATTTCTGGATTGGCAAGTATGAGACCATTTTACCTGGTCTGCAACCAAGCCAACGCTTGAGGTGGCGTCATTTCTGTTTCCATGACAACGGCTAATAAAAACGAAGTTATTTCCATCAGTGACATTAAAAACGATGCAAACAATATGAAAGGTTGAAAGGATTACTGTTGAAAATATACAGTATATTGCAGGTAACAAACATCAGTCCAGGTGAGGAAGAAAGAGTTCTACTGACAAGTATATTGAAGTATACTGCTAATGCTCACGGTAATACTAATGACCAAATACGTATATGTTATAAAAAAAAAATTTAAAAACACATCGAAATCTGCCTGAGCATAATCGTGGTTGTTGACTATGTATTACTCTGTAACATACATACGTTATTGTTGTTGTTTATTTTATTCTCATAATAAAACACAATAAAACCATATTTCTATACAAAAAAATGAATGAATGTGTGAAAATGACTGCTAGTGCTTCCAGAACCAGAGTCCTGAAATATGGCTGTGCCATCAGGGAATAAAATCCGGTTAGTTTGTACATTCAGGTCATCAGCTGACTTCATTTTATTGCTAGACTTGTAATGTTATGCGAGTCTAGACCTGATCATAACACGGCCTCCAGAGGCTTGTTCAGTGGCCACTATGCATGATGCGGTCATCGCTATATACGCTTCCATTTCATACCTTGATGTATCCATCGCTCTGGAGCACATGAGATTTCCCCATTGCTCTGAAGTTCAATCTTTATGCTCATTAGCAAATTTTTTTCTTTTTTATTAGTCTTACTAACTAGTGATGTGCGCATGTCCAAACGGTCTTTTAGACAAAATGCTCTTTCTTTCACTATTAAACCCAGCAGTGATTTCTACTCTCGGTTTGTAAGGATTCAACTTCCTCAAGCGTCAAGTTATCTTCAATCACTGTCATTTCTGATTTTTTTTTTCTTTTTTTCCTAACTACATTTCCTCGGCAAATTTGACAAGTCACCACTATCCTTCCAGGTTTTAGTCATGCTTCTGACAATTCGTAAACCATTTCCAATAATCTGAATGTTTTGTTGCAGGTCTTAATCTGACATATCTGAAATGACAACTGTGTTTTGTTTTGTTTTTTTGTTTTTTTTGTACATGGCACACACTTCCATCATTACTCTTCATTACTCATGTTTCCATAATTTCTAAATAAAAATCTTGCTGGAACATTAACATGCATCGTAATGAAATATTATTTAAAAGGATTTAATTTTGCAGCAGATATGTCTTTTTTTTTTTTTTTTTTACATGGATATAGTGATAGGGTTAATGTTTAATAAAAATCTCTCCAGGTTTACACCCACTTTGGGGTAAAATTCAACTACAGTTACAAATAAAGATATTTATATAACTAAGCAGATAAATCAAAAGACACTGATATGGATTACAGTGGTGTTGCATTGCACCCCTAGACAAAAGACTTTAGAATGTAACATTGCATGGCAAAATCAGAAAACATCCACAGCTATTTTTGTTGCAAGTCCCACACCTGATTAGGTAATGATTTGTCTCTCAAAGTTTTGGAAATTGATGGAGAACATACTGTACAGTACACACTAAGCAAATATCCCGCATGTATCTGTAGAGAGAGATTTGCAGGTGTTTCATCTCAAGTGAACAAAAGCCAGAGTCAAAATCATGTGTGGTGAGGCCCAGGACAGTGGGAAATTACTGGAATGGCTCCTGATTACTATTAGCAGAAAAGACAATGGCATTTTGAATTTTGTTTATCTTGCCATGAAGAACGTGCAGTACGCACACTGAACCAACCACAGGAGAAAAAAACTATGAAAATGTGCACATGGAACATGGAACATGGGAAATGTCTGGAATTTAAATTTATACTTGAGACAAAAAAAATTGACTTTGAATGCCAAAATGCCATTTGAATACTGTGCATTTGAATGTTTAATGCTTAAACATTAGTAGTATACAGTAGATAAATCAGGAAACACCTTGGTCTGGACTCTGACAACATTATGCGTCTCCTATCTCTCTCTCGCATTCTGAGTTACCGTCATCCATAACATTAACTCTTTAAAATCCTCACTAAGGATAATAATTTTTTTCTTAGCAATTTATTCATTTCTTTGGGAAAATAACAACAATCAATGTTTTTTTGGTTTTTTTTACAGACCCCATTATAAACTTCTCTTCCAAACGGTTGAGATGGCACTTCATGGTAAAATTATTATTTTAAAAAAATGTTTTTTTATTATTTTAAAACTTTTTGTGTGGTGGTACATCATTAGATGTTTTTAGATGTGGGCATTAGATGTTTTTTTTCTTCTTGCGATATGCGATGACGCAATTGACAGACATACCGTTTAAATGCACAGCAACATTTAGTATCTTTTTTAAGCATAGCATACCTCAACCAAGTGGTAATATATACTATATAATATATAATGGTTAACATGCAACAGGAGTCTGATAACAGTTTTTGTAATATAAATTAATTCTAGCAGGCAGTCTATCGAGGCAATAAAACAATCCATAGACCATGAGAAGATGCTACAGTTTACGATAGAAGATCAGTGAAGAGATACTCCAGTTCACCTCCACCTGCTCTGGCTCATACTCACCGTACTGCGCACACACTGCCATTTTGCTCTCTCGCTTTTTCTCTCTCTTTCCCTATCTCTCTCTCTCTCTCTTTCTCTCTATCTCTCTCTCTCTCTCTCTTTCTCTCTATCTCTCTCTCTCTCTCTCTCTCTCTATCTGCAGTGGACATGCCTGATCTGCAGTGAAGCATGGAGACGAGTAGTGAGAGGGTGTGATTAATCACAGCCCCTCTCTCTCTCACACACACACACACGCACACGCACACAAGCATCTTTAATTGCGGGACAGATGATGAGATGCTGCTGTGTGTGTGAGCGAACGAAAGAGACTAGAGAGAAAGCGAGAGATGGGTGCAGGGAGACAGAGTGAGCGAGAGACTCGGTGTGTGTGTGTGTGTGTGTGTGTGTGTGCACATGTCTGCATGTTTCAGGGTATGAATCATCGGCACACAATTTTCATCTTGCAAGGTGTTAAGTGCAACCTCTTTGCTTATACGCATGCGCACACACACACACAAACACACACACGCACACATTAATACGTGTAAACACATGCCAGGTTTGCTCCGATTTCAACAAATACAATCATGTGATATCACTCTCATGCACAATCACACACAGAGCATTCTAATATGCATGCACACACACACACACACACGCACATTAGCATTTCAGACAGCTAAAGAGGTAGGGGTAGTACTGTGCATGTGTGCATGTGTGTTTGCGTGTGTTTATGTCCACAGAGATCTTGGAGTGGAGCAAGGGAAAGATGAGGGGGTTCATCAAAATGAATTGTGTGCATGCATGCATCCAAGTGTCCATGTGTGTGTGTGTGTGTGTGCGTGCGCGCATGTGTGTGTATGTCTGTGCGTGTTGGATAGGAACAGATTGAGGATTGTATTATCATGGCTGCAGTGAATCGTGCCCGAAGCTTCACAATCAGTACAATAATAACAAATAAACTCTCTCTCTCTCTCTCTCTCTCTCTCTCTCTCATACACTCACTCACACACACACACACACACACACACACACACACACACACACACAGACACACACACACAAATAATACATAAAATTAATAGCTTTGTATTTTGAACACTTTAAGCAATTAACAAGTTATAAAATATATGAAGATCATCCATGTTAATTCCATAAACTAGCCTGAGATGTGTTCAAGTCAAAACGGGACTTTTGATTGTGCAGAATAACAATCACAATATGATTATGAGAGTAAAAACTCCCTTTATTTATCTATGTAATCCCCTGCTACACTGATGCACTTATCTTTGCGTTTTACTAGTGCTTGGAAAGCGTCAAGGTTGAAAGTTTTCCTAGCACGCCGAAGTCATGATCATACTGCAGGCTACTTGTCAGAAACGCTAGCCTCCCAGGAACTTCTTTAAATGTCCCAAATATGCGTAAACGGCTTGAAGCGGAATGGGGATGGTACAGGGTATGTCGCAATAACTCCCAGTCGAGTTCCTGTAATGTGCATGTGGTGTTCGTGAATGTTTGTGTGTTCAGTTCCCGCAGACAGATGCATCTCTTCAAAAAGTTGTGGACAAGTTATCCGTCGATTTTCAAGGATCAGGCGTCCCACTTGCTGAATGTTCAGAGGAACATCTGCATTGGGCTCTGAGCCACCTTGGCCGGGATCGTCGTTCACTGAAGTACAGCCTTCTTTAAAAAAAATTGCATAACGTCTTCTGAAAATGTCTGTCCCGTTTACACCTTCATGCGCCAGAAAGTTCATTACAAGTCCTGATTTTTTTTTAAGCCGTTCATTTTAAATTAGCAATAGTTGCTTAATAATTCATTGTAGTTAATCATTAATGTCATTTGAGACAAATAACTGACTAATAGGCTGATACTTTAAGCCCTTTAAGGGGGTTAAAATGATAATCAGTTCTCAGCTCTCACTCACTCACTGTTACAGATAACAGTTTGTTATACAGTATCAGGAGGGCAGGTCTGTTGGAAATTACTTAACAACAAAATATGGTTTTATCCTGGTGTGTAATGATTTAGGCAAGCAGTTTGCGTGATGCTAATTGGTCGTCATAAGCTTCCAGATTGTAATTTGTAATCATTTTACTCTCTGCCACAGTCAGACTGCAGTTAACTTTCTATCACACAGTGCACGTATAATGTATAATAATAATGTTACTAAAGACCTATTATCCCACATAGACTAATGCTTTAGTGTAATAATAGGACTATGGGTTGTTCTATAAATGATTGTGGAAAAATTTTTTGTAATAGAATTTAGAGGACAAATCGTTTTCATTTCCTTCTAGCAATACCACCACCATTTACACATACACAAAATATATTCAGTGTTCTGTACTCTTCATGTTTGTTTAATTTCCTGTCATGGGGGAGCAACAGGATCAGACTGGGAAGGACACTGAGACAGAGAGAAAGAGAGATAGGTGAATCTGTCAGCCTGCCTACTGTTAGTGCGAGTGAAGAATGGGGGGGTGGGGGTTGGGGGGGAGATATGTCACTATGTTAGTGAGCTAGAGCGACCAAGTGCGTTCAGTCTGCCCCGCACCTTTATCCAGACTGACTTACACACTCACACACAGCATGTCGTTCACACTGAATCTCTTTCTCTCTGTCTATTTCCGCTCCTGCAATCTGTGTCTATTTTAGCATCTGAGACTTTTGCAGCATGTCTGTTCCACGCTCATATATTTCCTCTCCCTGTCGCTGTGTGTTCATCCGTTTCTGCTTTCCTATTTTATTCCCAGTCATAAGCATTTATCTTTTTTGCTTCCCCTGCTCTCTCTCTGTCTCACACACATACCCGCGCGCACACTCTCTCTCTCATTCTCTTTCTCACAGATGTTCTCTCACACCCAAAGATTTTTCTTTCACTCCCTCTTTGACACACACACACACACACACACACACACACACACACACACACACACACACACTTGTTTGTGTGGCATTACTGGATTAAATAACTAAATGTATTGATCTTTTTCTACACCCAATCCTAAATCTAACCCCAAACTCAATCTCATTAATCATAAGGAAACAGCTACGTCCTCTGTTAAAAAAAAAGAAGAAAGAAACAAATAGTCTTAATATTATTTCTCTCTCTCTCTCTCTCTCTCTCTCTCTCTATGTCTGTTTGGTTTGCAGAAAATTTCAGTAATAGGAGGCCTAGAATAATTGAATATAGCTCCTACATATTAGCATATATAAGACACTATATTACAGATTCCCAAAACCTTTCGTCTACACTATGTTTTTGAAACATAAATCCATTGTGAGCATACATTCTAGGTGAATCATGCACTCGTTCTGTTTCTCTAATTATCTTATCATGCGACCGAACTAATTTGACCACTTTATAATATTATAAATGGAATAATAAACTGATCATATTTAACATCCTTGACTGAGTTGGAAACAGAAAGATAAATGTGTATAGAAAGGGTAATTGAATTATTACAGAATTATTATAGAAGGGTATGTTCATTATTGTTTCAACATGAAATCCTTGAGTGCTTTTACTGTAATAAAACTTTGGGATTGAATTAATGCTTAAATGGATAGATTTTAAACGGATATGCTTGACCATGAATCTCAAGTGGCATATACAGTACACACACACTGATCAGCTATAACATTAACAGCACATAACACTAAATATAAACACATAAACAATGATTATCATTTACATACAGTACCAGATTCTGGGCACCCAAGGCTCTTTTATGCCTGTGGGGAGCAAAGGCTAGCCTATCTGGTCTGATCCCACAGAAAAAACAACACAAAACAATTTGCTAAAGAGGTCAGTGCCGGCCATGATAGAAAGGCACCAGAACCCCCAAAGCACCACAGCCTGCTGTGTATGGGACCCGTCAGACAAAGCGCCAAGGCTACCGACCCAGCCTCCAAACTCCCTAGATCCCAACCTGATTAAGTACCAATGGGATGTGCTAGACAAACAAATCTGATTCACAGTGGCCCCACACCACAACCTACAGCAACCAAAATGTGTTGGTCACACTCTCATGCAGATCTGCTGCCAACATCCTTGTGCCAGAAACCACAGAAAACCCCCAGGGGTCTTGTGGTGTCATGGCCCGAGGGAAAAAGCTGCCCAGCTGGCAAAAGGGGAGCCTACACAATACTGGGCATAATGTTATGTATACACCGATCAGCCATAACATTACAACCACCCACCTAATATTGAGTAGGCCCCTTTGCCATCAAAACAGCGATATAATGTGTATTCTGACCCCTTTCTTTGGGAACCAGCATTAGCTTTTTCAGCAATTTGGGCTAAAGTAGCCCTTCTATTGGATCAGACTACACCAGCCAGCCTTTACACCACACACACATCAGTAAGCTTTGGCCTCCCATGACCCTCTCATCGGTTCACCGGTTCTCCTCTCTTTCATTAATTTTGTCCATGAAGTTGATGTGTTGGAAAGCAGAACAATGGGCAAGCATAAGAATTTGAGCGACTTTGGCATGGGCCAGTTTATGCTGGGTAGATGACTGGATATATATGAATACCCTTCCAATTGTGATATTTGCTGATTATACTTTCTTACTGTATATTTACAGACTAGATAATAAAAAGTAAAACGAAAGATGACTTAGCATGAAAGGTTAGGTTAGTACACGTTTATATGCTTTGTCGGTTTGCACCCAAAACAGTAGTTCGAATGGTTTCAACTGGTGCACATTTCTCATGGTACAATGGTGGGACCATTCAGAGCAGCAGAAGGTGAGCCACAAGTGTGCAAAGCCCCAAGGAGAAATAGAGCATCAATCAATGTCTCAATCTAGAGCATTTCTCAAGCCATGTATACACAATATGTCACTTAAGGCTCTCCTCCAAGCAAAGTCTTGTGGATGACCACTCACGTTGCTTAGAATTAAAAATGTCACTATAGCATTCTTTATAACATGAACAAAAGGTGGGACAAGGCTGTTAGCCAAGAATCAATGAAGATTGTTGGAAGTCACAGTAATTGTGTGCGGACATCAATGTTCTTGCATCAAAATTGCAGAGGATATATTTAAACATCTATAAAAACAATTAATTATTAGCAATACATTGCAGCTGAAGATAGTTGAAGGTGTTTACCAGGCTTTAAGTTGAACCTCTAGTCATTAAGTGTCCAAAGCTCATCATTCGGCTGTGCGTTTACACTAAAATCATTTAAATAATAGCTATTTGCATTTCTGTATCGATTTGCTAAAACCATTATAAACTTATGAGCTCAATGCTGTTGCAGCTAAAATTGCCTTATGCTATTTAGACGCTAAAATCTCGTTAGTCTATGAATGGCATCTAATCTTGGAGTGTATGAATAATCAAAATAATATATGAAGTTCACTTGGTCTTCATAGAGTATACAAGATTATCTTTTGTTATTAGTAGAGCATGTGTGTGTGTTTGTGTGTGTTTGTGTGTGTGTGTGTGTGTGTGTGTGTGTGTGTGTGTGTGTGTGTGTGTGTGTGTGTGTGTGTGTGTGAGCAAGACAGCTCAATCTCAGCGCTCTCATTAGGATTTGAGGATTTCACGCTTCGTTATACTCTGACTTTCACTTTAATTATGTCATTTAAGAGGCGTAATGTGGCAGCGTTCTCCTCTGCAGAGGTCTTACACTGACACACAGGGTTGCCAGCATGAGCTACTTTCTGGAGCAGTCCAAGAACGTGGGCATCTATTAAAAGGAACACAAAATAAGAAGATCACCTTGTTTCACTTTCTCTCTGTGTCATGTCTCTGTCCTTCAGTGTCTGCAACCAGCTCTATCTTGCTCAACCATTAATACCCTCTCCTACACCCATTTTCATCAGTCAACTCTGAACACCCCCACAATACACACACACACACGCACACACAGTCTGTCCTCCCACTGTTTCATGCTGGGAGGCTAAAGCCGCTGGCTGGGATAATAGCACTGTCTGAGATCTGTTATATTGCCCCCTCATTGCACAATAAAGTGAATATAGGGAATAGGGATTGTGCTTTTAATTAAAATTTTGGTGCCTTATATAGATGTGTCCATACACATAAGTAACAAAATCATCAGAATGGTAATTCTTCAACTAGCACAGTACAGTTGCAGGTACAAACTTTGCATGATTTCATATGAGAAATTCCAGAGATTCTGATTATCATTTTTTTTCTCTCATATGATTAGGTTCCACATAGAGAATTATTAATTTTACAAAAAAGGGCTGCACTGTAAAAACTTAGACCTTGTGCTATTCTGTTGGAAGCTTGGAAGTGCTGTCAGTGCGGCTTACTGTTCTTACTGTATTACTGTTCACCCCCTTTCTAGAACTCACTACTTCATTTTTTATTGCACTCCCTGCCATCTCTTCCTCTCTCTTGCTCTCTGTCAGACCAATGGAGATGCTGTTATCACCCACGTTTTCAGTGTCTGATTGCCTCTCAAGCGTGAAACGTGATGTTTGAGGCTTTTGTCCCTATTTCCCTTTATCGCTTTGCCTCACCCATTTATTGAAAAGCGAGCTATCAAGAAGGGAAAAGTAGAAATATTAATGCATGCATGGTGCATTACATCATCCACATCAGCATACATATCTCAGTTCTGCGTCTCCCTCTCTCTTCTTCTTTCTCGTTCTCTTGGGTCATTCCATTGATTAAATCTCTTGTTTTTTTTTCCGACGTTGCACAATGACACTGGCTGTACTTGAATATGGAGATGAGGCAACGAGGTCGTCCACAGCGCCGCCTCCTCGACTCAAAAACAAGCCCCCAGAGAGAGAACAAATGAGAGGAGGGGGATGTTGATGCTCAGACTGGTACATCTGGGATGCGTTCTCCTCTCCCACAGCTTGAGGATCTGGATGACCTTCTTCCCCTTGTGAAAATGAGAAAGAATGAGACAGACCTAAAATAATGTTCCTAAAATCTGTCCCTAAAATCCCAAAACTGTGACAGTAGAGCTAGTCTTAGTCAATCATATTTTTCTGCTTTTTGAGTTTGTACTATATATATAGTATACACACACACATTCATTATATATCATCAACATGCATGCATGTGCACCCCACCACATACACATACCAAGAAATGTGCATATTAACACAGACTATTTATGAGTCATCCATCAGATCACTCTGGCATTGCTTTTTTTCCTGAGCAGTAAGAGGGCGCTCCGGGTCGTAACACTCTCATGCAGATATTGCACCTTCAAAGTGTAATAGCTGCAAAAAACACTTAACAAAAGATAGCAAGTCAGCAACACAGCACAAATAAATTTGCAGTTGTTTAGTATTCTTTGTAGGTGTGCCTTGTAAGTGAATGATGATGTGATAGTGTGTGTGATATTGTGATGGTCTAGAATGGATTACTCTCGTCTTTGCGTTACCTCTCTCGAAGGTTGGTTAATTACTGATCCCGCTGCTTCTCCTATTGCACTTCTCACACCTGGCCATGTGTCAGTTTCCAGTAATATGACATGAGTGAATATGTCAATAAACACCCCCACCTGCTAACTTCTGGATCGACTGTCAGTGTCAGTGAAAAAGAGGGTCGTTCTGTGCTGATGCTGATATCAGTGGATATGAAACCCCCATCTAAAACACATTAGATTGGATCCTAAATAGGATATTTATGCTTGTCCTATGCCAGAATCACTTTAAAGAAAGCTTTTTTTGTGGGAGGAAAAAGGAATATATGACCGGGTGACTAAAGCAGGCTAATAAGGGTAGCGTTAAAGTCAGTGTTTTTTAATGAGAGTGGTCCTGCTGTGCTGGCTTTCATCATGCTTAGGGTTCAGAGGTGCTTATATGAATTCAGCACTGGCAAAGCAGTGTGCTGCTTTATTGCCTCGCCTCTAACTTGGCCTCCCTCACAGCTGCCTGCTGTATTAGTGATGTGCACCCTGTCATCCTCTCCCTCCCCTCTCACTCCAGACATTACAGAAAGAGAGGGATAGGACAGATAGAGTGCGATCACAGCGGAGATGAGACTGTGCCGCTCCGCTGGAGGAACGGCAGATGCATTGATAAGGCTTGCAGGTTCTACAGTACCCATCTTGAATTCACAATCACTCTCCTTTTATTCATGTACTTTATTTCTTTTTCTATTTCACTCTTGTCTTTTCATTTTCCTAGGCCTAGCTTCTAAGCATATTTCTCAGTATCTTCCCACTATATGTCTTGCTTCTCAATTTTCCTGACGATGAGTGCTCTTCAATGCATCTGATGTCTGGCCATTAGACAGTTGGTAAGACTATCAACTAGACAGCAATCTTAGACTCCAAATCATGTCAATTTTGCCTCCGGAGATTTATTGCGCTGAGAGAGTACCCAAAAGCTGCTCAATCCGGATATATTTATGAAGAAGAGTTGACTTTATAATTTTTTTCTTAATTTTGACCAAATTATAAGAAACTATGGAGGCGCGGTGGCTTAGTCGTTAGCACCGTCACCTTGCACCTTCAGGATATGGGTTTTTGATTCCCGTCTCTGGTTTGCGTGCGTGGAGTTTGCATGGTCTCTCATGATCTCCACCGTGGGGAGTATCCGTCTCCTGATGTACCTGATGACAGGTGGACGGACCAAAATACCAGAAGAGTGCACTGAAATTTTACCAGGGACTGGCTCCGGCCGTAAAATGTTTACAAAACTGCCCACACCGGTGGATGCAAATAACCAGATTGCCTCCATCATCGCATCCAGTGTCATCGCTTTTAAATACAAAATGAGTTTGATTTGGTTGGTGTTGATATTATTTGTTGTACCGGCTTTCTTTGAAAATAAGGGAGTGGGTGACATTGGCCTTGAAACCTGTTATTGTGCCGCCTCGAGGACAGGCAGCTCCAAAAAAAAAAAAAAACAGAAGGAGCTCGCCGGTTGCCATGGTAACCTGCCCCCCTCCCTCCTCCCTCAGTCGCGAGCACGCTTGTTTATCTCTGCTCGAGGTAGGCGGAAGCGGCGGAGCAGACGCTCTGATGCTGCTGTTAATGTCGCCCTTAGGTCACAAAAATCGACCCACCTGGCTTATTTACGAGTCTGATAGCGATGTGAGCCCCTACAGTTATTCTGACAGAGACAGAAAACGGCAGCGCGACGAAAGAAACACCTCAGCTAACTCGCTAGCACCCTGAGGCGTTCTGTCAGACGGCGGCAGTGATTCGCGCGCTCACACACTCCCGGGCGATGACGTAAGCAGCCAAAAATAAGTGGCGTATAAAAGGAAGAGGCGCGATGACCGCAGCAGAGCTTCTGCAGGCAAACGTGTGGCGTGTAGATGTTCGCGCGGGTGAGTCTCAGGCATCAAATTCGCACACGTACTAAACGGTATGATCTCACCGTGTCGTGGTAGGTATTTTGACTGATTGTAGGCTGTACAATGTGGAAATAACCTACAAGCTCCTTGTGCTTTTCTTGCTCTGTTTTCAGAGCTCATTGTGTGTGTCAGAAGGATAATAATGACAAGATGAAAGGCAAATAAAAATGCTTCAAAAAGATAAGGTAAGAGAGAAGGTAGCAGGTGTACTGTCAGCAGGTTCACTCCTGAACCAAAGAAAAATAAAAAAGTGTACCTGTTTCTTTCTGGCAAACACATACTCTGAGTCACCCCCTAAAAATAACGGGTTCGTCCCACAGCACATCTCTCCCCAGGAGCTTCAGACCTATTCTGTTCATCTCTAGCTCCTCATAGCTGCCCTATTTTGCACACCCACACCCACACATACACACTCCCCTACCCTTTTTTGACACACACATACACCCTCCTCTATCTTCAGCATGAACAGACTGTATTGTCTCATTTCTCTCCCTTTTCCAGAATCTTCGACGAGATCAATCCGTCACAGCTCATTAGCGAACATGCATCAACCCCCTACCCCCCTCCTTGAATCTTTGAGGTAACGAGGCTGATGTCAACCCCAGCTTCGTTTCTGCAGCACCTGACTAAAACAAAATCATCTTGGCCAATAAAGCAACCAGAACCCTGGCTTGCTCTCATGGCCTCCACCTCGTGCCTCTGTGTCCAGTCTGTGTCATTACGGTGTGAGAAGGGCATCAGTATTACACGCTTGCTCGCCCCAGCCCCGAGGCAGCGGGCGGCTAATTGCGCGAGCTGCGCCAGCACAGATGAGGAGCGATTTGGTGATGATGGGGCACGTTAATAAACGCAGGATGGAGGTGGGAGAGAGAATCAATGAGCTTTAAGTGTGGGGGAGAGGGAGTGATCCTGCCTTCTACAGCCAGAAAAACAGCCCCCAATGGAGAGTGATGGAGTTCCGCACATGGACACACACGCAAATATTGTTTTCTACAGCCAGGGTGAAAGAGCTTGCAGGCAGTGGGGGAGGTCTGTGGAGATATTTTCTATGCAGTAGGGGTTAGAAGAAAAAGAGTGGGTAAATATATTGTGTTTGTGTGTGTGTGCACACCAAATTGTAGGGTTATTATTCCATGATGTGTGCTGTGAGCTGGGCAAAGAGATCAAACAAAGAGACCAGATGGAAACATGATATGAAGGTGGATTTCTAAACCCAAATAAACAAAAGATAGACTGGCTAATTCAAGAAATCACAATATCAATGTATGTTTATCTAAGTATTCAACTGTATGCAACAACCAACTGAAGAAAATGCTTACACACAGAGACACATGCACACACACACACACACACACACACACACACACACACACACACACACACACACTTCCCTGTCATCACCTCTTTCTTATGCAGAGAGCAAGGTGAGAGAATTTTAATGGAGGTCTTAGTGCAGCTTCTGAAGTACTGCCTATGGTCACGAATGACATCAAAACCAAGCAAGAAAAGGGCTGAGGCAGAAAGGAAGGTTTGAATGACACCAGCTAAAAAGATATTTCAGTTTTTTCCTTGCAGTTGTGGACATCGGGTATCTTGTGCAAGTCTTTTCTTTCACCCCCATATGCATGCAAATCTGGCATCTTATGCAAATAGGTTGTGTGCTGTTTGTATCAGGCACCAATCAGTAATTCTTGACATGGGCTAGTATGCACCTGACTCTGCAGGCTTATGGAGATCATGCTGCACCTCCACAGCAGGTGTTGTATACCACTCTGTTCAAAGCATTGGCACTCACAGTTACGGCTGGGACTGGCCAATGGCATATTTGGTGAGCCGATCAGAGGCAGAACCGTGTTACAGCCCTGAACTTTCTCATGCGCCACTGAGCCGCTTTCTTCCCTCACGCCTGCGTGTGCCTTCTGCTCTGAGACTTAGCGGGGCGACAGCATCATTTGCTTTCACGCTTCAGAGTCACAAAACACCCCTTCCACACCACCTCCCTCTGTTTATTTTTTTCCTTTCTTTCTTTTCTTTCTTTTCCATTTCTTGTCCTTCTCTCTCTCTTCTTTCCTTCTTTTTCTGCCTTTCGTCTCACGCTGTCTCTTGTGCAAGGGGGAAAAGGTTCTCTCGCCTCAAAGCCCTGAGCTGTCAGACTAGGTGTGTGTGTGTGTGCGTGGCTGAGCTGATGCTCCATGTTAAAGCAACACAGCACACAATTTGCCACTGCAGTCTCTTTCAAATTTTAATCTCTGAGGATCCTGGTGCCTGCATTTACTAGATTTGGAACGAACACGGTTTATGGATAATCTTTGTTCATTGTGAGTCGATCAACACGGGAGTTTAAAAATCCATGTGTACCAAAATACATTTTAGTGTATGTCTTTACTAGGACTGCCCCATCCTTTTTCCTTTATGGAAATTAGTAGGGTGCAACAGATGTCTTTCCAGTTTTATCTTAGAAAATGTTTTGTAGGTATGTGAGTGATGTGATGAGCTCTAGTGGTCATGGAGTCTGGCCACATGCTGCTGATTCCAGCAAGGCTCAGCTGGCCCAGTCCTCTTGCTCAGCCATCCAAAGGATAGCCAGACAGGATCCTGAAGGGCATGCAGACCCCTAGGCAGCCATCCCTGCACAGCAAAACACAAACACACACATGTTCTGCTCCCACAAAACTGCTACTTTTTTCTTGCAAACAATACGTCTCAGACAGGCTGTGTAATGCACACCTCTTCACATTTCCCTGTACCCATGTTAATGCACTGGACTAAGCTATAAGTAAAAACATTAACGTCTCATGAAAGTCTATAGGCAAGCCAGACAAATTGTAATCAGAGCTTTTTGAAGCTCTTCGACCGGGAGTCCTGATTTGGCGTGAAGGTTGATCTGTCGTGGTTTTCAGAGCCTGTATTTAACCAGCCACAGCCCATCTCTATGGCAATTGGGCTTTTGTGGACATAAAGGACATCGGCAGGCTCTAAGGTAGAAAATTGCACCCCTCATATCGCCCGTCACCTTCTGGACTGTGGCATGAAATGGGGGAGGGCGTAGACACCTGCTGTCCTTTCTCTGACTCGGCTCCATCAATCACTGTTCTGCATGCAGTTGTGTGCACAG
The DNA here is from genome assembly GCA_011419295.1 of Clarias macrocephalus. Lineage (NCBI taxonomy): Eukaryota > Metazoa > Chordata > Actinopteri > Siluriformes > Clariidae > Clarias > Clarias macrocephalus. The sequence goes on from JAAGKR010000276.1 coordinate 127,893, forward strand.
TGACTCTCTCTCTCTCTCTCTCTCTCTCTCTCTCTCTCTCTCTCACACACACACACGCACTTCTACGCAGGAAATATGTTGAACGCTTTTATAAAACTGAGAAGAATGAGACTGTAGTTCTGCAGGAAGGTGGGATGGCAGGAGGTAAAGGACTGCAGTGCTATTGTATATGCTTTGCCCAGGTGTAGGGAACATTCAGTCTGACAGCAACTATAGGTGGAGCTGACTGTCCTCTGTCCACAAAGGGGGAAAAAATGGAGAAAACGAGAGAGATATTTCCCCTGCAGGGGAACATGACCTTCAGCCAGCATTAAATCTTCTCTCTCTCTCTCTCTCTCTCTCTCTCTCATTCTCGCACACACACACTCTTTTCCCCCTTCTCCCTTCTGCCTCCCCTCTCTCTGTCTAGAAAAAGCCCTCTTCAAAAATCCCTGCTCTCCGCTCCGCTCCTACACTCAATTATGATGCAGGTAATCTGTGTGGTATTGGAGATTAAAGTTTAATTAGGGCAGGGGGAGTAATTTTGGCCTAGGTTTAATCTAATCATGCTGCACTGGGTGCCTGTGATGTGCCCTAATGTCTATCTGTGCAGGAGCGGGTATCCAGTATGGCTTTTCATCAACAGAGAACAAAGGCTCCTGTCATACTCATCTCCCTCTGCTGGCTTGGCTGTGCTCCACCAGCACATTCACACTCACCCATCCCTGTCCAGACGTTGTCCCCAGCCAGTCCACAAAACAGACAGAAGGTAGTAATGGATAGAGGAAGAGTGTGAGAGAGAATGAAGGGAATAAATAAGCCCTGGAATCCCTTTGTCTTAAACCTTACCATAAACTGCTGACGCTTCCAGGCATCAGAGAAAGCATTCCTGATGTGTAGTCACATCTTAGATCCTGTTCAAAAATATGCTTCAGTTCGAACATCCAGTACCCTCTACCAGTTCTATCATAAACAATGCTTATGCATCCTTGCAAAAAAAGATAAAAGTTTTGGCACAAATACTTCAAAGATGGTTGAGAATCTGTTGAAAGGCCTGCAAGAGTTAGAAGCGTAATTAGGAGTTTATTACATGTAATCCAGTTATTTCATGACTGGATACTTTCCTTGTATATTGGACCAAGTTTTTAAAAGTGTTATGTATCAGTATTTCTGTATTATAGTATTTAATTCCAATGGTAGAATCAAGTACTATAATACAGAAGTAATTCATTCAATCTAATAAAACCGCTTTTTTAATTAGTATTGCTAATTGCATGGAAATCTTTGATGAACTAATGGTTTTTCAGAACAAAACTCGATGCAAAAACTTTCGACAAAAATTAACAGTCCTGATTCTAACTTCATACCTACCCACTCTTCTTTATTCCTCTCTCCTTCTCACCTGGTCCCGGTGGTATTTTCAGGCCCTGCTCCGATTTCACATACACAGTGTATCTGTGGCACAGAGGCTTTTAGCATTGGCTAAGTTTGGCAGAAATAGGTTTCCAGAACAAATATTCCCAAGTCTTGTCCTCAGGTAACAATCAAACTGGTCCCACTGTCCCTCCTCCTTGTAACTTACATTCTCTATGCAGCAGGATTGAATTTTAGCTAATTCCATTGTTTAGACTTATTTCTGACCAACCATCATAAGGAGCCAAGCGTGCATTTTGTAATTGGTCCAACTACACACAAACAAGCTCCGGTTGGCAGGACCTTCTGATAAATTGCTTCAAAGTGGCCGGAGATCCTGAGCCTCAGTCTGGGATCCTGGAAATTATCATCACAGATATGAGTGTGGTTGGAGCTGATAGCACTGCTTATATGAAGTGGTAGAATATTTTCCCAAACACACAGGTGCTTGCAGGAAAACAAGCCCAGTGGGCAGGAAGAACCATTTACCATTTTGCTTTTATCCTTCAATGAACTTTGTGTACAGCAGATCAAATGTGACAGCAACAGCCACATTCTCAAGGTCATCAGCAGCAACTACTTTAGTTCAGGGGTAACAGTTTAATCTGTATTGAGAATAGACGACAAAAGATTGTGAAAAAAAATTCCATAACAGAAAACGTGTTAGCAAAAGATAGGTAGAGACTGAACAAAAGATATTTTAAATGAATGAGAAGAAAAGGGGGGGAGAAAGATGGTGAGGAGAGAAAGAGCTAGCATGAGTGACACTGCAATCGTTCTGCATCATCAATTAGGTGACTTGAAATGGTGGGGAGAGGGAGCAGAGCACCAAGCCTCACAGGAAGAAATAAATGACTGTGCCCTTATTGAACGCAGCAAGGCATATAGCATTTCAGGCCAGTAATGTCATTGTGCCTTTGTACCGGTATTATTGATGAAGTCTGTCTCACAGAAAATAATCCCTCAGCATGACCAGCATTTGAGACTTCTCATTCCACCTGAGAGATCAATGTAAGCAATCTCTGGCATGGAAAATGCAGCAGTAGTACAAGGTGCAGCGCAGGAGAGCGTGGGAGTGCATGGGCCCAGCTGGAACGCCCCTGCAGGAAAAGTGGGGCTGCTACTTCAGTAGAGCACAGGACCAAGAGACAACAGTATAGCAGCATTACCTGCTAAGGTCCAACCCTCTTTCTCTTTCTATCTCTCTCTACCACCCTCCTTTCTCCTCTTGTGCACCAGAATATCAATCAGCCTGCTGCCCTAATTTAAAGCATTTCCTCTCTCTCTCTTTGAAATTCTCAAGACAACTGCTGAGTTCTTCATTACATGCGTTAAAAGCCGGGTCCCTTGTCTGGGTTGCAGGTTTTGTGTGTGTGCACGTGTGTATGTGATTTGTATCGTAAAAAGGGGAATTATTAGGCCTGGTTGCTGCATGCCATCAGCAGTCTGTATTTATTTCTGCTTAGTTCATGACACTGTCCCACAAATCTGCTCACTCCTGGCATCAAACATGTAATATGTATTTGAGTATTAGGTCAGTATGGAAGCAGCTGGAGACTTGACTTTGTCAGTAGTGACTTATGAAGCTTATGTCTTTCTCTTTCCATAGCTCTTTTTTTGCGGAGAACACATGAACACACTCTTTTCATCTTTCTTTTTCACTGTACACACTTGCCCACAAACTAAATCATGGGAATAAAAAAATTGCTGGTATAGATAATCCATAATAGCTTGGGCTTTTGTCTGTCTCATTCCTTCTGTTGAGGTGTGATGTCATGGGCACTGCTGGTACTAATAAAAGAGGCAGCAGGCTCCTCTTGGCAGGGACAGAGCACAATCACTCTACACAGTGTTGCCATGCTGACGATACCAGGGCTCGACATTTAAAAACCATTCTGCCTAGCTCTATAATGGAGAAAGTTGTCCAAACCTTACTAAAGACTGGCATTTGGCCAGAAGTGTCATACAAAGACAAACACTGTTCATAAAAAAAAGTCTTGTATCATATTACTGAAATTATTAATAATTATGGTGGAATGCCATCACTGGGAGGGCATAACAATGATATCCATCTAACCCCATGGCTTATTGATGTTGTGTTTATCCTTATCAACACTTCATATTATATATTTCTCGTTCATGCAATAGTTGTTTGTTTTTGTTTGTTTTTTGAAAAAAAAAATCAAGGTACATTTTAATACCAAAAATACCAAATAATATTTTATAAATTAACAATAGAACTGACCAAAAAATTTAGAAATAAGCTTAATCAGTCACATACTGTTCCAGACCATCTCAGGTGTCCACTGTCCAAAAGGTTTTCTTCTGAAAGCTTTAGTTGTCAGTCAAAGTGACATGTGACGAACATCTGCACTTAGCCAGAACAGAGGAGCTAATTTAAAGTGTCCTCATTTCAAAGTTCTACAAACTTCCTGCAGAAGTATGCCTGAAATCAAATAATTCAATGTAGATAATTGATTTACAAATCAATCCAAATATTTCTGCGCCCATATTGCAAGAGAATGAATTTAAGCCATTTTTAGTCTTTTAAGTCTGTGCATATTCCATGGATGAAGTCACCAGTGTAAAATGACATCACTATTATCGTGTCAAAGTACAATCAGTTTTATTTGAATGGGCAAAAATGAAATGTACACTGTCATATATCAAACCTGGCTGTTTACTATCCAGCCTTGTTTGATGAAATAGCTTGTAATCCTCCTACTGTTCTAAAAAACTATAAAAGCTTGGGTGTTTCTCTCAGCAGTGTTGATGATGTATAACAAGAAAATTATTTATCAATTTGTCCTTGAACGGAGCCCCCCAACAACCCCCCCCCCTATTCTGATTGGAAATTGCTATTGGTAGAAGCACAGTTATTTCCTGTGAACTGTTGTTGAGAAGTTGCTGACCATGGTGCTGAAACAATGTCAAGAACGGTTCAGACCCATTGGGACTTCTTTGTCACACATATTTTGTTCATGTTGATGAAACTAATTTCTTATGCAAATGATAATACCTGGTTCATGATCTTGTGTTCACATAGTGCATTTATATAACAATTTACCTGAAACATCAAGCTTTGTTTTGTTTTGCAAAGCATAATGTACAGGGCTACTGTATTATTAACTTTTCACCAACTAGACACAACAACTAATAATATTCTTAACATTAAAATCAATATTTTTATTTATTTCCTATTTTTATGTCTCTGTGATCCACTGTCCATGGTTTGAAAAACAGTCAATTTCATAGGAAGTACATCACTGCAAAACATTTCCCCACTGGTTTATAATAAAATTTCTTCATTGTGAGTTTAGCTAGGATCGCATCTAAGATTAGCTCGCAAAGAAAGTACCAGTCAAGACAAACATTCTTTAGAAAAACTTATTGGATGTGACTGTTTATATATTGCACATAAATGCACCAATTGTACATTGCACTGCACCTCCAATGAATCTTCTGAGATCCTGGATCTTGCATCCCAAGTGATGTTATTTGGGTCATTGTGTAAACAAGCACAGCAGCATCACTAAACCAGTAATATATGGCTGGCAGCCTCCTGAGGAAGCTGCTATGCCATTGCTGAAGGGGAACAGCAAGCTCAGGGGCCTGGTGACTTTAGACAGTGTGCTAGTGAGATGAGTAATGTGAACATCTGATGGGATCAGGTGGTTGTCCCTTGATAGGCTCCCAGTGCTGGAGTACAGCAACTGAAGCGCTTCTATTGCACTGTCTCAGGGTGACAAGGTTCCCTTTATTGTGCCACAGTTCCTCCATAAAACAAGTACATGTTCCTGGTTATCTGGAGGACAGCCCATGCTATTCGGGACAAAAGCCTTTGTGATTACCTGTGTACTATACAAAACCTATGCAACATTTCAGATTACGTAGCAAGTCTTGTGGCAACCCTGCAAGGAGCTGTAATGGTTATACAACACTTGGCAAATGTTTAATTTATAGATGATCCTTTTAAAGCAGCAGTTCTCAAACTACTGTATATACAGTAACTATCCTAGGTGTATCCTAGTAGTTGTCCAGTGTGTTCTTAGCTTTAATACTCCTTATTTATTTGGGTAGTTGTAATGTTGCATATAAAGATCTTAATACCATGAGCACACTGCATGTGTTGTTTAATATTTTGAATCAGTAATAAATAATTGATTAAAATTTATTGAGTGTTGAAATTCCTAGATATAATGAAGTGATCTGATGACTGAGCACAGCTGCTGTAAGAAAATGACATTTTTGTTGCTTAAATGGAGATTAATGTTTTGATTTTCTGAATGACTGAGTAAGCTATGCTTGTGTTACAATTAAATTTGTAATAAGATAAAAATGGCAAAACATTGACTGATTGCAATGTGTAACTGAAAGAATAGGAAGGAAACCAGCAAGTATTCTCTCTCTCCATGTCTGATTTTCTCTATCTCTCTTTCCCAAGGAGCACACTAGCTAAAGCCATGCAGTCCTTCAGAGAGCGGGGTGGTTTCCAGGGCAACCAACGCTGTTACCAGCAGGAACCCCATGAATTATCTCGCCTTGAGAATTACAGACATCACAGTCAGACCGGACAGGGCTATGAGGTGCACTCTCTTTCTGCTGCAGGGGTGCCAACAGCAGGAACAAGCTCTAAGGACTGTTATGGGCAGCAGTCCTACCCTAGCTATGGCAGCAATTCAGCTCAGAGCAAGAAAACATTCAGAGGAGGAAAAGCTCCAAGCCAGCACCTGCAAGCTGGCTACACTAGCCACATGAATTCTGGATATTCATCTCAGTACATGAATGAAGGGCACTTGCAGCAAAAGTGGGATGAGTCTGGGCAGATATCTCAGTATGAACAGGACATTGTGGGTCATCTTGAGCCTGGGGCCAGTGGCTCATCACAGTACCTTGAACAGAACATGCTAGCTATTTCTCAAAGCCAGTGCCATCTCCCCTCCCAACCCTCTGCCCCTGTATATACAAGCCCCCATCAGCAAGGTCATCCTCCCAATCCTACTCCATCTCCGTTAATGTACCCACAGAGCCACATTCATTTCCCTCAACACTCCCAACCTCCGTCCTCCACTTCGTCATCTTACATCGAAAAATGCAATCCAATCCCTCATGGCTTCAAAAGTGGCTATGGAATGCCACCTAATGCCCAGTATTCAAGGCAGATGGGTAACCACAGTAGTTTGAAGCAGAGTGGCTATCGGCCACAGAATAACTATGGCTACCAGCAACCTCCGTCAAGAGCTGGATTTGAACAGCAGGCTTCCTTGCAGGCAATGTCAGGTACACCAGAGAGTCTTCAAAAATTTCCACATTTCAATCAGCCACAGCAAAACTACTGTATAACAGATATTTCTGTAAGATCACCTGAACAGTATTACCAGAACTGCAGTCCAAGCTCTAGCCACTCACCTGCAAGGTCTGTGGGCAGGTCACCTTCATATAGCTCCACACCTTCTCCCTTAATGCCCAATCCTGACACATTCCAGTATGGCCAACCAATCAACTCTTCCTCCTCTTCTGCTAATCTGCAAGATCCAAACATGTTAATGCCTCCACACACCCATGCATCCCCAAGTGTTAACCACCAATCTCAGAGCTACTCCAGTTCTATGAAGGACCGTTTTTCTGAGAAGCTTTTTTCGAACCCGAGCTTGTGGAGCCTCAATGCTCTGACATCTCAGGTAGAGAACATCTCCAACAATGTCCAGCAATTATTGCTCTCAGAAGCCCTTATGGCTAACAAAAAAGGAAATAAGCGAAACCAGCCAAAAAAGGGAGAGGAATATAGGAGCAACATTAAGGCAATGGAGGACTCTTCATGTCCTGATGGCCAACATGGTCCTCTCCCCAGTGATTCTTATGGCACCCCAAGATCTATGGCTGCTGATCTCCTCGAAGTAGGATATTCCAGCAGCACTGATGATCAGATGGAGCGTAACTACTATTACTTTGGTCAGGGAAAATGTCCAACACATGCTTCAGCACATTCTCAGTTGAGTCTGGACACTGTTTCTACTTGCTCAATGAACTCAACAGATGACATGTCTGTTAGGTCAGGTGACTCAGATCGAAGTATACAGAGTGCTGCCTCTGAAGATAATCTTAGCTGTGACCCTAGGGTGCAAAGAATGCCATTTGGGGAGGAGCAGCACAGTTCTCTAAGGAGCATTAGAAATGAAACATCTCCTATTAGCATAACAGCCCCAAGCCCCATGAAGCAGGAGAGTAATTCTCCAATAACCATAAAGCAGTCTGAGAGTACTCAAAAGGAGAATTTCGAGGAATCTGCCTGGACTGAGAGGATAACTGATGAAAAAGAAATTGGGAAAATTAAGCTGAACACAGAACATAAGTGCAAAGGAGAGGTTTTTGAGGCAACTGAGAAACGACAGGAGTGGTTAGAGGATGAGAAGTGCCCCTCCTTTTTTCATAAGTTAAATAAAGACGTGTCAAATGAAAGCTATTCTTACGAATCAGAAGACAACATCTATGAGAAACTGAAAAACAAATATGAGACAGAGGAAGGAGACTTTGTTGGCAAGTGTTGTGACAACAGGAGCAAAGAAAATGAAGCTTTAGAAATGAAATCTGAAACATTCAAATCAGAATCACAGAATAATGGTGAGGACCCTAGACCAGGATCACCAGATTTTTTAAAAGATGTGCCTGAGTCCAATCTACATTTGCCTAGAAAAAAGGAAACCTCAGAAACTCATCTTACCTCTGAGTGTGAATCTTCAGAGGAAAGACAGTTAACCTCTGAGAGACAGAATGATGCCTTTAAGGAACAACAGTCTGCCCAATCCTATTCAGCCTCTGAAGTAAGAGAGAAAGGAAATTCGACATTGGAGGAAGATGTGATTACTAATAAAGCTAAATACGAAGAGTCCTCTAAGGAGGCCTTTAATAATCAAGGGGAGACAGCAAGTGGAGCACTTTGTGTGGTCAACACGGAAATAGCTGAGACCCCTGGCCAAGACATAACCCACAGAAACAGTGATAGGTCATCAGTCACATGTGACATTGCGCCTCAATCTCACCCTGTCAGGAGTGGCTTCTCAGCTTTCAATGAGAAAACAACACCTCAGAATCAGGTGAGGGATCACATCGATCACAGTGATGCAAAGGTGCTGGAGCCTGACTCACCTCAGTTGCCAGGCAAGTCAATAATATCTTCTGCACCATCTTGGGCTGATACTCCACCCTCCCCACAGAAAGGTGACGAGGATGTAGAACCAGGTATAAGCTGCCCCAGTGCAACAAAACCAGAGCCCATGGCTCCTTCTGCACATCCAAGACTACTAGGCCGGAAGCATGCACGGGGTAGGAGAAGATTAGTTCATTCAAATACAGTGATGAGTATGGATAGAGATGGTGCTCCACCATCTCCTCAAAAGCCCAACATGCTCTCAAGCAACAGTAGCATATTCTCTGATCAAATGGAAGCTGTTCAGCTGGACATTAGCAGTCAAACCCCAAAACTTCTCACAGAAGGTTTGCCATCCCGAATGTGTACTCGCTCCTTAGGGTCACAGAGCACCCTTAAAGTTTGTTCTCAAGAGAGAAGAAAAACAGGTCCAAAGCCCTGTTCAAAACCTGGTCCAAAGCCGGGTCCAAAACCGGGCACAAAGTCTAGCCTAAAACCTAGTTCAAAGCCTGTTATAAAACCAGGGCCAAAACAAGGTCTAAAACCTGGACCAAAACCAGGCCCAAAGCCAGGTTCCAAACCTGTTGTAAAGCCTTCTAGTCCAAAACAATACTTAAAACCAGGACTAAAACCAGGCTCAAAGCCTGGGGCTACACCAAGTGTAAAGGCTGGACCAAAGCATGGCTCAAAGTCTGTTGCTGTACCTGCTCTAAAGCCCAGTCCAAAATCTGGTATAAAGCCTACAGAAGCAGTAACCCCTAAGGGCCCTGGTCGGCCAAAAGGTCTCACGTCCAGGATCAAATCAATGAAGTATGAAAATAATATAGGTATTGTCACAGAGCATATTGAAACTAAAAGCCGTATGAGTGATATCCCTGAACAACAAGAACATACTGGAGTCAGTCTGGAAACTGTTGTTGGTACTACTTTGCACACTTCAATAGACAGCACAATCGGTTCCACTTTAGACACTGCATTGGATGCTTCTTTTGTAACTTCTGTAGCAAAAGATCAAAAGTCTATGGTATTGAGATCCCGGAAGCAAACACAGGAAAAGATAAAAGAAGACAAGGACAAAGAGAAAGACATGTCAACGGAGGCATCAGCAATAAAACCCACTGAGTCACATATGCAGAAAGTGGCTGCTGCTCAGGCTTATGAGAACCTAACATCAACGTTAAAATCCCCCAACCATGAGGAGATCTGCACAGATTCACTTAGTGAGCAAATTGTGTCAGTTTCAATAAAGAGAAAATCTAGTGTACAAGCCCCAGACCCAGCCAAGAAAAAGAAAGGTCTGAAAGGTAGTCAAACAAAAATACAGGAACCTCTGCCACAACAGTTAGTAGTAGAAACCCAAGGTTCAAAAGGAAGACGAAAACGAGGCCATAAATTAGAACCATCTGACTGCAGCATTCTGACCAAAGATAACCTTCAATTGGAAGATATCAGTGACACACCTTGTGTGCCTCCTCAGTGTCCCACTAAAACAAAATATCTGCCTCCTAGAAAAGGTAGAGGACTTAAATATGAAGCAATGGTTCAGAAAATTACATCTCCAGCATCCAAAAAGCAGCCTCTTAATATCCAACCAGATGTTGTGCTAGAAGAATTAGCACCAAAGCCATCAACAGAACTACAGGGAACAGAAAAAAGAAAGACAGTAAATACTACAATGGTAACACCAGAGGACGGTGTGAGTGTAAGCGTGGAGGAAGCTCCAGACACATCGTGTATCCAAACTCCTCGAAAGAAGCGTAGAAAGTGGGCCACAGTGGAGAGCACCGACACACCAGATATAGCATTGGAAACAGGGAACCTCATTATTAACACACCAAGGCTAGCCAAACAGAGAGCCATTAAAAATAATCATGAAATGCATCTCAAGCAACGGAAGAAGAGAAGAAAATGCACTGAGCTTGTAAAGAATGTGACAATTTTGGAAACACATGAACAGACCGATGAAATCATCTCTCTTCCAGCACCTGCACTGTCACCACCATCTCTCTTTACAAAAACAGAAGAAAATACACAGGGTGAACAGCTATCGATAGAAATAGGCTCAACTGTAATTAAACCAAAAAGAGGCAGACGACCATCACTTAAAAAGAAAGAGGAAAACTTCAGCCAGCAAATCGGAAATGAAGAACGTCAAAAGGGCAAAAAAAAGCCTGGACCTAAAAAAAAGATCCAACAGAATAACAGTACCATCAAGGTCACTGTAAAGGGACTGAAGCCTAAATTAAAATGCAAAAAGGAATGTATTCCTACTGTGAAAGGAACATTGTCAGATTTTTTTAAAACACAAGAAAGTGAAGGCAAGCATTCTTTCAAACCATATGTACACATTGATAGCTCCAAAAAGCCTGCTTCCCACTGCACAATCATAAACAAACCTGAGGAAGAACATCTGCTTGTCCAGACAAGGAAAAGGAACATGGAAAAAAACAAGACAATACCAAATTGGTCAATTATGCTTCAGGGCCCCTTAGTTAACAGAAGCCTAACTGACAGGTGTTTAATATGCTGCCTGTGTGGAAAGCCAGCAAATTACAAGGAACTTGGGGATTTGTGTGGCCCATACTACCTTGAGGATACCATACCACGGAAAACACTGTCTTTAGCATATCATGAAGACTTCAGGCGAAGTAGATACAGAGAGCAAGTGAAGGTGGCCATGTGCAGTGCTGAGCAAATCAATGATGTGAAGAAAGAGGGAGGAAAAGATTTACTTCAAGAGGGGACAAGTGAAGGAGATTGCAGGCAGGTGATCGGAGAAAGAAGGGCACAGCTTAAAAGTCGTCTTGGCCTGCGAGCAAGGTACAAAAGACTGCAACTGTTGCAAGGGAGAGCTGATGGAGGAGTTCCCCCTGCTGGTGAGGAGGGCTCTTACTCTGTCCTGCACAGGTTACAGCTGGAGGCTGAGGTTAATGAGCACTGGGCACATGAGGCCTGCGCTGTTTGGACCAGAGGTGTGATCCTAATCACAGGCAAACTTTACGGACTCAAGGAAGCTGCACGGGAATCTACACTCACAGTAAGCATAGGCGATATAAGGCAATACATTATGTAATATTTAATATTTGTTATGTACATGCATGTCCAGGAAAAGATGTAGCTTCATTCAGGTAGTCAACTGACTTAATTTTATTGCCACATAACGTTGCTGAGTCTAATCCTGACCTACTCCAATTGAAGCTACTCCAGATCATAACCTTCCCCCAGAGGCTTCTGCAGTGGGCACTATTTGCGTTTTTACCAAGGGGCAACCACCAGTTCTAAAAATTGAAGCCAATGTGCCAAACCATACAGTTCCTCGAATGTCCACTGGGAGCTGAACCCAAAAAAGAGTCAATCCTATAGATGTCTTCCCATGTTAAAATGCCCAACTGTACCGCCGTAATAAATGTTGGCAAGTACAAAAACGAACTTGGCAACAATATGACAACAATAAGTTATGCATAATTAGGTGGGTTTCTAATTTGAGTGACCGCTGCTTTGCAGGTGCCAGATCTTTAGCTGTCTGCTATGCATCACTTTAGCTTAGCAGCTAACTGGAATCAGTGTAGTTTAACTTACCACTAGAAATGTAGGAGTTGACACAGGACGAGATGTAGGGAACGGATGAAATTCAATCAAATTCATTAGCATATAAATTCATGTTAACCACCATAGAAGTTTAGCTAAGCTAAAACTAAGCTCTGTACTTTTTGGTAACTAAGTTAGGTAGACAGGTTCCAAACAACAGCCAGGCTCACAGCGGTTTGTTCCTCACATTTACCCATTTATGGATTAACCGGGGTTTATGTGGAGTCAGCTCCTGCCGAGACGGCCCATATTTGATCTTCTAAACTGCGCTACCTATGGATGATGTCATGGAGGATTTGTCCAGTTCTTTTTATACAGTCTATGGTCCATCCCATCATGTGCTTTCTTTCTTACCCCGATGTGGCCACTGCATAGGGGAAGTCTGTGTCAAACACACCACATGACCTTTCCAATCTTTGGGCTGTATGGGTAATGCCAAGGAGAGGCTTAGGGTAGCTACAGCGCCCCATGTTAACAATAGGGGCCGCAAACAAAAATGTCTGTGGATTATTTAGAAAATTGTATACGTAAATTAAAAAAATAGCTAAAGCATGAGTTTGTGCTCTCTGATTCTGAGGCTGAAATGTGTAGAAACTGGTGTGTGGTTTGCCGCTTGTCTGCAAGCCAAGGTCAGGGCATAATCACCTGAAATTTTATATTCACATGTGAGAAATTCAACTGTGTCGATCGGCACATTAATGGGAAACCCTAAATTTTAGAGCACCCTTGCTGAAAAGGCAAGTAGCCCCATAGCACCAGCAAAAAAAAATGGCAACACCCATTTTAAGTTCCCTAGTAAATTTAAGCCTTTTTCTGAATAGTCTCATTAACCAGTGTTTTTTATAAGACTTACAGCTGTTTAGTCAAGTTCTTGAAGGTTTGCTTTGCATAGCATATGAAAATGTTTATACTTTAACTATTAAACATAGCTGTAGCTATGATTTCTGCTGTTGACATTTTTTTATGATACTCCAAGCGTTTAAGTGATCTCCATTCATGATTTGTTTCAAGCAACAATAAATCATGATTTATTTCAAGTTGATAATTCTCTCAATAATTTGACATTTCTGAAATCTTTTTTTTTTTTTTTTTTTTGGCCTGGTAGGGTATAGTGTGTTCATTAGTTTTTCATTTAAAAATAAAAATTGGAAGAAAAGGAAACAGCTTTTAATTTTTTTTATTTTTGTTTTCTTTGTACACACTAAAATAAGTAATTAATAGAAATGTCTTTTAAAATAAATATTTAAAAACATGCTACACAAATTCAAGAGATTAAACATTTTTATTTAAAAAAATGCTATTGCATTACATTTCAGCCTAAACAGAAACAACCTTGAAGTACATTTAGACTATTCTACATTATAATCTCTGGTCAAGATACGTATTCTGGAACTTGATTATATTTTCAATAAAGATAATTTATTTAATAATATATAATATAAATTGGATCCCCTTATGCAGAAATAAATTTTACATGAAAAACCATGCCATCCTCCTTTAACACCATCATCTTACTATATTTAAAAAGCACATAGTGTTCCATATTAAGCTGTGCATCAGGCACCAATGGCATTCTTTAATCTAGCCATCTACTAGCTACCAGAAATAATTGCTGATTAATATCAAGTTCATTCAAGAATTTTTATTAATAAAAAACAGAAGAATTATAATAACTATTTGTAATATTGTTTTAAAGTCAAATATTGTTTTATAACAAATTAGCTTATAAACATCCCAACAAAATAACCTGAGGATCCAGTGTAGAAACAGAAATGTAATTGCTCATGATCATAAGAATGTTTTAAATATTTGGAATTTTGAATAATCCTGTACTATGGAGCTGCTTTATTAAATGTATGTTACAGAAATGCTCCAAGTGCCAAAGTGAGGGCGCTTCGATCGGCTGTAGCTGGAAGAACTGTATTCATAAATACCACTATGTCTGCGCCAAAGAGACAGGTATGGCACTAAGAATCCATATAGTATGTGTTTTTGTACATACTATATACAAATACTGCATGTATATGTTGTTTATATACTAAAAGTCCTCATCTATCTACAATATCTACAATAATGAATAGATTTTCGGCCGCTCTCATAACATAATGCCACCATGTCTTTTGACTCGAGTCAGAATATAAGAAGAAGCAAAGACTTTCAACATTAGCATCTTCTCTCACCAAATCCTTTTCCCATTTTCTGTCTTTCTCCGTCAGGCTGCATATTTGATGAAGACACTTTCTCAATAAAATGTCCAAAACACCAGGTAAGTGTCTGAGCCCGTTCTAGAACATAAAAGGAAGTCTTTGATCTTAGAAACATGCCTATTATGCCGTGTACATCAGTGGCCTTGCTGAAACATTTGCTGACCTCCCTAACAAAGGGAGTGAATGGAGATGTAAAGCACAGCCGCTCATCAGCTCCATCTCCAAGGGCAACAGACAAGTCTAGCAAGGAGCTCACCCTTATTGATGAACCATCTCTCCAGCGATAGTCATGCTTGCACAGTGGATGCTAATTAGATGCTCACTGATCTCGGCTTTCTGACACCTATTATCCCCCACAAGACTAAATTAGCATTAGTGATACTGTCAGATTTTTAGGGTTGAATGTGTCACTGAAGACGCTTTTCTTTGAGGATGAACCAAATGAGCTTAAATCGTGCAGCAGTGACTCAAAATTGTAGTCAGATTTGAACGCTACATTCGCTTGCTACATGACTCAGATGTAAATCTAGGTGATTTGACTACAACTCCTGGTTATAAACTGCCTACAGGTTTCTGGCTTGCATTGCAGTCATAAGCGAGTACGGAGCAAGAGACTGTGCAGGGGTAGAGCGGTAGTTGACAACCAGTGAGAGAAAACCTGGCAACAGATCAAAACATCCTCCCATCTCCTTTCTCTTCCTACGTCAAAGGACAAAAAGGATGGGAGGGAGAGAGAGTGACGAGTTCAGAACAAGCTGAAAGCACATTGACTCGGGGATCTAAAGGCTTTAGGTCTCAGCCATGCCAATTTGCTGTTTTAATGAAAGCAAGCAGTACATATTCCACCCCCATGCAGGTCTCCCAGGAAATGTTTTCTTTTTTTTTCCGTTCTTTCTTTTTCTCTGTGCCTACACATGCACAGACTCTTTTTCTAGTGGGGGCTTTCGTGGCAGCATGAGCAAGACCCTGGATTACTGCACCATCGGTTTAGACCGGGCCAAAAGCAGCAACAAAGGGAACCAAGAGCAGGGCTATGGCTCGCACCATTTCAAAGAGAATCAAGGGCTGTTCTTACATCATGGCTCGATACAGAGGGAGATAGATCTGGCTGTTAGCCAGAGGGATGAGTGGATGAGTGCAGAGAGGATGCAAGAGTGAGAAAAGCAGAGGCAGCGTTGGTGCAGGAGGTGGAAGGAGAAGAAATATTGTGCAAAAAATGCTCTGTGCCAGCACAATTAGGGGGCAGTCCTGCTGGGTGGTTGAGTAAAAGCTGGCCAGCTTCACTGGCCCACTTGGTGCAGCCTTCACATCAGCACAGTGGCTACTACCTCAGAATGGGCAATTAGAGAGCTCACACCAGGCTGCTGATGCAGAGCCAGACACACACACATACACACTACAGTCTCCTGCCCTCTCTTAGGAACACTACACAGTGTGTACTATAAATATGCCTTATGAATTAATAAATTCGATGGGTTGAAATACATTACTGTAATGCTTTTTTCTTCGGTTGCATATTTTGAATCTATTTGTCCATTCTGTTTGCCAGGATATGTAAAAGGGGAGACTTTTAGCCAGCATGGACATACGTCTGCCTGCGCAACCAAACTCAAACCGAAACTGGCTTCGACTGAAGCACAAAGGTACTGTAGCAATACTGACCTGAGAACAGATCATCTCTGCATTCACCAACAAGGCCCTGAGGCACCCCCCCCCCCCCCCTTACAAAATGCCCCTGCCCCTACCCATTCTGCCGCATCCACCTCCAGCCTGGGCAGCTCCTTTATGGGAAAAAAAAAAAAAAAACAGGAGCCACTGGTCAAAAAAAACCCTGAATGTGCCACTCATCCGTTTGATTCCTTTTTTTTCCTCCCCAATCTTTTTCCTGGAAGGGATGTTATCAGTCGGGGACACCTGGAGGCAGATTTGGCTGGCGGCCCTCTCTAGCGGCCCGAGCCCTGCCACCGTTTGGCACAGACGCGTGCCTGGTGATTTTGAAAGGCATTCAGTTTCGAAGATGTCATGCATCAAACACCCACTGGATGTAATTCAATATCTGCTTAAGTGTTATTTTAAAAAAAAATGTACATGGTGTGCTATACAGGTCTAAATATTCTGAAAAAGTCAAAATATTATTTTAATATAATGCTCTTCCAAGATGTATTTTGATGTGCGTTTGCAAACACATGGCACCACTTAGACGGCGCTGATATCTGTCCAAATACGTGTTCTCGAAAAACAATGCAGCAGTATGTACAGGTCTGCACCTTAAACTATTTTAAGGGCCTTTCTTTCTTTACTGAAGACTGTTTCGTTTTTAACATTGAAGTGAAAGAACCGAACCTGAAAATGAAACCGGAGAAAACACTTAAAGAACCTGCAATGATGCGCTTTATGTTCACCACTACGCTGTACGTGACAAACACCATATTGTAGGCTATGTTACTTTCTACACATTCAGCCCGTTACAGTATTACACACACACACACACACACACACACACACACACACACACACACACACACACACGATTAAGTTCCTCTTACAATGATTAATTCGAAGTAATTGTGTATATAAGTATTTGCTGCTGTTTAAATGTAAGATGTGATGTACTATTATAATGGTGTATAGTATTTCTTAGAGATGTTTATTTTCTATAAAACAAAATATGTTATTGCCTTTAAAATGTTATTAAAAACAATGAATTCAAATGCCTTTTTTCAGAATTGTATTTGTCCACGTTACCCATAGGATTTATTGCGATGTTTTGATGTTTTAAGAGATGTTTGGAATGTTATTTGTATTGCTGCCATCAAATACACTGGATTTGTGAACATCCGCAGGTGTCTTTGCCGTTGAGATACTTGAGAAACTTGTGGTTTATATTCTCTTCTTGTGCTATTTTTATGTTGAAACAAAGCAATCCATAGCCATCATCCTCAGAAGAAATCTCAAAATTCTTTCGAATGTCAAACACTACCTTTTTTTTGTCTGCAAGAGCAAAAACTTTTTTTTTCTTCGCTGGACCACCTAGAGGGCCGATTTAGAAGAGCCAGTTTTTTTTCGGTTAAAACACATTTGTACATTATACAAGGAGTATAAAATTTTTTTTTTTAAAAGTTGAAAAAAATTTCTAGCTAGCAAGCAGGGGGTAATACCGTATACATTCTGTGATATACTTGAAACAATTGTATTTGTTTAGAATAGTTAAAGCAAGTTATAAACAAGCTCACCTCCACATTCCAGAACACACTATGTACTTACTCAGCTAGTTAGCGACCAACATCAAGCCTTTGTTACAAGGCGGCACAGTGGCCGTCCAGGTTGTACGCTGCCTTTGTAACCTGATGTATTGGAGCTGTGTAGAGATGAGGAGGTAAGATAGTCGAACAGACTAAGAATAAAGTACATCGGCCTCTTAATAGAGAAAGCAGGGTTGAATCCCACTGGCATCGTTTACAGCAGGTGCCAATTGACATCAAATCATGTTTTAACATAAATATAAATAAAATGCAAGTGATAAAGGGTGAATTATCTTTCAAACGTCATAAACAGGCTGCACTGTGGCATCTATCGCCTAGCACCTCCAGCTGTGTGCATGGCTTGGTCTTGGGGTTTCCTCCCACAGTCCAAAGACATGCATTTCCCAAATAGAGTGTGTCTGTGTGCACTACAAGGGATTGGCACCCCATCCAGGGTGTACCCTGTCTCATGCCTCAAACCGCATTGTATAATTCTATGTCCATTTTGGTAACTTCTGAAAATATTGTACATTTTTTAGCCAGAATCTTTACATTTTTATAATTAAAAAAAAAAACTTATTTTCACTCGACAGCACGGTGGCTTGGTGCTTTACACTGTGGCCTTCCAACTCCAGGGTCAGGGTTTAATTCCGACCTCAGGTCACCTATGCTTGGCGGGTTTCTTCTAGCTACTCCAAAGGAGTGCAGATTAGGCCAACTGATGCTTCCAAATTGCCTGTAGTATGTGAATGTGTGTGTGCCTTGCAATTGGATGAATTGACACCACGTCCAGGGTATACCCCCAAATCTCCTGGGATGGGCTCCAGGCCATCCGCGACCCTGTGCAAAGGATAAAGCGGTATAGAGTGTACTCTCACTCATTGAGAAATCTTTCTTGTTTTTAGGTCACAGGCAGATGTACACTGCGTATCGTACTGTGTATGGATATGCATGTGACAAACAGAATTTGAATTCGATTTGAGAAGATGAATGAATGAATGAACGGACCACCAAGAGATCATACATAAGTTACAAAACGTCTTTTATTTACATTCTCAAGAAGAAATCAAAGAGCCGACAATCGGACAGACTGTTCAAACATTTGTGTTGAGATTTCGACTATGAACACCACACACTGATTAGCATACAGGTCATGAGTCTGCCATTTAAATACAACCTCTGAAACTCGACTGTAAATTCAACAGAGTATACGAAACATTACAGTGGATGGGACTAGAATGCAGAAGGGTCTCTCTCTCTCTCTCTCTCAAAGATCTGCCTTATTTAAAAGATCCTGGGATAAAAGGTAAGAATGATGGTGAACTGTGTCGAAACAGAATGGCTCAGAGACTTTAGTTCACGGTGTTTCTCCATCCAAAAACTTTCACCATCAAATATGTTGAGGAGTTGTGTGCTTCGAACAGTAACCATCACCTCTCTCAGTAGTGCAAACAGACCAACCTCTTCAAGAATGAGCTTCTTTTTCCACTCGTCTGGGACTAGTCAGGTTCACTGCTCTTTAAGTAAAACACTAAACTGGTCCCATTTTTACAGCCACAAGCGACCCAATGTTCTGTTTCTGCTCTAGTACTGTATTCTAATGAAAAATCCAAGTTGTCCCCCGCTTCTCGGTTCCTAGAAAATACTGCTCACCCACATCTTCAGACAAAATTATAAATACACATCTTTAAAAATATATACAAAGGAAACGCTACAAGAAAAGGACCTTGTAAAGCCGTATATGCTCTTAAACCATAAAGGTGGTCAGCCCCAGTAAGGGTAGTGCAGATTAGAAAGGTCTGTGCAGATGTAATGAAAAGGAAATGTCATCACACTCATTATGTCCCCTCACGTCTAGCTCGCTTGCACACAGGTTAAGCCTCGATTTCCAGGCAGTTGAGTCACCTGGCCATGCTGTACTAATCCAGTACTCTGCAGGCAAAAACGAGTGTCTGAGATGCTGCTGCTGCTTTAGAACGAAACATGCACACACACGTACATCCGTACGATATAATAACAGCAAACAAGAATTGTTCTATGTGCAAGACCTGTGTGCACCGATTTGTGTCCAATCACAGAGTAAAGCCACTCATTTCCAAAGCTGCTGAATAAAATGCCATCTAGTGGGCAAAGCACCTTGTTACAGGACAGCCCAGAAAGCATCTGTACGTACTGTATATGAAATATTACTTTAAAGGCGTAGTAAGTAATTTTAAGAGAAATGAACTAAACAGGAGTTGTTTTGAGTCTAAAACCACACACCGAAAAAAAACATGCATAGGATAAAAAGCCTGAATTCTACTGTGATAAGGCAGCGTTCAGGATTGCCAGGTAAGGAGAAATAACGAAATCGTCATTTATTGAATGATATCATTCAATTCAACATTAGGGTTCTTTTTTTTTTTTTTTATCCTTTTCACAGACCTGGGACACCACATAGACCGGAGCTTCTCCTCAGAGCTGATGTTTACTCCACAGCTGCCTAAAAACCTGAAGAAAACTTTGCCGGATCTTACAAGAGAAAAACAAACCCAAAAAAAAAAAAAAAAAAAAATCTGTATTTAAAATTACTGACCGCACCTTTAAGTGAGATGTATAAAATGTTAACCGTATGAATATCAGAATTCAGAATTTTGTCAGGAAGAACAAATTAAATTATTAATTTATTTAAATAATGGTTAGAAAAAAAATGAAAAAGAACTGGGGGAAAAAATAATAATAAAACCCTGACAAACTAAAATCAACTGGTTAAATGATAACGAATGAAGCCTGTAGACAGAAAACGTGGCACTGAACATTTGCAAAGTTGTGTTAGTGCAGGAAGGTGGGATTGGGATTGAGGGTTGGATTGAAAGTCTTTTGTTTTGTCTCTAAGTCGAGGCGACTGTGGTCCCGCTGCCCAGTTTGATGATCATCTGCTGGCAGTCATGGAGCGTGCGCTTGTCCCCTAGCTTCTCAAGAGTGCGTGCGGCGTCTGCCAACATCCCCACCCTCTGGCCCGGGGCCGACAGGAACGACGGCGGGAGATACCAACACGCCAACATGGCCGCCTCTGCCTGTTCGCGCTGGCCTGGCCGTGTCTCGCACTCCTCTGCGTACACACACACACACACATTGACATAAGACTTTGAACAGACTCTTAATATTAAACGTTAAACATCTACACATCTGATGATTACCCGAACACACAGGCAGACCCACGCATGAAAACTTGAATCATTTCCTCATTCTAACAAGGACTTGGCATGTTCTCAGCATATTCTTTACTAAGAATGTTCAGTTGCTCTAAGCCATCATTGTACCTTCCTACCTGCACAAAGAATCTGTTGACCTACTTCTAATGGAAACCTAATGGGCGATGATAGGAAAGCAGTCGTGTGGAAAAGTCTTAAGTAAGATTAAAAAACTAAATTTGCTTACTCTTATAAAACTACATAAAACAGTACTGATTAGACTTTTGAATTCTAACACCTGGTAGATTATAATGCCAGTCGGTGTGAATTTATGATCTAGTCACGTATTGAATCCGTCAGCCATCTGCTCTAGAGAAGTCTTTCAGGAATGAGTCCAGTAATTGGTTTTCTCTTTGTTTCTCAGGACTGGTAAACATTTGCATGCGTGGACTAAGCAGGACCAGATAACCACGCAGACACACACACACCTCTTTATCTGAATATTTGCAAACAAGGATGCAAATACATCACACACACTGTCTGAGTCCTCACCGATTTTGCCTCCAGGTGTGGCACGCCGGCGCAGACTGCGGTCCAGGAGCTGGTGTGTGCGTGTTGGACTTGCTCCTGCCATCAGCCTGGCAGTGGCTTCATGCAGAAACAACTGGAGAGAGAGAGAGAGAGAGAGAGAGAGAGAGAGAGAGAGAGAGTCTTAACAAGCTGGCAGACAGCACACCCATGGGGGTTAATCCTTCCTTTAGAAGCTGACATGTTTTCTTCCTCTCTTCCTCTCTCTATGCTCTCATATGCTTTCATCTTCTATCTAGCACACACACACACACACACACACCCACTCTCTCGCTCTCTCTGCCCTTTGCTCTGCTACAGTTCTTATTAGTGTGGAGTAATAAAATGAAAAATTGTTATATTACAATATTACATGGAACACAATACCTCGGTGTGATGCTCATTCTGTCCGGTTTAGTGATCGTAAATTAAATATACTCTATAAAAAGTTTAGGAATACGCCATGTAGCTGCACACAGGTCGGTCGTGTAAAAATAGACATCAGCTCCCTTTTACAGATAAGACGAGACTCCGTATAGAAAGTCTCTGCTCGTTTTCCCTTTGATTGCTTCTGGTTTCTATAGCAGCGGTAATGCTCAAATAACATTACTAATCATTACAGTCATTTTAGAAACCATTGTCAATAAAACTTGAATTAAATTCAATTGTCTAGAAGCTCTAATTTTATAAGTAAAATTGAGGGTCGCATGCTGCTCAAGTTGCATCACGGTGCATGTAACAGATGAGCACTCGCACCTAAACATTCAGACCTCACTGCGGAAAGTATTAATGCCCGTGTTAATTATTTCCAAAATAATAAACCTGAATATAACCAGGAAAAAGTTAGCAAAAGCCGAGGATGACAAATTATGCCACGCGAGTACTATTTTGGACCAGAATGCTGATGTAGAACTCCACTTCTCACACAAGCCACTGTGGGTAAAAACAGCTCCCCAGCACTCAGCGATTTTCAGAGCAGTGGCCTATTTCAGCACTACGCATGAGGAAAATACCAGCATGAGGGCGTCTAAAATCACTAGATCTAAACCCAGATCAAGAGCTGGAATCCACTCCAACCGTGTCCAGCTGTGGCCACATGCTACCTCTCTGCACCCTTCATCAGCAGAGGAGCAGCAGATAGATCTACGTGTGTGTAAGTTGGGAGTGTATGTGCGAGTCTTACCCGTCGCATGGCGGGTCGGAAGCTGTGGGCGAGTTTGCGCAGAGAGCTCAGGTCCTGCTGGAAGCCCTGCAGCTCGGCAGGAGAAGCGGCAGAAGCCGAGCTCTGCTGAGGAGAAGCGGGAGAACAAAACTGCTGCTCTCGCCACAGACTCGTGCGTGTCACCAGGAGCAGATCACACAGTAACAACTGCACCAACTACCGGTATAAAGCCAGACAAAAGGAGCAAAAAAAAAAAAAAAGAAAGTTTGAATAAATAACGTTCGTGGATTATTGGAAAGAAATATGGAAATAAATATGGGAATAATGTCTAGAAGAAGCATTTTATATATATATATATATATATATATATATATATATATATATATATATATATATTTCAATACAGTTTAAATGGTGATGTGTGCATATGCGCTAAAAGTTAAATTAATGCTAAAAAAAAAATAATATGATGGCATAATATCTATACATGATATATCCATCCTTAATATTATGGGCTGTTGGGTGTAGAATTAAATATATATGTATTCCCTGCATAATCGTATGCATTGTGCTGCTGCCGCCACACAATTGGCCGATTGGATAATAGGATGAATAGTACAGAACAGTGTTCCTATTAAAGTGACCATTGAGTGTCTATCTGCCCTTAAATCAACAAAAGTTCATAACCGTTTCATACTGGAAGCTTGGACTGTTAAAATCATAAAGCAAATGATATCGTATAACAAGTTCAGACTTCCACAAATACAGTAACTACACAAGTACACAACACAGATGTGGCAAACTCAGGTCAGACTGTGAATCATAATATGCTTCCGTCACGGTTCCCCCCTCCTGCACAGCGACTCGGCTCTGTGTTGCACTGCAGGAACATTGCACACTGTTCAGTCACATGCAATGCAACTACAATGCACCACAGCTCCGGCCAAGGCAGGACGAGTTCACATCCATCTCTAACAAATGTCTTCAATGCGCAGATAGAGTGAAATACAAGTTTCCCTTGATTC
This sequence comes from Clarias macrocephalus, assembly GCA_011419295.1. Lineage (NCBI taxonomy): Eukaryota > Metazoa > Chordata > Actinopteri > Siluriformes > Clariidae > Clarias > Clarias macrocephalus. Next base: position 151,396 of record JAAGKR010000276.1, read on the forward strand.
TTTCCCCACCTGCTAGGTATCCCCGAGCCAAGCTATTGTGTGCATGTGTATGTGTGTGCGCGCACGTGTGCTGCCGTACCTTGTCTAAAGTGCTGCTGCTGCAGTGTGGCCCCAGATTGAGGCTGTCTCTGAACAGGCTGCTGGCTTTCTCACAGTAGCTCAGGCTCAGCTGTCTGTTCTCTGGTTTGGCCAGCAGGGCGCGCACTGCTTTAAACATATTCAAACAGGCTTTGGGGAGTGAACTCCTGTTAAAAAAGAAAACAACACACACACACACACACACACACACACACACACACACACACAGTCATAAGAGAAAAACCAGTGCAGATATACGGTTCACTTCAAATGACAGATAAATGCCTGAATGATAAAGTGATGATTCTAAACTAGAACTAAAACTTTGATGATGATAATTTGTGTCACATGACCTCCCGGTCTATACAGCAGGGTTGAGTTGGCAAAGTCTAATCTTAATAGCTTTTCCAATCTCGTAACAGTCATGGCTGCTCTGAATTGAAATACAGTGATCATCATCATCATCATATAACTAGTAACAAACATTCCACAAAATAACATCAAAATGGATACTAAGTAGGTCATTCATTAATAATACACTATAACTGACACCACCCTGACTATTTCACAGTATTTTATCCCGTACATAATCAGGAACTGGTTGAGTTGACCCACCATCCGTCATGTTTGTTTTGATATAAAGTCACGTTTGTCCATCGTTCGCAGGATCGTCCGGATCATCAGGTTTTATTCAGGGAAGAATTTGAAGTGTTTCTGGTCTGACGACTGACAGATGATCTTTTACATTTTCGACTTTGGTTAGAATATTTGCCCTAGATTGAAATTACTTTTCAAATGCTAAATTTAGCCTAAATTTAGACTAGTGTCAATCGATGAAATCGGACATTAACGAGGGCTAAATCTGCTGATACTCAAGTGAATTATCAATAAATATATAAAAAGCCATCATGATTAAATTAAGATTTTCTCTCCATTGTTATTTGATAAAGACGTGAATCAGAGACAGACATATTATATTTTTGGGAACTGCAATATTGTATTCGATTTGATTCAAAGTTTACTGTCCGATTTATTTATTTATTTAAATGCCTACATTTCTTACATTTTTGTGAAGTATTAAAAACAATTTTAAATATCTACAAAGCATTGAATTGTTGTACAGCCTCTGTGGTTGAGTATTAAAATATCATGCCTCATAAAAAGTGATTATCTTTTCCCTGGTCACACTCCAGTCCAGTAGATGGCGGTAAAGCACCAACCACCCATAAACTCAAAAAAGTTTTAAAAAGAAAAAGAGTATTTGCAGAAAAATACAAGCAGTTTGTGTTCTCCAGAAAGGTTTAGGGAACTGTATCAAATTTTGTCTCTTGAACTTTTGCAAGTTTACCTAAATAATAAAATAAAAAAACCTGAATGTATTGCACAACTGGATAAATGTGTGCGTGTGAGATACTTACTCATCAGACTGAAGACTGCGTGGAAGGTGTTCTACAGCTGGATACAACCTCTCTGCCGCAACGTCATCTCCCTGAAGCCAGTTAATTATCACCACAGCAAGGGACGACCACCATTTTGAATGAGGGTCACATCCTAGATGCCACAGACATGCACAAACACTCCAGTTAACCTGCCTGATTAACACGTCGCTGAAATCTTCCCTTGGAAACGACTGATGTGTGGACTCACCGGTCACTGTGGCCATGTTGGAGCCGATGGCGAAGGCCTGTGTGGTAGCTCCTGCAGCGTCAGAGGCGCTGTTCAGCAGCTGCAGGTACTCCAGGGCATCCGAGTACTCTCTGTGGGACAACATATACACAGATGAAACAGCCTCCATACCACCCTTTTTTCTAAACCTTTCAATAGCCGAGCATTGCAAAAAATCCAAACAGGGACCCGTGTTCTGAAAGACTGCGGATAAAACTGAGGTGAGGAGTGCGGAGAGTGAGGAGTGACTCACCCTTGGCCCTCGTTGGGGCTTTTGTCTCCGTGTGGCTGAGCGACGCAATACAGAGCCTTCTCCAGTAGGTGCTCTCTGAAAGCCTGAGTCACCTGAGCCAGAGGATCCACTGAACCGTAACACACAATAGAAACTGGAGCGTGAGCACTTTGTGTGCGCAGTTCAGAAAACACTGATGTAATGCTGCCTTTTGATTTTCTTACTGTATGACGAAATATAAAGGGCTCACCCGTGTTTCCAGCCTGGCTATAGATGCTCTCTTTAGGGATGCTGCGTACAGACCAGTCACCGTCCACAAAGAAGCGATGACCCAGAGGGTGGCAGAGCCACTGCATGGCGGGAGGAACGCTGCCGCTGGGGGACAGACAAGCCTGTCGAGCGCGACTCAGAAAGCCACGCTAGAGAGAGGGAGAAAAGGAGAAATGTTCCGTCAGAAACAGGGAAAGAGAAAGAGATGGTCAATGGTCATAGCATGTGAATGTCCCTTAGGCTGTGTACACGGACACCCACTATTTGCATGTACCCTCAACTTGGCAGGCTGTTGAAAATCTGTTTACATACATGATATACAGTGCTAACTAACTGCATGCACGTGAATGGAAGCACGTTTAGTCTCAACGTCCTGTCGATGCACCCAAGTAACCCCAGTCACCGTGTGTGTGTGTGTGTGTGTGTGTGTGTGTGTGTGTGCGTGTGTGTGTGTGTGCGCGCGTGTGTGTGTGCGCGCAGAGATATTCAACCGGTTCATTTTAAACTCTTGGTCAATTCAGATTGTGATTTTGCTGGAAGTATTCTGATACACAAGCCTAGTAATAAGTTATCTGTATTCTATTAAATATAACATCCATCATGTTTAACACCTTAAAGTCCCTGGATGCCCAAGTGGCTCTAGATCTACATCCCCACCTCTCAGAATCGAGCACGATTCCCTGCGTGTTTCACTGCGGACAGCTACCGAATAATCCATGCTAGCTATTAAACAATATTCTTTTAGAAGAACAACTGAATAATAAGTCGTGTGTAGAGAGGTTAATTAGATGGAAATGTCATTAAGGTTATTTAATCCTAATGTTTCTATTATGCATTTTTAATTAATCTAGTTATTAATGGATGATTAGTTTGCGATTATGCAGACACAAAAGGACAGACAAAGAGGGAGTCAGACTGTAAGAGAGATCGAGATGACAGAAGGAGAGAGAGTGAGAGATGGACAGGCATACGGGGGAAAATGTACAAAAATGTCAGATCTATAGAGAGGGACAGATTCGTGCACTCTCTCAGGGTGAGACAGGGATCAATGTGAGAGATGTTCTTACAGAGGTGATGTGCAGTAGACGAGGCAGGCTGGTTTTTACTCTCAGGGCAGCGGAGACGTAGATCTCAGCCAGAGTGGCAACAGACAGACAGTCTCTGGCACACTCAGCAAGGTTCACCGCACTCAGGGCCATGTGCAGAGCGAACAGGTGGCTGCCACCCAGCTTGCCTACAGACATAGCAAGAGTTCAGTCTCAGAAACACCTAAAGAATATACCAGATCATTAGCTATGAGCTAAGACTTTTTCTGACCGGTCATGTGCAGCTGGTGCAGGCGGTGGTAGACCAGGGCGGCATCACGGCTGCTCTTGCGTGCGTCCTCCTGTAGGGGGCGGTCGACACGCAGGGCACCGGCCCTGCACGCCAGCCAGCGGCCCACCCACAGCCTCTGCAGCCACAGGCGCAGGGTGGACCAGAGCACGGCGCACACCAAGTCCAGCTGAGAGGTGGGCAGAGGACGCCCAAGTGCCTTCAGACATGTCCAGAGATTCTGAGAGGCCTGGGCGAAGTCTCCCTGCATGAAAAGGAAGAGAAGAAAACTCATCTAGTTAACTGATTCATAGGCATGTTCATAGCTTTAATAAAATTATTTTCTTTTTTCTGCCCCCCCCCGATGTGTTTGTGCGCAAATGTGTGGCTCTCACTCTGGCAAGATCGAGGTCAGCCTGTTTGCGGTGCCTCCAGAACAAGACGGAGGATTCAGAGTGGGGTCTAGTGATGGGCTCTCCGTACACCAACAGCTTGATCAGAACACCAGCTACCAGAACGCCATTAAGGAGCCATACCAACAGAGTGGGCAGCATCCAGTCCATCCAGCCCCACGAATCAGCTGCAGAATACACACTCCGTAAGTGCTCACAGTGTATGTCAAAGTGTACGAGTCCAATATCCAGTCTAGTAGATGTACATATTAAAACAGTAAACGAATGAGGCCACAATGATTTCAGAATTTATCCTGAACGCTTCAGCGGAAAGCACCTGCGTTATCAAATCCCAGCATGGTCCTGCCAGTTCCCGAGTGGCCTGGAGGGACAGCTTCTCCAGCTTTACTTTGGCTCCCACAAACCAGAGACGCCAGCGGGTTGAAGGAGAGGAACAGGAGGGTGAAGGCACACAAAGCCATCCGGGAGCGGTCCAGCATCCCTCCCGCTGCCTTCTCAGCACTGGACATGGGCTGTGAAAGAAGCAGAGAGAAAAACTAAATAAATATCCTTTTCGGCACCAGTGAGAGCTCTGAGAGCTGGGACAGGATCAACATTTAACAATGATTTATACTTTATTATTAAAACCAAAAGGTCCCACTTTTAGATGGGGAACAAGACCGGAACGAACCTTGCAGTCCTCTCCCATGGGACTGTCAGGCTCAGAGTCGCTGCTGCAGTGCGAGAAGGATCCGCTTGGTTCTGGGGAGCCGGCGTCGGAGGCTGGAGGAGTGGGAAGTTCGGCCTTTACGTCCACCTCCATGGCAACCAGGTCCTTCAGAGACTCTGCACCCAAATAGAAGAACAACATGCTAAAGAGGAGAACCAAACTGTCGCTTCCCCCCCCCCTCCCCCAAGTGAATAAGATTTTCTTCGAGTCGAGGTCCGAATTTCACATTTGTGTTAGGATTAAATATGCTGTATGCAGTCATTTTAAATCTATAAAAAATTAAGCAATTTTACATTTCCTTGTCATTTCAGTAATACAATGTTATACAAACAATCTTTACCTAATCCTTAGTGTATTTTTTGTATCTGTTGTTTTATCTCATAGTGGCGCTTCACATTACTGCTTTTTATTATCACCACGGTTTTGGGAACAAATGAGATGAACTGGTTTCAAACTTCCAACAGGAAGAATAACCATATATTGATCTAAATACATTATAGTTTCATATTTGTTTTGAAAAAAAAAAAAAAAAAAAAAAACCCTCTCTTTTACATGAATGGGCCAGCCTTATTTAGCCATTAAAACAGCTTTCACTTTGAAAGCATCACTGAAGTACACGCATGTTACGCAGATGGACTCACTGTTCTTTTGGTTGGCCATCTTGAGAGCCATGTTCTCCTGCTTTAGCTTCTGGTTGGACTGCTGCAGGTAGCGGATGTAGTCGATGGCTTTCCTCAACACTGCGGATTTATTCAGCTGGAACACAAGTAGGAAGATTTGTTCGCCTACTGAAGCCCGAAGGCATTATAGAGATTATACACGGACAGAGAAGAAGGCAGTAGAAGGCAGACCTTAGCCTCGGTGCCGGCCACCAGGTCTTTGAGCTCTAGGATCTTGTCGTTGATCGACGAGCGGTAACGCTTCTCAATGGCGTTGTGTGCGGTACGCTTCTCGCCTTTCTGGATCTGCATACCTGGCTTGCCACTGATGGCTATACGGTTGATGGGCAGCTTCTCGGTGTCCACCATGACTGGTACCGTGGTCAGGATGGTCCTGCCGTTCATCAGGGCCTGAGAGAGAAGATAAAAACAAAACAAATACATGCTATATGAGAATGTGAGGCAGTAAAACAGAGTGATGTAATAGTCCGGCACACTATGGGGAAATTATATAACGCATCATTAACTCATTCGTATCATGTTTTCATGCATTATAGTTCTATAAAATTTGATATTATTAAACTTTACAGCATGACTTATTACAATGCACTATGTATTGATTACATGTCTCATAATTGCAGTAGATAACAAAAACTCTTAGGCAGTTACTCATACTGTAGTTTTATTGCTATAGTTACAGTAAGTGCAGTAAAGTTAACTTTATTAATGTTATTATCTACTAAGGCTTGTAAGTAATCCGAAACAGGTGTAAAAATGCTTTAAAATATTGTTTCAATTTATTGCAATAAGTGTAGTAGATGTTAAACTGTGTGGAGGATCAGGAGTGCTACCTGCAGTGAAGTGCTCTGCATTGGAGCTGTGGATGTAGCCAGAGTCGTGATGCACGGAGATGCTACTGTAGTTACCATGGACACGTCCGGCTTCAGTGTGGTAAGGAGGAGAGACTCTGCCTTGATGAACTGAGGCTGCAACAGGACCTACATCACACGAACACACACGCGTATTAAACCAAATGGTGGAATGAAAAACTCCGGAAACGTCCCAGGACGCACACGTAGTCACACTTACAGGAACCTGCTGGACGTGAGTCTGCGCTGGAGGACTGGTGGGCGTGGTAATGATGGGAGATGTGGGCAGACTTTGGACTTGAGCCTGGATGGCTACTGGCTGAACGGTCTGTGGAGAGGTGGGGACACTGGGCACGGGCTGGGGCGAGCCCTGCTGTGGAACTACTGCAAATTAAAATCAGATGGGAGAAAGACTAATGAGCATTAAGGCAATTGTATGCAGTTGTAGTGTCAGTAGAACACCATTTACTTCAAGGCCTCTTGTAGAGTGATACACATTTATTCTTAACGATAAATAGTAGCATTGCCTGTGAACAGCAGTTTTACCCCCTAATAAAGTACTCAATTTTAAAGATTTAAGAGAGACTGGTTAATTAACTTCATGTAATTTCAGATATTTCTTTATTTAATTGCTATTCTGCATCATCGTGTTTGGTCTATAGCAATTACAGTGATTAAACTGCAATAAAACCTAAACTCCAGCTAGCACTGGATCTCTACCATTACCACTGCCATGGGGCTTTTAATGAGACCTGCAAGCTAATGAATAGAAGCAAGCTTTGGGGAAAAACCCTTAACAGATACGAGGTCTCAAGTTTAATGCTTGGAATTAAAGACTATAACATCGGAGCAAACAAACAAAAGGGATCTGTAATCACTATGCTTTCCAAGTACATTACTAAATTACCTCATGACTTTTATAACCAAGCTCAGTAGATAATTAATACGGTGAAGTCACTATAAAACATAATCTCCTGATAAAATATGGTGTAGTTCCTCTTTGAGGAAAAGTAGGCCACAGTTCAAATGCATTACTACGATAATCAAAGCAAATTTATGGCGGACATCTTTCATATCACATAAAAATCAAACTGAGCCCTGTGTGTATTACTGGATGACGAATGCACAATACATGCACCTAACGTAATATTTACTTGCGATTCAGTCATATCACCTGCAAGGATGAGTCATATCGTGCTCAAGCGACGTGTCTGTCTACCTGTGTACCTTGACCTATTCTCTGACTTTTGTACTACTCTTCCATAGCAAGACTGAACTTGACCTGCTTATTAACAGACTCAGACAAACACACAGAGGGCAATATACACTGATGGACTGAGAGCTTAACACGGTGACTTGATAACAATATGGGCCACTCAACCGGACTCCCCCCAACAATATCTTGTTTCATGGGAGTGTGTCATATCAGGACGAACTGCTTCCTACTGAATTGTTGTTACAGGCTTAACAACAATTCAATGTCAATTCAGTGATTTACAGAAGTACCAGTTATAGCAGATTTACTAGAGTAGCAACTGCTTCGGAACAGGAAATATAAATATATAAACGGTGTCCCAATCAAAACTCTGAACATACTCATGGTATGTGTTTTTTTTTAACACTATGAATCAAGACAAACTGCGACATGTGATAAAATTTCTCATGAATGAAGGGCGACTGACAATTACAGAAGACGTAAAGCAGAGTACGGTGATGAGACTCACCCGCAGTAAAACATTTGAATACCGCAAACGCTTTAAACAAGACCGCAAGTCAGTGAATGATGGTCTTGAAGGCCAAGACATAAAGCAGGGAGTCCAATCATGGTTCTGACATACTGACAAAACTTTCTACCTGTGTCCAAGCACTAGTGAAACACTAGGATAAGTGCATTGGTGTAGCAGGGGATTATATAGAGAAATACGTTTTTACTCTCATAACCGTGTTCTGTTATTCTGCATACTCAAAAGTCCTGCACAATCAAGACTTGAAAACCCATTTTCAGCATTTGTTAGTAGTGATTTAATGTGCATCTGTTATTGTTTCCAACTATAAGGAAAAAGATCTTAAAAATAATATTACTTCTAATCTAGCATTTCTAATATTTGAACTAGGTGCATTTATAATTATTATTACACCCATTGTCAAGTTAAACAGAAAAAAGGACAAACACACTAGAAGAAAGGAAAAAGACAGGAAATAGGGAATGAAAAACCTAAATGGTAATCAACATAACAATTGAACATTATTAACTTGTTATCCAACTCCAACCAGGAAAGCAAAAAAGAAAATAAGAGGGTCGAGATAAACAGTAAATATATAATATACAAATGTCATAATTCCTCATTACCTTCAATGCAAAACACAGGCAATGTCATGCAGAAATGTTATCGATTTTATATATATTTTAGTAAAAATAAATATCTAATTTAAAAATTAGGGAAATCAATGTTTAAATGAAATAGTAAGGTTTTATAAAATCACTTCTCATTTTCTAAATAAGGTTTATATTTGCTATATTATGATGTAACTTGATCTAGCATGATAATACAAATAACCCAAGAAATTCTCGAACAATTTCAAGCTTTTTCTTAAATACAAATGAAGTTCCCATACCAGTGTATCCATTCTGGTTTGTGTAGTTAGTCACAGGCTGCTGAGGGCTTGAGGAGAACGTGGGGCTCTGGGGAGTCTGGCTTAGTGGATGAAGCACAGGTTGAGCTGTCTGAACTTGAGGCTGGCTCGGGGGCACAGGTGTAGAGGTCACCTGGGTGGCGGGAGACTGCTGAAAGTTTGAGGCATGGAAGGGCTTGTCCGGGGTGGAGGAGTTGCGGCTGATAGGGGGACCCAGCAGAGCATCCAGATGTGGGCTGCTGCTTAGGATGGGCGACGTAGAGGACGATGTGGAGGAAGGGAGGGAAGTAGGAGGCAAGTTGGTAGAAGGCAGGGCTGAAAGGTCATGCGCTGGAGCTGATGGTGGCGGTGGAAAGGAGGTGGGATCAAACAAGCCGCTGAACTCCATCTCCTGGTTGTGGATAAGCTGGAGCATGTCTAGAAGAGAGCCGGGGAAAAAAAAAGGCGAGCTGATGGTTGTGGTTAAATAAGCATAAATACCCATAGCCATGCTCCAAAATTGAGTGCAAAGCCTTCACCAGAGATGTAAAGGATTTGCAAAACTTTGGTTATATTATAGACTCGCACACAAATTCAATTGTACACGTCAACAAAAAATGCTACTGGCTTTATCAGGTCTCAATCTAAAAGTGCAAATTCTGTATAATCGTTTTTGAGTAAACTTCCTGCGCGTACACAACCAGCGCTACTAGAAAATGCAACCAGTTAACTGATCACTGGGGCAGGTGATGATGGTTTACAGGGCAAAGTGAGGAGACTGCTAATAGCGAAATAATTTATTTCACATTCAGGGCACAGAGACAGGCCGGCCAATCTCATTAACTTTTTTCAAGCTCCGGCACCATCAGACAAATACTCCAAGGCGGAATTAATGCAGAATTCCCAAGTGCCATGGTATTTGAGGTTTCTTCCAAAACAGCTATGCTCTTAACCATTTACTTACTGTACAGTCACATGAAAAATTTATTAAAGCTTGTTTTCAAAAAATTATTTTTTATGTCAAAGAAAGTGAATATGTAATAATTTTGTAAGACTACTCTCCTGATGCAATATGTAGTCAGGACTGTAGAGAGACAGCCAAGGTATCTGGAGGTTGGTTCTTAAATTTAGCACTGAAGCTTTGGATCTATAGAAGCTAACAAGGTCACAGAGCAAGCCTAAATCTCACACGCTGGCATAAACGGAGTCAAATAGCAATATAAAAAAGACCTGTTTACTGTACATGGTTACTGTCATTTAAAGAGCTGGCAGCCATATTAAAGTTTACACAATTTAGGTGAGATGATCTTGCAGCATCTTCAGGTTCTCTTGTTGGACTATTCCTGCATCAAACCCAGTGTTCCTGGGTTGTGCTCAAGATCCTTTGAGACTCTGACTAGGATAAAACTTTTATTGGAGATCAATAAATTAAAGAAATCTTTTGTTTTCACTCTAAGCGTAAAGATTTATAATGTGATGAGAAACCGCACATTGTGCTTCCTGACCCCTTATGTGATCCAGACGAATATTCATCCAAACAGATTGTGTCTGCTGAAATCCTTTCGTTTAACTGGAAAATGCAATTGTATTTCCTATCGTCTGTCTGTCTGTCTCCGGGTTTATCTATGAGTTCTGTGTCAATAACTGCTTCTACTGTTGAAAGAGGTGAAGGTGACACGGGGCACCTGGCCAAAGCTAATTTAAGCCCATCTCTCCATGTTGTTCGGGTTTAGGCTTACCAGGTGTATTGAGGTGCGGCGGACACAACAAGGAATAAATCTTATTATTATAATTTCATCAAAACCTAACAATTCAGACACTCTTCTTCTTAAACCCAACACTAAGCAAGTATCTGTCTCAGGTAATATCTGTGGCCTAAATTCATACAATACCAGAGCAGCTTCATGTTAATTTGTATTCTCTTTTAAAATTCCATCCTTGTTAGAAACATCAGCCAAAACTAAATGCAACACATTGATTATGTGCTTTGGGAATAATAGGAGAAGGTGTAGTATACAGTGTATTTTATAAAAGGTTTACCTCATTCGTCTGTTTATTATTGATGCAAAATATACGTGTACATTGTATGTTGTTCAAGACACAGGTCTGAGCATGGGCCTGACAGGAATATATACGCGACTGTTTTGGATGAGGTGATCGCTCTCGACCAATCAGAGAGCGCGCGAGCGCAGCATTACAGTCACACGCGCGGGAGGGGGGAGTGCGCGCCTAGCTCTACTGACAACGGGTTACTATCGGACACTGGGGTTATTCGCGGTTATCCAGCTTCGTTATGTGAAAAAAGCTAGCGTATTAGCGAAAAATGTATTAGGATGCATGCTAAAAAAAAAAAAAGCATACATATCCATCTTAACAGAGCAAAATACAAATCTTAAACGCGACATTATGTTTTAATGACAGACAGGCAAACTTAATTACGCGTGCATTTAAAAATAAAACAGGACATTTTCAGATTGGTCGTGAAATGATAAACAAAGCGTGAATTTGAATGTCTGTGTTGCAGAAATGATTGTGAGTGACCATGCTGGCTGGCTATCCTTACGCAGTAGGGGGAATGAACGGAAGTAACCTCTGGTGGCGTCACGCGCATAAGTTCGCGGGGGCGTGGCCACTACCAGTGCAACTTATAACTCAAACAATAGCTACACATGATACATGTTTCATAAAGAAATATATATATATATTTTAACCCCAAACGCTGATAGATGTATTAGTGCTTCAGAACTGTCACAAAGAAACTCAGTGTGTACAGGTGTGTATGAGCATTATTATAGAACCCTGTATTCCAACACTCGGCACTGTAGACAGTAACGAGATGCTTATGCACAGGATTATTCTCCCCATAACGCATATTAACTATATAATTAGATAAAAGCAAGTGAAATAATGACATACAACTTTAATATAACAAGAAATGCTGTGTTATAACTTTCCTCCAGTCTTATGTGCGTTTGTCTAACACGTGTGCTTGTCTACCTGAATATTTTTGCCTTATCCAGCCAAAAACTCGATGCATTTTTATTATGTGTGTAATTAATCATGGCAAATTGTGGATAAGTAAGACTAGAATAGGAAACTGATTCAAACAGCTCATCTTACCGTCAATATCGTTCAGCAGAGCTGTGTCGATATCACTTGGATCGTTCAGGGATAAGCTTGGATCCAAGCTATCCAGTGACGGGTCGTCAAAAGACAAATTCATTTTTTCGCAGATTCGCTACTCTTTTGAACAATTTTCAGATCCAAAGACGCAACGTTATTCCATATAAACTCGAAACTTCTTTCAAGTAGGACCCAACACTATGTCAACTCATTTGTTTAAAACAGACTCTTCAAACTTCGTTTAAAAAAATCCAACTTTGTTTCTAATCTGTCAACATCCTAGCTGCTGCCATTCTCAATCTGGTGCACGAGACAAACTTGTCTAAACAGAGTTTAGTCGGTGTAGGCGCGTGCTAACGGGGCGAGCAAACCCCAGAGATACCGACATGTGATTGACTCCTCCTGCAACCAATCAAAGTACAGGTCTCTGTCTGTCTACGTCACGCTTCCCACGCTACAACGCTATTATAATGGGCTAAATTGCAAGGCTTTGTTTAAATAAATTTTCTTGTTTAATTTAATTAGCTCTCTATTGTGCCATGAGTGTATGAAGGAAGTTTATTTTTGGATTATTTGTTTCAGTATTGATAAAAATGTTTAACCATATCCTAAATAGGCAAACCGGGTGTTAAAATGGCCGTACAACATTACTTAAGGGAATGTACTATTTTTTACTATGTGCACAATTATTATTGTTATTTTAGGTAGACATATATACAAAAAAAAAAATGGGCATAAAAAGCATGGCAATTTGCTTGTTTACAATACGTCTGACACGGGTCTCCACGGCTTCTTGATGGCTGCAGTGGGTTTGTCTGACTCAGCCAATCAGAATGTTTGAGGGGAGGGCTTTTGGATATTCAAGCTTCTCCGATCTGCAGACTCGACTCCGCCTGTAGAACCAGAGTATTTAGCCAATAGTGGAGCAGACCTGGAGTGGGGTGATATGACGTCACGAATGTGGCTCCCGTGGTTACATCATGCTTTTTCTCTTAAAATAATGAAGTTACTGCATACGGAAGGATTCATGATTTTATATAATAATAATAATAATAATAATAATAATAATAATAATAATAATAATCATATTAAACAGTTTAATAATCCATTGTGTTATTAATGTTTGATATTAACCTTTGAGTAATAGATATTAGAATGTATTTTTACCCTGACTTAAAGATAAATAGTTGAATTAATTCGTGCTGTGCAGTATGAGGAATATTTGATGTGTCTAAACAAAGCACTTAACAATAAAACATGGGTGAAATAAGGTGAAGTGTGTCAATGACCGAAAGTAACACAGACATTAGAGTTTATTCTCAAAGCTGCACTCATATTGTGTAGACACTTAGAGCGCCTCCATTAGTCTCCACGGTGAATTAACACACATTATAGTGGGGGGCAAAAACATTAAAGCAGTTCTTCATTTACACTATGTTTTACCAGCAGCACAGAGTCTACACTTAAGACCTGGGTTAAACATAGTGTTTTGTCATAATTTATACATTATATGATTTTGTTTATTCTTAGTTTAATCTCAACTTCATGCACAAGTTAAATGTTCAGTAAATGTTATTAAGTATATTTATCTATTTATATAAATATCTAATTATGAATACTTATAAATATCTAATTATGAGTGGCTTCGGGGTTAGTACTGTCACGTTGGGCTTGATTCCCGTCTCAGATCTGTGTGCAAGGACTTTTCATATTCTCCCCGTGGTTGGTGGGTTTCCTCCCACAGTCCAAAGACATGCAGATTAGGCTAATTGGCGTTCCCGAATTGCCTATAGTGTGTGGAACAGGTGTGTGCCATGTGATGATTGGTTCATGTCCAGGGTGTGCCCCGCCTCGTGCCCCAAGGCTCCAGGGGCAGGCTCCAGGACCATCGTGAAACTGTATACAGGATAAAGCGGTATGGATGATGATTAAGTGAGTAAGCAAATGTTAGTTTGTAGTTACCAAACGAGAGAGAGAGAGAGAAAGAGAGAGAGAGAGAAAGTGCGTTAACAGAATTGGTTTCTTGTCAGTTGCCATATAAACTGTAGCAGTTTAAAACCATAGTAGTTTTAAGAGTTTCAAGAATAGTGCTGATATTAATTAAAATAACCAAAACAATATGAAATGGTTCAATCAATCAATAGAGAGATATATAGATAGACAGGTTATTTTTTTTATTTAATGTCCGACATGTCAAAAACATTTCAGTTTAATTGGGAAATGAAATAATTTTTAATAAACCTTGGAAGAAAACCTATGAATAGGGTGAGGAGGCAAACTCCATGAACAAAAAGCAGAGCCCAAATTCAAAGCCCCTAAACCTGGATGTGAGAGGCAGCAGGACTGTATACAGTCTAGTCTAGGCTACTAAAATTCATTATTTAGGGGACAAAAAAAAATCGATGATATTTAAAAAACATATGTTCCTATCACGGTCTAAGAATCCAGCAGAAATCCTGATTGGAACATATGTTTTGTAAATATCATTGATTAGTTTTTTTCCCCCTAAATAATTTATACTCACATTAATTATTTAGATAAAATTAGTGCATTTTTTGTTTGGTTAAGGTTTTTTTTTCTATTAAACAAAATTAAATAACAAAATTTTAAGTCTGTAAAATGATGTAAGAGTGATATTTCTCACTAAGTTCTCCTAGGCTTTTATGATTTCATTTGGAAGAAAAGCTTATCGCAGTGAGCTACTGACTTTGTCACATGTACCTCACAATACGTACAATTATTATATATATAAAATCTCGGACTACTGAAGCGTTTCCTAATCTTACATTTTATCAGATAATTATCCTAACCTTCATTAAAACAGGTATCCAGTGCAGTTTGTATAGATGTGTTCAGGAACTGCTGGTTAATTCATGTTTCCTTGCTATAAGAGATGGAGTTTAGGCTTGAACAGGGTGAACCTGATTCCAATTGCTAAACATTTCTTAAAAAAAAAAAAAAAACATTTCATCATATATTGCTTTATAACCTATTTCAAACATGACTTGTAATTGATGTTGGCTTTATTACACCATCCACAGCGTACTGTATACTTTGACACAATTCAACCTTTAAAACTGTAATGTTGCATAACTTGAAGTGTACAGGTACATCAGGGATTAAAGTACAAGTGCCGTGAAAATCCCCTGATTTTTCATTTTATTTGCATATTTGTCAAACGAAAACAGTTCAGATCATCAAAAAAAATTCTATATTACACAAAGATAACCCGAGTAAATACAAAATGTAGGTTTTAATCGATGATTTCATTTATTAAGGGGGTAGAAAAAACCCTGTCCAAACCTACCTGGCTCTATGTGAAAAAGTAATTGCCCTTAAACATAACTGGTTGTACCCAACAACTTGGCTGCAGTCAAGCGTTTGCGATAAATGGCAATGAGTCTTTCACATTGCTGTGGATAAATTTTGGCCCACTCTTCTTTGTGTACTTTCTGGTCAGCAATGGCTTTTGCCTGGGAACTCTCCCATTTTTGCCTAGTCTCATTCTTATTGTTGAATCATGAACATTGACCTAGGTAAGTGAGGCTTGTAGTTCTTTAGATTTTGTTCTACGTTCTTGTATGAGCATCTGAATGAGTTGTCACTGTGCTCTTGGAGTAATGTTGGTAGTCTGTTCATTTCTGACAAGGTTCCAGGAAGGTTCACCAGTTTTTTCCATTTGTGGATAATGGCTCTCACCGTGGTTCGCTGGAGTTCCAAAGACTTAGAACTGGCTTTGTAACTTTTTCCAGACTAGCACGTTAATGAATTCGTTTCTCATCTGTTCTTGATTTATTTTATTTTTTAACTGTGTAGCTTTTTTAAAGATAGCTTAGCATGCTTCACTTTGTTACTTTGTATTTAAGTGATTTCTTGATTCTTGGTCTGTCAGTAATCAGGCCTGCGGGTGGCAAGTTAAATTTAACACTTTCCAAAAATCACAGTTCGTTTATGATTTGGCAAGGGGGTGAATTACTTTTTCACACAGGTCTGGACAGCCTTTTTTCCTTAATAAATGAAATCATAATTTAAAAACTGCATTTAATATTTACTTTGATTGTCACTGTGTAATATTCAAATTTGTTTGATGATCTCAATCATTTAAGTCTGACAAAATTGTCAAATAAAAAAAATAATAATCCAGAAGGTCGTCAAATACGTTTTCATGCCACTGTATATATAAAAGTAGACACTTGCAGGAAATAAAGTACTGTTTAAAAGTAAAACTACTAGCAATTTACTATAAAATGCACTTAAAAGTGAATACTTAACAAGTATCAAGTTCCTGAGAATTACTTCGTCTTTTCCTGAAAGAAGACACATAAACATTACACATGACAATAAGAAACTTTATTATATCCTAAAATACATTAAGACATTAATGTTTGAGACAAATAATCAAAATAGTTAGGACTTAATGTCACATGGCAACATTTATTAAAGCAGTTATTAAAAATATCGATTGCCACCTTATTGGAAAGCAAAGCTTTTTATAGGACACGGTTACTGACACGTCAGCTTTATTGTTTTCATTTTATACAAAGCTATAAACAACCAAAAAAAAGGTGTGTGTGTGGGGGGGGGGGGGGGGGGGTTGCTTGAATGCTCATAATTGTGACTTTTGTTGTAAGTTCCTTTCTGGAAACTGCAATTTAAATGTTAATGTCTATTATTTTCATGTAAAGCAATAGAAGGCCCATCTATACTTGGCTTTTATCACTGATTTATGATGCCTTGTCCTATATTAAAATAATATATTACGTGTTGTACTGAAATGTTAAAATCATTTAGCTTGTTTTGCCCAATTTGTGAGTAATGCTACGTTACGCTGAATGATCACTAAACTACTGCATTTGAAAAGCTGAGGTACACCATGGTTACGACTGAGTTTCAGACATCTGAAAACTGAATTTGAAAAACTTGATCTGAATCAGGCATCTCATCTCATCTCGTCTCAACATTCACTTACATTCTATCTTATAGATAGGGCTGTACTAAGGGTAATGGAAAATCGGGCATAAGTATTATTATTTTAAATTAGGTCGTTCAAATTGCACATGCTGGTAAATAACTCTTACTTTATACGAAGGTGTTACTCAAAAGTCTCCATCACAAGCCATGCATTTGCGCAGTCATTGCACCCAACACTCGAATCCTATTTTTAAAAATCCCCTTTGTAGGAGCTGATTGTCTTTCACTGCATGGTTGGTCTTCAATGCTGATTTCCCCCCTTTCACCTTCTTCATCCATCTGTGCACATTGCTCTTGTCAACGGTATCATCGCCATAAACATTTTGTAGTAAGGTAGAAGACCATCAACTGCAACAAAGGGGATTTTCAAAGAGGATTTGAGAGTTGGGTTCAACGATACCCAAATACATCACTTGTGGTGGAAACTATGTTGAGTACCTTCATATAGAGGAAAAGTTTCTCTACCAATATGAGTAATCTAATTAAAAAAAAAAAAAGGCTATTTCCACTTATGCTTATTACTTTTTGGTATAACAACCGCATTCTGTACAGCTGTATCCACTTGCTAACCCACTTGACCAGGTGTCAAACTTCGCAGCTACCATGACCATCACGACCAAAAATATCAACCAAGTCACATAAATGAGCTCCAGACTGAGTGGAATTTGATCTCTTTCTGAAGAACAACTTATCAGAAATGATAACAGGCATTTATTTTCATTACTTCTGGGTTGTATATACATATGTTTATGTATAAATATAAATACACAGTGTACAATTTATTCTACCCTAATTTAATCCTGAAAGATTAAACCAGGAAACAAATTCCATCCATTTACTCTTTAAATGCTGCTGTCTCTGCTGTGGCCCTGATCTTCATTTGGGATTTAAAAAAAAATAAAAATTTAGCTATGAAGCTAACAATCCAAGCACAAAAATATATGATTCTGAAAATAAAATAACATTCTTTCACAAATGTTTAATAAGTATTTGTAAAATATTCCATCAATTCACTGACTTAACGGTCATTTAATGTTTTAAACAGTATTAAGCAGGCAGTGCTTAAGAACTTGGTTCTTGGAACTGTTTGGAAATGCTCTTAGCTCTCTGAAACAAGAGTGAACATTTCCTTTTGTTGTAATGGAAATCTACAGGAGAGCAAGTGTCATCTACTGTCTTTGGTCACCATGTTCATGATTACAACAATGCAATTTCATTCAACAGCCTAACACACAAAGTAATTGAGGAATGAAACCCTGACGGTGGCAAAGAAAAATCCCTTTAAAAAATCTCCTGTTGTCCAGATTTAACCGGATACATACATATATGACAAATTAAAGGAAAAACTGGTGGCTCTGGTATTCTATTGAGGGTATTTTCATAGCATAGCTCATCTCTTTATAGTAGTGCTTCTCCATCAACCAGCGCAATTTGCCCCAAATCAGAAATCATTAGTGCTTGTGTTGCTTGTTTTGCCCATCATATAACTGTAGTCATGGACGAGTTATCAAATGAAGTGATGTAGGATTGCTTTACAGAAGTATAAAGTGGCAAAGTGAGTAACATCCACTTGGCAAACATTGGAGCATTCATTTCAATGGAGAAAAAAAAAGAATAAAGAACAAGTCACAAAAAATGACATAGGACCGTGCAAGCATGTTTACACCTGAACTACATGGGGGTCTATATGAACAAATATATCCCCCCAATTTGGAATTTCAATTTGCATTTATAAAATCGTTTGAAGTGGCACCAAAGAAAAAAACAACAACAAAAAAAACATGACAACGATAAAGATAAACCATAAGATAGACAATAATGTGATTGCTTGATAAATAAAACTATGCCTCTTTGAATTATATTTCCCTCCCTAATGAACATTTACTTTAATGGAAGCATACCCACTCAAACACAAGTGTGACAACAAATTAATCAGAGAAGCAATCTTTTAATTAACGGCTGCCTACAAACCCAAACATAGTAATGCTTGCTAGTACAAGAGTCATTTGAGTGTCCATATTAGACGATATTAAAAACAAACAGCTGTGTTTCCCGTGACTAAATCTGAAATATCTTTCTAGAATATTCATGAGAGCACCAGGCAGCTTCATCCTAGGCACAGACAAAGTGAAGAGGACGTTGTACTGGATTTGCTTTAGAAGACGTCACTCTGCTTAAATAATAAGTACAATGGTTTTGATGAGAATGCCTTCTCTGCCAAAAGGCTAGTCCTTTTTGTACGCCCTAGATACCCTTATAATATACTCAAAACGAGTAGGGGACAGGTATCAAAGAAAAACTTTCAGACATTTTACCTCGCTATGACCTCAGCCCTGTTTAGAATAATTCCCAAATGTAATGGGAATGCAACAATGATAGTTCCGCATAACACTGAACCTCTCATTCTGGAGATATCACTCTGCTGAGACTGATGCACAGATCGACGGATCTAGTAGTGAAGGCGTAAATTGTTGTTTATAGTTGTGACTGTGGTATCTGTCAGAGAAATGTCCAATCAAGAGTAAATCACTTTCGTATTCAGTATTAGTAATTTCCTGAAGATTTCATTCCAGAGTCCAGCAAGAGACATTAATCAATGTCTGCTGTTTGACTATGTTTTACCAATCAATGGTGAGCACTATTTTAGTTGCACTTACATGGTGGTGGAAATAGCGACAACTTGGATTATGGGTAGCTTGCTGAGTGCAAACGCGCTATTAAAGGAGTCACTGCAAATCAATACAGGATTCTTTTGACTGATCATCCTTATCCTTTAAAACATTTCTCTTCTGATTAGAAGCTCTTCCGGGATGGCCCCGTCCTGTCTGACACGACACAAAAGGCTCACTGAATAGTTTGGGGAGTATGGAAATAACGTAGGTCTGTTTATAATCAACAGTTTTCAATCAAATCAAGCACCCATGAGAGATCTTAGACAGCACTTTCGATCATCATTAAAATCCTTTTTTTTTTTTTTTTTTTTTAAGGAAATAGTGGTGTTCATCCAGCCAGTACAGTTAGACTATTGAATCTGACACGTTATATCTGTTTTTCCTTTAATTTGTCACTTTTACATATTTGATTTTCCCTTAGTATAATGACACTGGACCACAGGAATTTAAGACTCACCCTAAAGCAATGGCATATTTTAGATTAGTATGTAAACTTGCATGAGAAATCTGAGATATTATATAACCTGTTTTGTTTTAACCCAGATTCCGCAATGCTTCTGTTAATAAACAGAAATAAGTTATAATCCTAGCATATCTCAGCCAAACAGACTTAAACTACATCATGAATTCGCTGCCGTGAAATTTGCTTGTTTAAGACAGATCATCCCTCTGCCCCTGAATTTACACACAAAAGCATGTCGAGTCTGGGAAACGGGCAGAAGTTGCCCTGCTCCGGCCAGCAGCTTGAGAGGTGGAAATGGACCGGGAGTCCCGTGATGGATCAAGAAATGTGTGACAGAGAGCAGCATGGAAAGGCAGCAGGCATCCAGAGGAACGCTGACGGGGATGAAACTGGGCGTTTCTTAAAGTTCAGCATCGACCTTACAGTGCAAACAGGTTGTCCTCAGTCCGCTCTGCTTTCTTACGGCTGCTGCTCGGCGCACTCGCGGGAACAGAGGGATCGCCTCTAGGGGGTGATGGTAATGCAGCGTCTGCTGCTTTGGCTCGCTCTTCTAAGAACTTGTCAAACTCTAAAACATAAGCCAAGAACAGCGACGATTCATCAGAAGTGCTGGTTTTGTTCCAGAATCTACTGGTTCACAGAGTTTTAAACTTCCTACCTTCACTGGTCACGCCCTCCTCAGCCTCATCGCCTTTCTGTTCAGCAGAACACAAGAAGCAAAATAATTATTTGTACTGCTGGATTATTGGATCATTTGTATCGTTGCCGTTTTGTCTCATGTCTAATTAAAGTTAAAGGATACTCCATTGTATTTCAACTAATTACTACCATTGCAAGATACAGATGGTGATGGGGCATTTAAAAAAAACCAAAATGTCTAGCTTTTGGTAACTTTTTACTTAGCATTTTCTTTGTAAAGGCGGCACAGTGGTGTAGTGCTTAGCACTTTGGGATCGCACCTCCAGGGTCAGGGTCTGGTGAACTGTTAATAAGACATTGAGTAACTGGTATTCCCAAATTGTCTGTAGTGTGTATGTGTGTGTGCATGTGCGTGCCATGTGATGGACTCGCACACTGTCAAGGGAGTACCCTACCGGAGTAACTTTTTTGAGCAATATTTATATTTTATATTTTAATTGGCCCTTGTGTGTCTGTATGGAGAACAGATGATCAGCAATATACCTGCACGACTCATGCTTATTAAGCAAAGTTTAAGTTCTCCTAGTTTATCTGATTTTCTACCTGTATCTTTCCTGCCCTATCAAAAATAACATTGTCCTATGTTCCTTAGAAAAGTAAAAATTTTGCATTTTAATGTTTCACTAAGCAAGATGTCCAACTAATATTAAATTTACCATTCTTTGGGTGGAATTGAACAAATTAGTGCTTAAACTGTGGATATGCAAACCGTGTCCACAACACAGGGAACCTTTGCCTGGCCTGTGCAATCACTCGACCTATAATCCTAATAGAAAACTAATGGACTTATTTGGAACAGTGTCTAAAATTTTTGCAAAAAATTTAAGACACTGATGGCATCCTTTAACATTGCTGTTAAAGCAAAAGGAGTTACATATAACTATTGGAAAGGAGACTAGAGATTTTGTTGAAAGACAATGGAGCAATCCTTTAAATGATACCCACCTTCCAGAGCACCTTCAATGAAGACAATGAACACATCACTTTAGATGTAGCATACCCTTTTCATTTGATCCACACAAGAGCAAAACAATCCAGCTGAGTATGAGGACATTTTACTAGACCCACAGAGCAATTTGCACCATTTCACCGAAACATTCAGTGACCACCTTTTTCATCATTTGCTTTTTAGTACACACAAATAAGCCAAATGACAGACAACCTTGCTACATGATTTCCCGTTGCTATTAGTCTGCTTTCCCTAATTAAAAAAATAACAAATGATATGAGTACAGACGCAAGGCAAGCTTGACTGTGGACTGTGTTAATATGATCGTTCGACTGCCAAATGCATATATGAAGTTAGGAAACTTATATAGATGTGCTGGGTTATGTGAAATGGGCATGGAATGCGATGGCAAAAACAAAGAGAGAATGAAATCAAGGTAAAAGAATTCTCACCACATCAGCACCGAGCCACTCTTCAATGTCATCCATGACAGAAGACTGCGATACAGGAATCTATGGAGCAAAGCCATGGACAAACCAAGGGCCCCGCAAAGCCACCAAATAAAGCCGCCCCCCGAACACAAACAGAAAGAAAAAAAAAAGAAAAAAAAAAAAAAACACCTTAAAATCACAAGGAGCTCTGCGAGGAAAATAACAGCAACACATGCAATCATAGTATGCATGGATTCACACAGCAAGCCACACACGCACACACACAGCGCACATTAAGCATGAATGTTGCTATATTGTACAGCATGCAGTGAGAGTGAAAAATAAGGAGCTGTCTGGAGAGAAGTGCGGTGAAGCTCAAGCACGTAAAGGGCAGTTCAATAGCTCTGATCAAGTGATGCAGATGCTCCAAATTTGTGTACATAGTTAAGTAAGAAGGTTCCTAAAACAGGAAGTTCACTGATTTTCGAAAACGTACGCTCAAGCTCCAAAGAAGCTTTAATTATTTATAACACACTCAACATCCTACAGTGTGTTTTATTTACCTCAAGTAATTTTGCCAGGTTATGAAATACTCACCACAATTAAGACTTCAGTTTGGACCCAGGTGAAAAAAACAAACATTGGCCATATAGGACATTGGTGTGTCCTCCTTAAAAACCAAACAAAAAAATCTAATCTAATCTAAACTAAGATAGCCAGCTATGTGAGCGCTTAACCTGGCATGAAACATTGCCAACAATGCAGTTATCTTAAACAGGAGTGGACAAAACAGAACCAGGATCAGTTTTTTATGTTTGTGCTTTTTATAGGTGAAAAACAACCAGAGGAGAAAAAAAAAAGCTACTTCTTTGTGACCTTTACAAAATAAACATCCTCCTTTGGTATGTAGACTCAGCAGTATGTAGGAGAGCAGTAGAGTAATGTGGTATAGCAATGCTACACTACTTTTAAAATTAAGTTAAAACTGTTTTTAATTAAACTATTTTGGCCACAAAAAAAGTTGCACAGACTAATATTTCATTGGACCTCCTTTTGCTTGTGATTACAGCTGTGGCATCATTTTGATAAGCATATGCAATGTCAACATTCATTTCCGTCCAGAGTCGCATTCATTTCTCTCAAAGATCTTGTATTGATGATGGAAGGGTTAGAACCGCTGCGTAAAGACTTCTCCAGCACATCCCAAAGATCTTTAATGTCTGGACGCTGTGGTGGTCAAACCATGTGTGAAAATGATGTCTCATGCTCCCTGAACCACTCCTTTACACTTTGAGCCCGTCTCAAGCATTTTTTTTACCATATTTGGATGCATGATGTGAACAATGTGAAAAGGTTAACAATTTATGCATTGCTTCCAAAACGGAGGTCCTCCCTCCAGATGGTGTTCCACTAGATTTTGGAATGAGGCTGTGTGGACAAGGCAAGAAGGCCTGGTGTGCCCTGTGTGTTCCTTTCCCAAGTGTTCACGGCGGTTGAGGTCTGAGCTCGCTCAAGTTCTCCAGTGCCAATGTTGTAGAAACTGTGTGCTTCCAAATTTGTGTCAACATTTTGAGTAAATGCTGCATATGGTTTTGCTGGTCAGGTGCCTGTATATCTTTGGCCATATACTGTAGTACTATACATGTAAAGGCACTTACTGAACCAGGGAAAAACCATCTCTTCTGAACATAACTCTTCTGAATGCATACAATTTGTGAGAGAGCATATTCAGTTCTCGTCAGACAGACCACTACTTCTCAGCATCAAATAGTTTTTGTCCAAAACAAAAACATGACGTACTTTTATAAACTCTGGTAGAACTAATAAATCACTTTGAAGATAAACTCACGATTTGTCCACCTCTGTTACCCAAGATTACTTTAGGAATTAGGAAATTCGCTGATGGCACTCTGAGTATTATGTCCTGCAATTACACCAAGCCTGAGCGAGCTCAAAGTACCCTATTTCATGCTGTTAAAAAAAAAAAAAAAAGTCTAATTGGGTAACAATAGATTCGGACTTTTTTTTTTTTACTTTCTTTTTTCGAGGGATTAAAACTGGATTAGTAAACAGGAAGTTTATCAAACTTAAGATCTAAAATAGGATGAACATGCTAGTCATCATTAATGTAGTTAGACGGGATAAATGAAAACAGTCAGTGGAAATGCAGAGTAGGCAATTATTGTAACAAAACCAGTAAATGAGTCTCAAATGGCTGAGCGATGTGAGGCTCATGAGATAATACCGTGTGCCAGCCCTGTGCAGGAAACTGTACCAGTATGAATATGGTCTTTTTAGACCACAAAGGTTTTGCATTGTGCAACTTAGAATGGTAGAGTGCGCTGGAAAAGTATTCACTCCCAGGATCCAGATGTGCAAAGCTTCAAGAAACATATTCAAGAAGACTGTAATTGCAGCCAAAGGCAACTGGTTAAATCAAATGAAAATCCCAGTTTATGCCATTTCAATTCTGGCTTAATAAAAATAAATAAATAATTGAGATGAATACTTGTACAAGGCACTGTATTATCTCTTGATTTTCTTTTATTAAACGTTTAAATAAGACACAACCCTTTTTAGTGCAGTATATACACACCATACCAGCATGGTTCTACCATGAACCAAAGCTGAGTTAACTTGGTTAAATCTAAAGAACAAATCCTGCTAGCATTTTATGAAAATCCACACCTGCCCGCAAGGAACAAGCTAGTCTTTTCATTTTGGCAGTCATAGTATGCAGAGAAGACAGCGGAGGATGGAGTGGCCCACAGTAAAAGGGACAGAGTGAAGGGAAAAGTTTGGAGGAAATTTGCAGACCCTGAAGTGTTCTGAGAAACTTAGGCTTTAAAACAAAGAGAAATGGCTTGTCTGAAAGGACAAAGCCTACAGTTACAGAAGAAAAGCAGCGGTCGTTTTAAAGAAAAACTATACAAAATACGAAGAGAGCGTTAAAATAGGTTTAAATAAATTTAGGCTGTGGGCATTTTGTAGGTTTCTTAAACAAATCTTTATCACTGAATGACTGACGAGTAGAATACGATAGGGAATAATTTAATTATATTATAGCAAATTAATTAAGACGGTTAAATAGGCTCTCCCTTTTACTGTATGGGACGGGCTTGTTTAGCAGTGGTGAGTGGCTACGGATGACATGGTGGAGAGACGCAGGAGGACAGTGAGGAGGAGATAGTGCTACTGGTGAAATCCTCACCATTCCTTGGGTAATGAGCCAGCTGTCTATGGGCTCCAGCTCTGCTTTATCACCCTTTACACTCGGCTAAATCAATGACAGAAAACACCTTACAAATGTGAAGCAGAACCCAACCTCATCCCCCCGCCCCCACCACCAAACCCACACAGAGGAAAAAGAAGGAAATACAGATATAAAAGAAAAATGAAAAAAGGGAAATATAGAAATGACATGCGACTGCCATCTTCAATGTGTAGGACTCTATTAATATATATAGAAATGTCGTGACAAACAATAACAGAATTACCTACTGTAAGAAGTATGGAGTGAAAAAAAAGGACTAAACTTTGACCAGTGGGCTGATCAGGAGATTCTGCACTATAGTAACACAGCACACTGACTTCAGCCAGATTTCAACACTCAATGGTCCTTGGCGCTGAACACCAGCTGTAATCAGGCTTTATGTACTTGGTGATAAATAATGATCTGATGATAACGTAATGTACATTTATTAACATTTTTGAAGCTGATAAGTCTTGGATGAGTTGCTACAAGATTTTAATTAGTATTTTATTGTTACCCCTGCATGTTTTAAATGGTACGCCTGGAATTTAACTAATATCAAAGTCTGACTCAGACTTAATCATGCCAGTAATTTTTCATAAATATCCTCACTAGCAAAGGGACATTTCATTGTAATAATATAAAATTTTAAAAAAAAGTTTTAGTTGATACTTGATAAACTCTAACACATCAGGCAACAGATATGAATTGGTAATTGTATATTAAAGCATACTGGGATACTAAAAGATGCAACTGGATCGTCTTGGTGAGCTTTGTTACCCTAACCTGAACCAGAAATTAAGCGAAACTTAAATATTATGTCCAATCTATACTAGGATACAATCTCTACTTAAAAGCCGTCCTCTGTCAAGGTTAGTTAAAGCTAGAGTATTCATACACCCAGGCCATGCAGATAGTAATTACGCAGAATTAAAGTCTTGTCAGCCTTTAACATTTCATACAACTGCAATCTTCCATCACAGGACAGACAGCAGGTTAAAAGTGATATTTCACTTATATATCATGCGGCGAAGCACTCACCCCGGCAGCATTTTGTTGTCGGACGTCCAGAGCGGACGCCAGGCCGCCGAGAGCCTGTGGGTCTTCATATTTCACACTGGAACAGAGAGAGACAGGGAAAAGTTTAGTGAGGAAGCAAATCAATGGTGGCATTATTGAGTTTAATGTCTGAGTTTAGAGGACTTACTTTTTGCGCTGGTCAGCAAGGGAGCTGCCTCTGGTCTGGGCAAACATGTCAAAGTCATCACGAGGATTGTGAGTAGACAGCGTACTCAGAGTGCCGCTGACGCTTTCCGATTCCAAATCTACACAAAGACAATCATAAAGTCACTGCATAACTGACTTCACTGTTAAATGTGTAGATTTATTAGTAAAGGTGCAGAATTAATATAAATATCCTAGAGCTTATAGGCCTGTGAGGGGTTCCGTCTCCTAAAGCCCATTTACTGTTGCTACACACTAGGCATTTTAGTGGCAGTCGGTGTCCATGCTAAAACATAATCATACAAACATGTAGATGTACTATTTCCTTGTTTGGGGGCAGGGGGAGCCTGAGAAATATTTTTTTTTCTGTCATAACATATACAGTACCAGTCAAACGTTTGGACACACCGGTCAAAAATTTTGATTAATTTTCGACATTCTAGAACAATACTGGATTTTTCCCAAACTGTGAAATAACACACATACCATTAAGGTAGTAATTAAGTAACAACGGTCAGTTGTTATTTTAAGACATGAAGGTCAACTGTTCTGGAACAGTTCTTGCAAGACCAGTATTGTCAAGTGCATTTGCAATCAAGCAAATCAAGCACAATGATGAAACTGGCGCTCATGACAACCCACCCAGGAAGGCAAGACCAAAACTTACCTTTGCTGCAGAGAAGTTGTTCATTTAGAGTTACCAGCCTCAGAAATCACCAACTAACAGAACCTCAGATTGTGTCCGTTGCCAAATGTTTTAAGAATGACACAAATATAAATTTTTATAAAGTCTACTGCTTCAGTGTTTTCAGATCTTTTTGTCAGATGTTACCATAGTATTCTGGGTTTTGGTTTTGGTCCATTCGCCTCTTGAAAACAAAAGTTTTGTTCCCTGAGAAACTTAGTTACCAAACTGTTCTTGGATGGATGTTTTTGTACCATTCTTTATTTATGGCTGTGTTCTTCGGCAAAATTGTGAATAAGCCCACTCTGTCTCCGAATGGTCTCAGGACGCTTTACTGTTAGCATGACATTTGACTGATGCTAGCGCTCACCTTTTCTTCTCCGGACAAGCTTTTTTCCGGATGCCCCAAACGATCGGAGAAAGGGGATTCAATGACTTTACCCCAGTGCTCAACAGTCCAATCCCTGTACGTTGTGAAAAATATCAGTCAGTCCTGAATGTTGTTCCTGGAGAGAAGTGTTTTTTTTGCTCCCCTTCTTGAAATGAATGAAGGTGAAGGCTACCATCCGTTCTGTGTCATGCCAACAGTAAAGCATCATATTTGTATTATTCTCAAAACTTTTCACCACGGCTGTAAAGCCATTACGAAGGCTTTACAGAGCATAAGTCGCAGACACATCTTAATGTCAACTCTTCAAAGGAGATTAGTGCATATTTTCGAAGCCTTCAGCATTGGTTCACAGCGTAGAAATAAATAAAAATAAATAAAATAAAATAAAATTTAAAAAAACAGGAATGACAATGAAATTTACATTTAGGCATTTGGGCAGATGCCCTTATCCAGAGCAACTTTCATCCATTTTTATCTTATTTTACATTTGAGCAGTTGAGGGTTAAGAGCCTTGCTCAAGGGCTCAACAGTGGCAACTTGGTGGTCATGGTGTTTGAACCTGGGACCTTCCGAGCCGTAGTCCAATGCCTTAACCACCCGTGACCCAGGGGTGTGTCCAAACGTTTGACTGGTAGTGTATTTTTACAGACATTGGAGCATCAATCCTACGTTACCACAAAGCTGAAAGCACAGAATTATATTGAATGTATTTGTATGCTCTAGCATTACAACCTCCCTTCAATTGCACTAGGATATCAAGCCCAAACCAGCATCGCAATGTGCACAAACCGAGATCAATAAAGCCATGGTCTTGCAAGGCTGGTATGAAAGATCTCAAGTGGCTCTGACATCGAACCCATTACACACTAGAAAGCACATTATCTGGAATGGGATAGACAAGTAGTAGAAATTAGTGTGATCCTTGCTAGCTAATGGATGTACTCGCATGCTTTAATTTGGTTGTCTGGTTGCCATAGCGAAATGTATATAAGCCTAATCAACTCAGTTCCAGATCAGACAGCAGCTGTCAAAATGTCTGCACTGCTCCCACTCGGCAGTAGAAATCTTTAAATATAATTTTCCTTCTCGCTTCCAGGTGTGACCAGATTTTAAAATGCTATAATTACACCACAGATTGAGGAAAAAGGCAGTCGTTTTCAGAAATGTGTTTAGAAAAAAGGTCCTTCGAGCTGTGAAGGGTGTTGGCATGGTTTGTGAGTGAATGTGAATGAATTTCAGCATATGCATGTGCACCTGTGTCTCACTGAATCCTAGCATCAGTGTGATGTAGACCATTATAGCTGTCAGAGTTGAATATAATGATGGGCTTCAACTGCATGATTGTTCTTGTGTGTGTGTGTGTGTGTGTGTGTGTGTGTGTGTGTGTGTGTGTGTGTGTGTCTTACTCAGTCCTGCAAGCTGTGTGGAAAGTGACGGGGGAGCAGCAGCGGCAGCAGCAGGAATGCTAGAGGGACGTATGGGAGTGGCTGCAGCGCTAACTCGAGGGGTGACGACAGCTGGGGAGCCTGGTCCAAGATCGATCAGATTATCCTCCGCTGAAGCCTCGTTTAACACCTGCACATCATCACACACACACACTTACTCTATTACACACTACACGATAGACCTTCACATGCACAGGAAGCAGGTTCATTGAAACAGAAGTGCTGTCCGTTTAATCAGTTTTGTAGCTGCTATCGGAGGATCGGGGTGGATAGGACGCGGCTGTGGGATCAGACAACTGCAAGAATGAGCGAGTGAGCGAGAGGTGGGATAAAACATGAACATGACTACTCTAGTATATTCTACAGCATGTTAAAGTTAAAACATGTCACTGGGCATGTCGGATATGCCCCACTTGGATTTCGAAGTCATGTTTTAACTTTCCCCCTATTTACCTTCACCCATATTTATCACAAATGCTGGAATTCTACTATACTTGCCTTCATTAGCTATCCAGTGCACAAACACAAAATAAACAAAAAGAAACAAAAAAAAAAAACATTGGCATATCAGCATGCAACATATACACACACCAGTTAAAACTTAAATTGTATTCAAATACAGGTCAAATTTCATAAACTAGTTAAAATATATTTATAAGATAATATTCAACAGATTCCAGCTCACCCCATTGTTCTGTGTATTCCGGCCCAGTCTGTATCTCTCATACCTGTGAGCACAGAAACAGTCAAATCAGTCAGCAAAACAACACACCTTTGTCTGTTTAAATCCCATGCTCTTTTTAAATGCTTAGTGAAGCAGCAGAAGGCGACACGGTGGCGTAGGTGGTTAGCACTGTCACCTTGCACCTCGGGTCTGTCTTCATGGAGTTTACAGGTTCTCGCCGTGCTTGCTGGGTTTCCCTCGAGTACTCCGGTTTTCTCCCACAGTCCAAAAACTTGCAAAAACCTCAGGCTCATTTGGTGTTCCCAAATTGCCCGTCGTGAGTGTATGCGTGTTCTTTAAACATCCAGTAAAGTCACTTGATAAGTCAAACTCTCCCATCAGACTGATCCAGAAAGCGGGCCTAATACTGTAATAAGCATTCTTGATTGACGCGCCTCCTTTCAAGACTCCCAGCCCGTCTTGCCGCTCAGGCAGAACTAAATACAATAAATACAAGCTTGGAGTGTCAGGACTGTTCAACGTGGCGTGTTCAAATCTTAGCATTATCAGTCATCTACGCTTGATAGGTTCTCACTATGTGGCTTCTCACAGAAACCATTCAAGCATAAATGCACAATTTTGATAAATAACATGGAGTAGACAAGCCCTGTGATGGGTAAGACTAGGCCACCAACTTTACATTCAAATCATAGTTAATTACATTGGAAAGTCATTAATCACAAAAAACAAAGGGAAGGAATGACTTGTTTATGCTTTCTGTCACTTCAACTATAAGTACTTGCCGTTCATAGCGAAGAAAGATGTTGTTTAGGTCATCGTTGACATGCAGCAGCTCCTCTGTGACCTCTTCATTCGACACACGAGAGATGAGCTCCACTATCCTCTGCTGCATGGACCGACACGTCCTGTTCAGCTCCTGCTCACACACAGCACATGTATGTTTGTTAATTGTTGGATAAAAAATATATATATTAATACTGACTATACTGCTTTCTTAATGTATTCAATTTGTCAAATCTACAATCACTCAAACTGACCAATTCTAAGAAAAGGAAATACATTCAAATGACTCAGTTCACAACTGTATCCTGATATATATTCCTGATGCTTCTACTCCCCCTAGTGGTGCATTCAGGACAGGCCATTATTTGAAGAGCATACTGTGAGAGACAAATAGTGATTGAATACAAGTCATTCGAAGCAGAAAGGAAAACCCAGGGGGATTTAGGACCTGGAGAAGCTCGAGGTCAGAGGCATCCTCCTGCCCTGGCACCATCTCGGTCAGCATCTCTGACATCACTTTGCAGTTCCCTCGGACAATGTCCAGCTCACTCCTCAGCCTGGCGATCTTTGAAAGCACAAACACACCCTTGCACACACCAGCAGAATTTATGTAGGGTTCTTTTTATAAACATAAAGCTTAATCGGTCAATTTTTTAAACAATTTAAACAGAAATTTTTAATTTTGTGTTACGATTCATTGTATTCATCCAAGTATTAAGTTTATATGATCTCGAACATAAGTGATGCAAGACACAAAGCTTTAAGACAAAACTGACCTGTTCTGGGTTTGGAGTGATCGGCCCAGTCATGTTTGGCATTTGAGTCTGAGCAGGCAAGACACTAGCTGCAGATGTCTGAGGTGTCTGGGATGCTGGCTTCGGCTGGGAAGGTGCTTTGTACTTATGTGAGGCTGGATCGACTTCTGGGACTCCCTAGTTAATTAGTAAGGGCAGAAACATCAATAATTTTTTTGTAAGTATTGAAGTATAAAATAAAATTTATTCATTCTTATTCTGTTTGAATGTTCTGCATTTTCTTAACAATGGAAATACAATAAGTTTCTCTCTCCATGCAACTTCGAATGAGCAAAGAGAAAAGGTTAAACAATGTCAGAGAAACGGTAGAATATGCTGCATGACACAGCTGTCGTACTCTCTGCGGCGTATGAATTGGTGAAAGAGCATCCAGGTCTGCCATGGGGAACTCGACTCCTTTTCTTTTCAGCTCCTCGTAAATTTGGACGACTCCAGTCAGGTCTGGACTGCTTCTGAACGCATCTGCCCAAGCCTGCAAACCAAACACAAAAGCACTGACATTTTGCATTCACTCTTGCATTCATAGTCTTGTGCACTGTTGTGTACTGTCAGCTAAATTCAAGACAGTTTGCATCATCTGAAAAGCACAATATGATATGAAAATATCAGTTTACCTCAAACATTATTGCTTTAGGCTTAGGTTTATTTACTTACCCACAGTGATGTTTTATTGGCATTTGTTACAAAAAAAAAAGAAAAACTGGGATCTTTTAGGATTAAAATAAATAAATATAAGCCACTATAAAATTCAAGCTGAAGAACACAAGAAGCTGAAAGCACAATATAATGTAATTAAAGAACCCATATACGTGTTATATCTAATTAGATGGCATTTAAAATTCAGGCAGAGAAGAATTCAACTGGTTTATACAAATATAATACCATTTATTGCACTTTGACTGTGTTGATCGGTAAATTTACATGTAATTGAAATTTAATATTTCTTTAAACCATCATTGATCGTTCAGCTAATTAGTTTAACATCATCATTAAAGTAAAACATCAAAATGTGAATTTCGTTTCTAATGACTGTATTCAAACAGCAAAACCTATTCTGGTCAGTAGGGATGGGAATCACCAGGGACCACCAGACACGATATCATCACGGTACCTACTGTAGGTACCGATTCAATTTATATTGTGATTTTTACTTTTTATTTGTTATTGTTTTTTTTTTGTTGCAAATTTAAAAATAAGTCGTCTTAAATCGAAAGTTTTATACTTTAGCTTTGTTCAACAGCTTCACAACTGATTTGAAAAAAAGTAATTAAGTGGAGCCCATTCCTTATAAAATCAGTTTAACCTTAAAAAACAAGAGCAGCGTTTAAACAATACAAACTTAAACTTCAAATACAGGAGTTTAACATTTAAACTTTCACTCCTTTCACAATAATTCATTCCTACCACATGGGATGAAATTGTGTGAATTGCTCGAGTCTACTGCCTGTATGGTTATAAAGAAACGGTGACTCCAAAGTCTCAACACTCGACTTAACAGTAAGTGCGTGGGTTGAGGCTTCTAACGCGGGCAAGCTGGGCTTCTAACACAGGCATGCGCGACTTCTTTTCAAAACTAATTAGCGCTCGCGGGGTTTTGAGACGCGGTGTTTATAAGCGGGTGTAATGAGTGGGTTTTGAGACAAATTCACTCGCACGCTTTGGAGAAAAAGGCTGCTCAGAGGCCTTCAACACATGCGATTTTTTTTATATTGTAATGCCATAAAAATCCATTTCTTTTGCACTAAGAAGCTTCTGCGCTCCGTATAAAATCGGTTATATCTGAGGCTGATTACACGATCACCAGTTATGGCCGATCAAACTGAAAACAAATTCTAATTCATCTCTATTATAAATATATATATTTTTAAAGATTGATTTTGGAGACAGTCTGGCAATACAAGAATACTGGTCAGAACTTTAACTCTTTGAAGCGATTCAAATAAGAAAAGACTATTTATTTGCACACTGGGGTAGGAAAAATACTTGGTATTAAAAATAAATAAACAGGATGTGCAGAAGGCAGCAGCACCTTATTACAGACCACATACAGAAAACGGATCTAGGAGGAGGAGAGTTTAAATTAAACTGCTCACCTGAATCAGTGCCAATACTTTATCCTGCACTATAGTGGGAGGATTGTTTTTCGGAGTGATGATCTTCACCAGGATGCCGTCGATGAAGTCCCGGGTTGCCACGAACACGTGAAATCGGTGGCCGCAGTTTTTCACGCAAGTCTCTAGCACCTATGAGAACACAGTGGACTTTAATTTCCAATCGTCCGATGAACTGCGTTCACAAATAGACGTTCACATGCTTTTTTCCGCTGACAGTCAAGGCTTTAAACTAATGAGGCAAGAATCAAAGAGCCGAGCGAGGCTCACGGCTGAGAAGCCACAAATCAGCTCATTAAAGAAAAATAAACAGCCTCTAGTTGGTATTGCAGTGAGCATCACATGGTGCATGAGCTCCATCAAGTCATGAAGTGAAGCAGAACTCTACAAGCATGCTAAATCCGTCACTGCTTAGTTTAGCTTGTTAACGTCTAATGAGTGGAACCGCCCCCTACCAAACATGAACCCGCAGGCAGCATTACTCACAGTCAGGGCCAGCATCACCTCCCGGAAGTTTCGATTCCCATTCAGCCTCTTCTTGATGGCACGGATGGCATCTTTGGGCCTACACACAAACACACGAGACACACCATGGTGGATTAGAAGCGAAGATTAAGGGCGTGTGCAAATGAATTCTATGCAAATGAATGAAGATTTCTGACATCGTAATTACACCGCATTCATTTTGAATCTGTTTTGAACATCAATCCTGCAATCACTAATTACTGACTGACCCCCGCCACAATGTCCAACCGAATCAAAGTACCAATATCGTGTATACAAGTGTTTAATAGAAATCATATCATATCTTAGTCTCTTCAAGTCTTGAACTCTACACTGTATTTATAGAATATAATGCACAAAGCATTCAAGAACATCATCCAGTTGAAGTTTTGTACCTCTTCATTCACATGGATATTCACAAAATTAATCTACATTAATAAAAGAAAGCTTTTTTTCTGTACATTAGTCAGAGCTGGCTCTTTTAATAATATCTTAACATTTCATACCCTGCAGGACCCGAAACCAAACCAAATTTGTCTGTCTGTCCAGCTGATTTCATCACGGCATAACGCCTAACTGGCTGAACAGAATTTAATGAAACTTTGCCAGTCCTTTGGTGTTTCCTTAAGTTAAATCTGTTGAGGAGAAAGGATGTTTTATTTTCGTGCCAGATTACGTCACAGCATCTAGCGCTTTTTTTTGGGCGAATAGTGTTTATAATGCTTTTTTCCAATATAGCGCTTTTTCCTGTGGCTTATCTTTCCCTGTGGTGGGTGTGGCTATATGCATCACTCAGCAGAGGCAATCAGCGCTTTTCCCGGGTATACAGAAGGTACGAGGAAGACAAAGAAACGACGGCAATGCATCTACTGTACAAACTTCCACAATCCTTACCAAACACAAAAAAGCATGACACAACATGGCTTACTCCAAAAAAATGGGATGTACACTATGAAAACTAAATCTCGGGTCACAAATTAAATCAAAATGTTGAGTAGAAGTAAAGAGCAGTTATGTGTCAGATGCTGATCAGCTTATTTTTAGCCTTAACCTTTTAAGTATTTCTCCAAACTCTTTGGGTGCTAACGCTAATATATCATCATACAATAACACACACACACATATATATATCTTATTACATACTATAAAAGGTTTTGTCTATACATTGGTAGGAGCTTGATCTTTCAATGATATCTTTACGGGGCATACGTTGGAGTATCCAAAACCCATCCCAGAAAGTTATCTGTCTGTCAATTTTGCCACAGCATTACAAAAAATTGGCTGGACAGAACGCGGTGAATGTGGTTTTATATACAGTCCAAAAGTTTGGACACACCTTCTCATTCAAAGAGGTTGAATTTGTATTATGGCACGAAAAAAAAGTAAAAAGCACGAAAAAAAAACGAGTGGCCATCATTACTTTAAGAAATGAAGGTCAGTCAGTCCGAAAAATTGGGAAAACTTTGAAAGTGTCCCCAAGTGCAGTCACAAAAACCATCAAGCGCTACAAAGAAACTGGCTCACATGCGGACCGCCTCAGGAAAGGAAGACCAAGAGTCACCTCTGCTGCGGAGGATAAGTTTATCTGAGTCACAAGCCTCAGAAATCGCAGGTTAACAGCAGCTCAGATCAGAGAGCAGGTCAATGCCACACAGAGTTCTAGCAGCAGACACGTCTCTAGAACAACTGTTAAGAGGAGACTGTGTGAATCAGGCCTTCATGGTAGAATATCTGCTAGGAAACCACTGCTAAGGACAGGCAACAAACAGAAGAGAGAGAGTTTGGGCTAAAGAACACAATAAAGAACACAATAAAGAAAACTCTTTGAATGAGAAGGTGTGTCCAAACTTTTGGTCTGTACTGTACACAGTATATATATATGTGACTCAACAGAGCCATTCAACACAATAGTTTACATACAGAATATGTGGAAGACACAGAAACGATTGCACCTACAAAACGCAAAATTGCCAAATCTACACGTTCATCCTGTCATCTGGAGATCAAGAGTTTAAGGGCGTTTTTCACATTAGGCATGATTGATTCGTACCGTAACGAATTGCTGCTTCCAAACCACTCCCCCGCTGGCCTGCGTTCACATTGTTTTTGCTCTCCGTTCTCGGGTATACTTGCATATTTACACCCTCCGACACAGCAGGTGGCAGTATGCAACTACAGGGGGTTTGATTTGATTTGTGCCCGAGTATGCTGTATTTGTACGTAGTTTTTGGGACCACCTCTTCAAGCGGACTAGGGTACGGTTCACGAGCACGAAACGATTGTGTTCTCGCTGATCAAAACAATGATGTTGGAAACAATCCAAGGTGCCTAATGTGAAAACCCGCTAAATCTAGTTTGAATCTAGTTCTAGGGTGCACGTTTGTGATCTCAGGGGAGGGGGGGGCACTCTCACAATAATCATAGCGGCACTATACAATCATGTGAGGCTGCGTTTAATTCCTGCCCCCTAACGGTGTGTGCAGCAGTTAAAAAGGCCTCAGAGGAAGCACATGATGGCCTTCACCCTCCCTGTTCAGTTTCCTTTTTCAGTCACAATTTATGTGTGCAAAAATGCTGTATCAGCATGTCAATAAAATTGCAAATCGACCCCAAAATTTGCATTTATACTTCTAGGTTTCTCTCACAGCCCAAATTATAAATCAAATGCCATCACTAATTTGGAATCCCAGGCATAAAATCTAAACATATAATAAAACTTTAAAGTTGGTGTGTCTGTACAGTAAAGATATTTGCGGAGCAATTATTTCAGAGATGAGTAATACAACATATCAAGATAGAATTTTGAATTTTTGTCTGTTTGTTTGTGCACACATCACATAAAAACTACTGAATTTTAATGGGGTATTCACAAGCATATTTGGCAGAGCTTAAAGTAACACACAGGCTTTGCTTCATCGCAATCGGCCTACAGGAAGAGAAAATATATTAATTTGAATTCCATTAAATGGAAAACGCTCTTATATCATAAAAAATTATAATAATAATCGACCTTGAAAAAAAATCTTTGGTTCATCTCAAAATTCACCATTAATGGTGCTGTAATATATTAAAATATATTTAATAAGCACAATCTCACACCTTCATACGCACTTCACAGTAACACAAACATACATAATCAGTTAAAAATAACAATAAGCACAAACAAAATAAAATAACAAAATGTCTGATGTCTCAAGGCACCCATGAGCCATGCACACACTGTCAGTGTAAAAAAGTTTTTCATCTTTTGAACTTTGCTGTTTTCATAACATCAAGCTGCTTTATTTAATTGCACTTCCATTCTGAACTCCTCATAAAACAGTAAATTTAACATCATAATGTTTAAGGCATTTATAAAGCACAGGCCCTGCAATGAGGAACCAAAAAACACACATGTAGGTGATTATCTAGATACGGTACAGAAGTTCTAGATACGGGACAGATTCACTTCACAGACTTTGTGAAGACATTTTCTATGAAAAAGCCGAGTCATTTTTCGCATTCTCGTCATCACCCACAACTTCAGACACAAAAGACTACGCGAGAATACGCCAGGCCAAAGTAACCTGTTGTTGTCCTGCACTACAAGACGCTCTTTCACTCACATGGAACAGAGGCAGGACTGTGACGATGGTGTGACACGGAGAGAGCGAGACTGGGTGAAAGATGGAGAGGGGAAAAGGAACATTTTAAAGAAAGATGACGAGAGGCAGTGCAGTCAAGTGCCTCGGCCTCATCAAGGACTGATTTAGCCACCAGGATACACAGAGTGAAGTAAGAATTATTTCAGAGAAACATGAATGAGTCATCCAGACCGGCAGTGAGTCACCCATCGACTCTAGGTCTGTAAAGGTGTGTGTGTGTGTGTGTGTGTGTGTGTGTGTGTGTGTGTGTGTGTGTGTGTGTGTGTGTGTGTGTGAACTCACCCTTCCTCTGTCTCGTTAATGATGTCACAGATCTCCATGTTGAGCATCCAGTCCTCATTCTGCAGGGACCCATCAGTGGCCTTCTCTGTGATAAACACATTACACACAAAAACAAAATTAACACATCTTGAGCCCTAAAAATAATGATTTAATAAAGTATTGCACTGTCATTACTGGAGCTGTGTAATTCATTCGACTAGCTATGATAGATTATTCAATTCATTGAACTGTTGGGGCAGTTTTTGATGCCAAATCGAGTCACACTTGGTTAACATGGTTAAAGTTACAAACTTGTGCAGACAAAAAACAAACAAACAAATAAATAAATAAACAAGTAAATAAAAAATGCTTCCACCTTCTGCAAACACTAGCATTACACAGGAGTTTAGGAGCGGTTGGTGCAATACCGCCATCTACTGGCCCGGAGTTTTAGAGCGAGAAAAAAAAAAGCTTTGTACTATAGATGACAATAAAACAAACAACACACGTTACACACCATTTCAAGTAAATTAGATATGTTTAGTAGTTCAGATTGTTAGACGTAAATCCAACTGTAAACCTTAGTGTAATTAAATCAAAATGCCTAAAAATGAAATCTAATAAAATAGACAGTCTATTTATGATCGTCGGCTTTTTGTCAGCCAGTTGAGATGTGGCATATCTTCAGACCTTGCTCAACTTGTCTAATCACTAGACTGTGTGACGCCCATTATTCTATCAAGTCTAAATAACATGAGTGAAAACAAATGACGTTGTTCTTCGAGTACATTATGGACATTGAAACAAAAAGATAAATCTTCAAATAAGACTTTCCCATGTTATGATTTTGGCAAGCTGTGTGATGGTATACTTGCATAAACTGTGGCTAATTGTGCTGAAAGCGATTTGACAATCTTCATGGTTTAAAAAAAAAAAAAAAAGTGTGTCAACAGGTGTCAAGGTCATTGCTTTCTGTTAAACAAGTTTAACTGCTGTTAGATTACTCATTAAACTTTATTGATACTCCACACCAAGCACAACCACAGACCTTTAGTTTTCCTTTTCCTCTGTACCTTGTGTGTGAGAGCACAAACTTGGAACTCGAAGCCTGCTGAGAAGTCTGCGCTGGACTCACGACCTGATAAGAGCTTAAAAGCTAAACCTGAGGGGCTCTGCCTTCACACTCTCTCCGTGCAGGACTGTCTACTGTCGAGAATGTAAAACACACCTGTAGGTGTAGAAGTCTCTTATGATTCAAGTTTAAAAGAAAGTGCATGTTTCATCTCACTGGGGGTTGGGGGTGAACAAATTATTAAATAAATAAACAAGCTTTAATAAGTTGGCACTTCTCAGTGGTGGGCCTACGCCACCATCAAACATCCGTGATGGCCGTCAGTTCTGCCTGGCAGTGCCAGAGAGCTGTCTATGCCATGCTAGAGACACGCTGGAGTACAGAGCTTGCTTTCATGGATGGCTGAAGGAGCCTTCTTTAGTTGGGAAACTTCCATCCAGGCCTTACTAATGCACTGGCTTCATGCCCAAGATAATCATGATCAAGCATCAAATACATTTTGACTCAGTATGAACAGGTTCAAAATGTGATTTTCCCAAAATCATTTATTAACAATCTTAACAGATGAATAACCTATTTTAGAATCAGTGGGCCTCATTTAACTTTTTTTTTGGGTCACTTAACAGATACTTAATACTGCCTATAATAAACTGACACGTTGAAAAAGAAGCTGTTGTTGCGAACCGTTCCAATTTACACGTCAGTGTGTGGGCTATGGCTATGCACACACCAGCATGTCCTCATTTTAGGATATCTTCATATCTTATTTGTCGAAATTTATGGTTTTGGCTGGGTTTGCTCTTTTTAATTTACTTCACATTTAATATTTATTTGCTTATTATTTATTTAACAAAATAACATATTAAAAGGTCATTTTATTTTCATTAAGCTTGTGAAGAATATAAAAAAATTAGCCCTGGCCCCCCAAGTGGCGCAGCAGTAAGTGCTCGCCCTATCAACTGGGGATCGCAACACCATGTGCGTAATGGTTCTGTCCTCTGTGAAGATTTTAAACTGCAAGAAATATAACAGAAGGAGTATTTTTACTTCAACTTTGAGGTTAGTTTAGGATTCCTGTCTTTTCCAATAAATCCTACCTTCTTCATTATAATTGGTTACCAGTGTTGGGGGACGTTACTTTTTAAAGTAACTAATTACATTATACAATTACTGTCTTTAAAAAGTAATCAGTTACATTACTGCATTACTTTCTGATAAGAGTAACTAGTTAGAGTACTTTTCCATTGCAGAAAATGAAAACTCCTTCATGTGCTTCCTCATAATCTGTCAACTACTAATACTCTTATCTCACCTACGCGGTTTTGCGCGGTGGCCGTAAGTACGGTTCATCATGATTCACCACGAGTTTTGGCGCTGTGATTAGGTTTCCATATTTCCGCGGGTCTGTCCTCGCATAGTCAAACCGCATAGGAATAACAGAGGGGGCAGGTTATCGGGGGCGGGGCTTGTAGGACGAGAGAGCTAATCTCAGAGATCTTAACGATCAGGAATGGAAGCTAAATTTCCTTCCTAATAGGGCTGCACAATATTGGAAAATAATGACATTACAATATGTTCTATTTCTGCAATATGGTTATATTGCGGTATGTAAAAATACAGAAATGTTCATCAGATGTCTTGAGTTGCTTAAAAAGAAATTATTAATTTAATTATTAATTCAAAAATATCATCTCCATTGAAAATAAATATAAAAAACCCTGGAAAATTACTTTTTACCTAATTTTGCCTAACTTCAGGCAAATCAAGGATCTAATATGTTATGACATTAACAATGAATTTGATTCTTACTCTCAAATACGAGAGCTCATTTTGAATGTGCAGTCTGGCATCTAGCAGCGATCCAGTTTTAGGGAGGTTCTCTCTCTCTCTCTCTCTCTCTCTCATATATATATATATATATATAGGCAATATGAACAATTTAACCAACTTTACAAACATGAATAAAAAAAATAAATAAATGGGTTGCATAGGCAAAAAATAGCACTTTTTTATGGTTGGTTCTGTGACTATTAACACTAGTAATTTTTGCGATGGCATTCCCTATTCCGGTAGCAGTACAATTCACACCTTTTAAATGTCATGATAACTTTGGTACTACGTGACATATCAGAAAACCCAAATTCTTAGTGTGATGTCTGTAGCCTCCCCG
Source organism: Clarias macrocephalus (assembly GCA_011419295.1). NCBI lineage: Eukaryota > Metazoa > Chordata > Actinopteri > Siluriformes > Clariidae > Clarias > Clarias macrocephalus. Next base: position 192,569 of record JAAGKR010000276.1, read on the forward strand.
TTAACACACCGGCAGGATGTCCGTATAATTGTTTGTTTATTTTTTATTTACTTATTTTTTATCTGTCAAGCTCTGTGTTGCCACAAAGATCCTCGCTGCTTAAGTTTTAAAGGGTTAGTGATCCTGTGTGTGTGTGTGTGTGTGTGTGTGTGTGTTTTTAAAGAGCAGCAGCCCATGCACTGTGCAAAACTGTGCTTCTTTGCAGAGCATGTGAAACCATCACTACAGCCTTCCTTTCTATACTTTTTACAGCAGCTGGCATCCGCTGCATTTTCTGTGTTTCAGTACACCGCTCCGGTGCTACCGCTCCTGTACCTGTTTATGTTAGCGCGAGAGAGGACTGTCGAGTTAATCTAATCAATCGTGGATGGCAGATGGACAGATTTTTAAAAAAGGGTAGAGAAATATACTTGAGGGGCCCCGCTCAACTGTGTGGGAAACACTGCCCTGGATCACACCTCCAGCGATGTCAATATCGTGCATGGCACATCGCGATGTCAATGCTGAAACGATTCATTGTGCAGCTCTACCTCCTAATATAGCTAATATTCACCTACTAAACTAATCAATAAAGTTTTAAACCACCCCTCTCAGTCTGATAAAGAATGGTGGATTTTTATTCTGATCTGTTATTCTGATCAGTCAGGATTTACAATAGTTTCATTTGCGTAAATACACACACACACACACACACACACACACACACACACACACACACACACACACAGTATGATATGGCCAGTTTTACAAAACCGTGGAATTTTCAAGTATATCAAAGTATATAATACTTTATATGTACACCCACACAACATCACCATCCACCTTACTGGGTTTATCTAAAGATAATAAGATAGTAATATAATAATAATTGTATCTTAGTATAAGAGAGATATCATGATATCTCAAAACATGTACAGAATTTATCACAATATTATATTTCCCAGTCTGAATACCATATCATCACATCGACATGGAGTCCAACTCATCTGGTGGATTTCTAAGAGATAAAGTGGAAAGTGTGTACTATTACAATAGCTAATATGTCAACAACAACAGCTAATGCATTTCAGGACAAGCACAACAATCGGTTCTCCACATTCACAAGAGCAGCAGCTTGGAATTGTTAAGCAGACTGGAGGCAGCTGAAGGGATCCAGAACATCCACCTACACTTGGAAAATTTTCCTGGGACATTATGGAGGGAAAGCAGACAGACAGTAGGAGGACATGTGGTTGGACTCAAAATATGGACCACGATCATTAGATTTCCAATCTGCTGCGGAGCTGTTACCTCACTGAGCCAACGCTTTCATTTAAACTAGATTAGAGCTGAGAGAAAATACAACTGAGCAGTTTTGAGTTAAGGGTGGACCTGGGAGATAAAACGATAACAATACACACTGCTATAGACACTTTCTCATTAACAATAATTTTTTTTTGTTGATATGATGGATGGTTAAAAGCAACGCATTATACGACCACCAGTGTGTCTCAAGGAAGGGATGATGGAGAACGCAGGACCCAAGAAGCTAAAACTAAAACATTTATTAATTCATTCATTCACCTTCTATACCGCTTATCCTGTATAAAGGGTCACGAGGGAGAGGGGGGGGTACATCCTGGACAGGGTGCCAGCCAATCCATTACAGGAGACACGCATGCATACGCCTACATGCGCACACTACGGGCAATTTGGGAACGTCCATTTAGCCTAATTTGCATGAAAACCGGCCAACCACATAGACACAAGGCAGGAACCGACCACTCATTTTGGAGGTGCGAGGGCACAGTGCTATGCCACCCGCCAAAATAAAGCATTAGTTAAAAAATGTGTTAACCAACGCCAGTTCGACTCCTTACCGTCTCGAGATGGTCTTATTTTGGTTCAGCGTCTATACAGTCAGCGGAGACATATACTCATCGGCCCCCGAAATGAGACACATCCAACAACAGAAGCAGTGTGGAATGTGAGGGAGAAGGTCTCAATACAAAGAACTGATTATCTTAAGATGGAAGGTTTTTTTTAATCATATTGCATATTTATTGCATCTTATTGATGTTAGGTTTGTTGACTTTACTTGCGTTTTTATTTAATTAGATTCTAGGTACGATCATTCCATTATACTTATTTTTATTTAAGGTGAGCGTTTCTCTATCTGGTGTGTCCTGATACAAAAGTGGTTTAATTAAACCCTTCTCTCCTGCTGTTTATGTAAAAAAACAGAGCTTTGTAATAGTTCATTAAAATGATTAATAATTATCTATATAAACAAATAAGGAAAAATATCATCATTTTTAATATTAATTTTATTTTTTTACTTTATTGCCCAGCCCTAGCTAAGAGCCTTGCTCGAAGGTGTTTGAACTGGTGATGCACCGATCAGTAGCGTATTAGTCCTATACTTTAACCACTCCACTTTCAATATGTTACAGAATGCTTGAGAGTCCCAGTAACACCTCTGTCTCATATACCATGTGTACAACGGGAAAGCCAAGCTGGGAAGCCATACTTTTTGAGGTAAAATCAGCAGTTGAGAACACTTCGAGATAAACACTTCACACAGATTGGCTCAGTGTCACTATAATCGGCAGGGAAGTGTGCACTTTAATTCTCAAAGGTGCACGGCCTATTTTGCTCTTTTGGGCTCCAGGCTACGGATTATCCCGACAACTCAGTGAATGCTTTTTCTATTATGCATCTCAGGACCCCGACCAGACAGACCCAGAGTGACGACAGCTAGAGAACATCCTCATGATTCGTGATGTGTATCGATTTATATAGGGTTACTCACAAACAGTATTGATGCATCTTTTAAGGATAAGAAACATTATATTGCTATTAATAAAAAAAACATCTGAAACATCTGATAAGCAAAACATCAGAGCAACCGGAAATGACTGAGAAACCAGCTAAGAAGAAAATGCCTAAAAGATCCCCTCAGAAATCCCCTTCTACATGATGCACCAGGATGTTCGCTCTGGCAGACAAATGCTATAGTGAGTGACTAATGGAGGAACTAGCAATGTCATTGATTACTCCTTAATGCTCTGTACAGCACCTACTGTATATAATAACTTCATTCTGCATAAAGCACAGAGAGTCAAGAGACAAAGACAATATGTTTGACAGCTTGGAGGTATAATGCACAACAGGCCATTAAACTAACAGGCTGTTTATAATTCTTTATTGGTGGAAGGAAGAACATATTTTCTGCACATATTAACTTGTAATAACATTAATTTACTGTATTATTAATACTGTATTTACTGTATTTATAATAACTTGTAACTGTATATAATAATTTGTAATAACATTAAGTAAACTAATAAAAATTTATTTTTTATAATTAATTTGTTTATAATTCTTTATTGGTGGAAGGAAGAACATATTGACGTTCAGGAAAAGAAATGGCCAATCAGAGTTTTTTTTTGCAAAGCTGTGCGAGTCAGATTGGTCAGCTTTCCAGTAAGTAAAGGGATACTTTTTATCCCCTTTGGCAGGAAAATGTGTCTTAGGCTGGTCATAAATATTAAAGTTTGGTGAAAGGAGGTATGTTCATAAATAGCTGAGCTACAGTAGGCGTTCTAGCAATATCATTTGGGCTGTTTTTTTGCCTAGCCAGTTTTTTTTTTTACGACGTGACATGGCAACTGAGATGACACAGTGGCGTAGTAGTTAGCCCTGTGGCTTCGCACTTCCAAGGCTGAGGGATCGATTCCCACCTCGGGTCTGCGCGTGAGTGTGAGTGTGGAGGTTGCATGTTCTCCCTGCGGACTTTGGTTTCCTCCCACAGTCCAAAGACATGCAGATTAGGTTGACTGAAATTCGCAAATTGCATGTAGTGTGTTTGTGTGTGTGTGTGCGCGCGCAAGTGTGCATGCGTGTATGTGCTGACCTATTTATTATTGCCCTCATTGATATTTACCCTCATTGGTTTTCATTTCTGTATCAGTCCACAGCAATTTGACATTCAGGTCAGTAAGCAGCCACAGAGATAACCAGAACAGCTCCTCCGTGAGCATTTTCATCTACTGAATATTCAGCCTATCCATTTGCAAAATATTCAGCAAATATTCAGAGCGAAGATTAAGAAAACTCGCAACGATGCATGATTCACACGTCTCCACTTTTACACCATTAACTGCTGAATCACACAGCGGGCTACAGAGCAACAGGAAACCCAGACTGCCAAGAAGAACGTAACAGATTTTCCCAAGCATATTGAAAGTGACATTTTGTTTATTCCGCTTGAAATGAGAGCAGGATTTCATTTTTTTTAGTTCAAACATAGCTAATAATGCATGCCGATGAGCGAGAAGATTTCTTTGTAGTATAATAAACAATCAGGACGCATTCATTCTTGAATAAACAAATACTTCACTGCTGGACGATTGAACGTCAAATAAGGAATGTTAAGCATGCATGTTAGAAATTATGAGTATTTTATGATGCAGGAATTGCTTGTACACTAAATTCCCTGCAGTATTTCATGTCAGGAACATGTATGGGCAAAACAAAACATGTTTTACTGCTTTAGTGCACCATCCAAAGTTCAGCATTATATTCATCACATATACATTACTGCACAGTGAAATCCTTTATTCTTTGCCTATCCCAGCTTTTTTCTTAGTAGGCTGGGGTCAGAGCGCAGGGTCAGTCATTTTACAGCGCCCCTGGAGGAGAGAGGGTTAAGGGCATTGCTCAAGGGACCAACAGCGACAACCTGAAGGAGTTCTGATCAGTAACTCAGATCCTTAACACACTGAGCTACTACTGCCCTCCCAATATACTCATACTGTATTAAATGTTTAGTCAAAAAAGTTACTTTTTTCACTGTGTACGACGAGACTGTTCAATATTTAAAGAGTACTGAAACATGATTGCTTAGATTATATCCGAGATTGTTGGAGTAAAGGTTCCTTGACAAACAAAACGGTGTATTTTAAGTATATGACATTAAACAATCTTTTTTTATTGATTCTGGACTCCTGCAGGCCAGAAGAATGATAGTGCTATCTTGGAGAAAAATTAACATGCTTCTAAACCACATTAGAATAAGGGAGATAACTTCTTGTATGACACTAGAATAACTAACTTACTTACATATTTTAGGGGAAAGTTGGGGAAAGAGAAAGCGTTTAAAAGTGTGTAGAATCCTTTTATAAAGTTTCTTTAGCAAAAAGTATGCAAGTATTTTATGTTTGTTGTGTGCTCTTGAATGCTGCACAGAAATCGGACGGTACGCTTTATAATCCTGTCTGCTTTTATTACCGTCTGCCGTGTGTATAGAATTATATGTAAACTTCAATAAAACTATTGTATTTTTATTATTTTATTTTTTATCACAAAGTGCTACCAGTATATCAGGAAATGAAACCTCTGATAAAGCTAGACTATATTTTTGCAATGTTACAACCATTAAAACAAACTGTAAGTAGGATATATTGAGAAAGTAGAACAGACTGATGCAACTATAAATTTCTGCTGCTGGTAGGAAATTCTGACAGGGTAGGAAAAACTGAAAGAATACAACTGAAGTGACGTAATCGCGTAACTATGACGCAATAGATCTTACTGGACAAATCTGAAATAAAGTGAGTGTTCAAGAGTACAATATTTAAATAAAAAGGAAAAGTTAAATCCGTTTTTATGACTATTCAGCATATAAGCCAAGCGTCTCGTATGTATTTTTTTTCTAACACACCTGTTAGCGTACATGTGAATTAGCAGCAATGCTAATAGGGACACTGGTACATGACTATGAATAATAATAACAATTATTATTATTATTCCAAGGAGCCAGACTAGCTAATCCCGTTAGCCACCCAGCCAGCTAGGCTAACTCTACAGCTACCGGATGCTGCGCTACCGGGCGGTGAGCTAACTGACGTTGAACTATGCTGAAATTCATGCTTCACGTTACACAAGTTAGTTTACCAAGATACATATTTGAAGAAAAGCCTGTGCCGACCCCGTAACTTACCAATGCACTGGCCGACAGGAGTGCTAAACGGATTCCCCAACAGGAACTCCATCTTGTTAACAACAAACCCTGCACAGGCAAGAGAGCACAGTGGGCGGGCGCAGAGCGAAACGCCTCACACGGCGAGATTTGATTGGACAACACGGGGGGAAAAGGTTTTCTCTAGATGATTGCAGTACTTGTCCATCAAATGTCGAAAGCAATCTGTGCAACCTTCGCAGGCTCCTGGTTCAATTCACCAAAACCGATTTCTATCTATTTAAATGACTAACTATTTGTATTTGCGTTTAAGTGTTTAAGCCATTATAACTACTTAGCTAGACTCATTTGATTTAAAATATACTCCTAGGAAAATACTCAGCAATGGGGTGGAGTGATAGTATCTGACAAAAATAATTTCCTACCAAATAATTTTATAAAAGTTAATCATCAGCCAGAACATGATTATTTTCCTATAAATTCACGATCTGGATTTATTTTATTACTCATATATTTTACTGATTTACCCATTTGTTTAATTCTTACAAGATAACATATCATGCTTTTTAATTCCCACCCAATGCCTTAACCCCAGCCCCTGGATGCAGTGCCAGTCCCAAGTCCGGATAAAATGAGAGAGTTGCATCAGGAAGGGCATCCGGCATAAAACCTGTGCCAAGTTGTTGTGCAGATCGAATGGTCCGCTGTGGCGAAACCTCGACGGGAGAAGCAGAAATACAAACAACAGCAACAACTACATTATCCATCCATCCATCTATTATCTATACACTGTTATCACGGATAGGGTGACAGGAGGCCTAGAGCCTATTCCAGGGCAAAAGATGAGGTACTCGTTGGATGGGGTGCCAACCCATTGCAGGGTACAAGCCCACACACACATTCAAACACTATGAGCAATTTAGAAACATCAATCTTTGGCCAACATATGTTATAACTATATGGGAATTGCAAAATTTTTCCCTCAAAAGCCTTTAAATTTATTTCAAAGTTTCTTTAAATTAGATTCGATTCAATTAGATTACACTACATTAGATTCAACTTTATTGCCATTATGCAAAGTAAATCTACAAAGCCAATGAGTTTCAATCAAAGTTTGCATCAATCTAGAAGTGCATAAGTGACCTATTTTTACATGAAATAACAATGTGGTAAATAAATGGTATGGATACAGGGGTGAGAATGTGTATAATAATATACAGTATAACATGGCAAACAGTGGATAATACATGTCAAAAAATACATATGTACACCAATAACACCTTTAACACCAGTTGTGTAAATGTAGACTCCAGTGATAAACGTAATCCTCTTAGTTTCTGTGCTTGTCCCTGTGAATCTTCAATTGGCTCGTCTATTAAACAACCAACATGAACGTTTCGCGCTGTTGAAGGCACCCTAGAAAAACGTTATGTTGCGTAACAGCGCGAATGCGTAGCTTAGAAATACGCTCTGTTGCATAGCAACAGCGTGACGGCACCAGAGCACTACGTTCTGTTGCTAAGCGATAGTTAGTCTAACAACGATACACGAGTTCCGATGTAAATAAAAAATAAATTGGTAAGTTACTTTTTATAGACTCCGAATTTTTTTTTACTTTTCTCTGATGACATTTAAAATGTGTTTATAATATAGAAGTATTGTGAGAGTATTATTCGTTAGTAAATGAGTAATTCTGAGATAAAGAACTAAAACTCTGCATTAAACCTGGGCTAGGGATTCGCTCAATTCAAATAAATAATTATGTAAAAAAAAATTTATGCCATTTAAAAAACATGGAAATTAAATAATTTTAATATTTCATTACCAACCAGTTTCAGAACTACCAGTGCTAATTTGTAATTACTATACATCTATATAAATCAAAGAGAGAAGAGAAGTTTTGTCTGTACATTGGTCAGAACTCTTTTTTATGATGTTTCATACATTGGAAGACCTGAAACCAGTCCAGAAACATTTCTGTCTATTTGTCTGTATATATGTATGTCTGTATGTCTGTCCGTAAGATTTTGTCACAACATCACGCAAAACCAAAACAAAATGTTGAGTAAAAGTGATTTTATGAAAAATTTAATGTGTCAGATTCAATAATCTACTTTAAAATAAGCTACTAATAAGATATTTGCTCAATGTAAAAAAAAACACCTGCACCAACAGATATTAATCAGAAAATCTAAACTGAATATTTTTACCCTTTAAATAAACTTTCATCTTTATTCAATCTACTTTTTCGATTTCTCATCTGTGATTTACTCTCTGATTAACAAACATGGTGTGTATTTGGCTAACAGGAACACAAACCTTTCTATATCCTCTATTTCATTGATTGTAATAAGATGAAAAAGGTAGATTCAAAAGCTTGCCATGAACTAGTTAATTTTTTCCCAGTTTCCTAATTATTTCATATTAACCTGCTTTGCATATTAACTATGCGCTTTGATCAAAGTACATTCCAAATTATTTTGTATGTGCCATTTTTGTTTGTTTTTCCTAAACAGTCGAGTAATCGATAATCTGAAATTATTATGAGTGAAAGCCTTGATAATGACAACAGATTTTATGATATTTTAAAAAAGAACAGATAATACACTGGTCCAAATAATTATGCAGAATGCAGTTCGAACACATTCAGCAGGACATAATGAAATCGGATATACTGTGTTTGTTGCATGGGCAGGTAATAAAAAAAATTCGTATTCATGAACTACTGTATCAGTTGTTTTTAAGTCGTTTGAAAGCGATTGCATTATTTCAAACTTTTTATTTTCAGACAGATCTTTCTTCCTCCCTTTATTGCATAAGAACTGTGACTTGCTTAATAATGTGGAACAACCACTTTAAGTATGTTTCCTTTTCAAATAAGATGACCTGGCAAACTAACTAACAAACCTATCCTTTAGGTAATACCATTTACCTAAAAATAAATGATAAATGAAACAAATTCTTTCCTTATTGATTATTTTTGCTGAAATCCTCCCAGTCTCATGTGCATAATAGTTTGGAATGTATTGTATGCTGTAGTAACTGTTCTATCAGTATTTGCACAAAATAATCTTTTTTTTTTTTTTTTTTTTTTTACTAAATTGCGTTGTTTGCATTCCTTCAAAAATAACCCTGAATAAGGAACCAGTTTAACCAAAGCAGTAATTAAAATCTATGACATGTGAAAATTTTCTCACAGTGATTGTCATAGCTACACGGCATTACAAGGTTAATATACACTGATCAGTCATAACATTAAAACCATTAACCTCACTAGGTTTTGGGTTCCCTTTGTGCCACTGGGGTGGCTCTGGTCCCACTGGGCATGGTTCTGCAGGGTTGATGGTGGATCCTTTGGGGGCTGTGTGTTTTGAGGTAGGGCCTCCCTGAACCAGACTTTTTGTTTGGTGCATCCCATGGGTTGGCGTCTTTAAAGTCTTTGCTTGCTGGACCCGATATACAGCAGGCTATGGTGCACTGGTCATTCTGGTGCCTTTCTGTCATATCTAGCATTGGCTTTTCTGTGGGATCGGATGGCCTTTGGTCCCTGCAGAAATGGGTGAGCCCTGGGTACCCATGATCCTGTTTTCTGGTGCATATGTATTAAATCAATGTTCTTTAATTTACCTGGCGGTCATGTCAATGTTATGGCAAAAAGGTGGAAGTCTTATCAGTTCAGTTTGTAATTAAACACTGCTTGTTCATATACAGTGGATGTTCCTGCATTGATACACCTTCATCAAAAAGTTAACAATTAATATGTTTAAATGACAAAATTACCTGTAAAAAGACAAGAAAGTCTTTTTAAAGTCTAGAATCTGCTGTGAGTGACTTTAACCTTTGAGACCGATGTGGAATGTTCTGATAATCAACATGTCATCTTATTATTTGGAGGAATAAAGATTGGTTTCCATAAATTGTATACATTATAAAAATATAAAGGTAGGCATCTTTCCGTGGAATTCTTTTGGCTGTAGATATTTTAAACATGGGAAGGGTTTTCCCAAGCTGCCACCAGAACTTCAATATTAACCAAAATAAGACACGAAGATTGTGTTTGGATTGAAGAGACAGATTTGAGGGTATTTTATGAGAATTATGGTCACAGAAATTATATGTGTATATACTGTGTAGTAGCCAGGTTATTAATATGTTTCATATTTTGGCAGCATCGTCAAAATGAGTGGACTGTACGATATAAAAGAATCCAATGTAATCGATGAAGAAATGCTAGAAAAGGCAGTTGAGGAGCAGAGACCTCAAGATCAAGCTGGAATTATAGCCAAAGCCGAGGGCTTAAAGTACGACAAAGTGACTGAACTGCGTCTGGACTACAGAAGTAGGAATTCACCATTTTTCTTTTGCACATTCGCATTTCTGCTGTATTTTCTGCTTCATGTATGATGTCTGTACATGTACTGTGTTTTTCCAGAAATCTTAAAGATAGACCATTTGTGGCAGTTTACGTCTCTAACCAAGCTTCAGCTCGACAATAACATCATTGAGAAGATTGATGGACTGGAAAAGCTCACTAACCTGGTATGGCTTGGTGAGTTCTACTCCTGTTTACTTTCAAGAGCATTAAAATCTTTTTTCTGATTTGACTTTCTTAATCACACTAGCAATGTCATTCTTTCTTCTACTGTTGTGTTAGACTTGTCCTTCAATAATATTAAGGTGATTGAAGGATTGGATACGCTAGTGAAACTTCAGGACCTGAGTTTATTCAGCAATCGTATTTCTGTAATTGAGAACATGGACACCCTGCAAGACCTGCATATTCTCTCACTTGGAAACAACTTAATCTCGCGGCTTGAAGGGGTAAGTCCAAAAACCTTTGAAAAGTTAAAACAATGAGATTTTTGTTTGTGCAAATCATAACTCGTAATCGTTTTTTTTTCTTTTTCTTTTGAGATTTTGTGTTTTGAAGAAATGAATTTGGAACCACAGCCGGCTATGTGCACAGCAAAATCCCCAGTGTTGTTTTAACACCTGGACATCCATTTAATGTACATTTGTCATCATTTGAAAATATATGAAGACTCTGGGTGTTAATTCAACATTGGGAATTTTGGGACAGTTTCATCTCCAGATCAGTCTTCTAACAATAACTCACCATGCAGACTTTATTGTCATAATAACTGGCAACGAAAATGAGTACACCCTAAGTGAACATGTCAAAACTATGTCCTCAAAACTATGTCCAAAGTGTCAATATTTTGTGTGAGCACCATTGTTATCTAGCACAGCCTTAATCCTCCTGGTCATGGGATTCACCAGAGCCGCACATGTTGTCCTCTTCCACTCCTCCATAATGATATCACGGAGCTGCAGGATGTTAGACACATGGCACTTTGCCACTTTCCACTTGAGGACGCCCCACAGGTGATCAATAGGGTTCAGGTCTGGTACATACTTGGCCATTGACAAACACATAACATGATAAATCGGACATGTGACTTACTGTTGCATGGTTAAAGATGTATAGCCGTTATCACTTAGGGTGTACTCACTTTAGTTGCCAGCTATTTTGACAATAATGGCTGTATGTTGAGTTATTCTATAGTAAATCTATAATGTCATACAAGCTGCACATTGACTACTCAATAATATATTTCATTTCTATAGTATTGTCCTTTGAGAAGATATACTAAAATGCTTGCTGAAATTAGAGGGGTGTACTCACTTTTGTGAGTGGGTGTAAATAATTATTATCTTAAGCATGTAATGTATTACTGTGCCCTCCGAATGTACACTTTTCATTCTAATTCTGTTTTTTTACTCTTAGGTAATATACCTAAGAAGGTTTAAGAACCTGCGCACACTTGACCTTGCTGGAAATAGGATCTGCAAAGATAAAAACTACAAATGTTTTGTAGCTGCGTTCGTTCCAGATCTGGTTTACCTCGATTACAGGCTAATAGATGAACAAACTGTGAGTTATAAATTATATTTAACAAGCACATGTCTTATGAATCAGTCAGAAAAAAAAAAATTATTTGTATATTATGCTAAGCTTCACAAAAGATCTACTCTTGGGCGTTTGCATGGTTTTAATTTTCTTCAGTAAAAACATGTATATTCTGATAAAGTATAGAAAGCAATACCTCTAGTTATGGTCTTTGTTTTACTACACCTTACAAGTCATGGTGTATTTTTAAAGACATATATGTCTTAAAAGATATATGTATATATGAAGCTTGTTATAGGACAATAATTAACACCTTATAAATGTCTAATTAACACCAACCACCATTACCATGACATATATTTTATTCCTCTTACGCCATTGACAATGATTACATATTTATTTGTTTGTTTGTGAATAAGTCCATAATGTCATGCTATTTTAATCAATTTATATTTCTGATCAAATAACAAATAATTTACAACTTATGTCATAGTTCCTATAAATAGTCATATCCACTTATCCATATATTCCTTTAAGGTCATAAGATAAAAATGCAGTTAGTTACAAAGAAAATCAGCAATACTTTTTTTTTTTTCAGAAAATTTGAAGGAACAGAATCCCTTACAAATTATTATTATTATTATTATTATTATTATTATTATTATTATTATTATTATTATTATTATGTTTTATTTTATGCACAGCACAATCTGCAGTAATGAAATAATACTGTACAGTGTTTATATACAGTAGGTCCAGTTCAACCCTGGAGACTTTACTGTGTATTATGTTTTATATGTTTTATAAAGTGTTATATTTGTTGTACTATGTTTATAATGTGAAATATTATAGACCTGTCACTTGGCTTGCAGTTGCACAGAAAATTCCCCAGTGTTAATTTAATACCCAGTTTATCTCAGATCCACTCTGAAAGCTTTAAATCAGCAGGGTGATTTTACAGGTACTACTCAACATCGTCTCCATTACAAATGCGAAAATCGTTGAGCCCAGCCCTCAAATCCTCTTTTGAAAATCCACTTTGCTGCAATTGATGGGCTGCCTCCTCACTACGGAATGGTTATGGAGATGACACCATTGACTAGAGCGATGTGCACAGATGGTTGAAGATGAGATGTTTTCAAAGAGGATTTGAGAGTTGTGTATAATGATGGCACAGTGTATCATAATGCCCATTTTTGCATTACCAATCACATAGTAATTATACCACAGTGTACTACAACTGAAGAACTGAAGGATTGCAGTGATTACATTGAGTATTGTCTAAAATGCTTTCTTTTAACTTTGATCTCTGCTCTCTCCAAAGAGAAAAAAGGCACAGTCCCAGTATCAGAATTCAGTTGAGAACATGAAACACAATGAAATGCAGGAGCTGAAGGCAGCAGAGGCTGAGAAAAAAATTGAACAAGAGATTCAGCTGCATAAGGTGACAATCCTTAAAGGCAGAATAATATTTCATTTGTTAATGCTAATATTAAAAGGTCATCATGGTCAGAGTACTTGTATACTTGAATGGAGGGCTACTTATACACTGTGACTTGCTGTAAGGCACAAGATACTGCATAACGCGCATCCTCCCGCCATCCTAAATTGGCTAATAACTAGCTAACTAACTAAGTGGGATTTAAGTGACTCTTAGTGACGTCTTAATTTCATAATATTCCATTTGATATATTTAAAAGAATGCTAAACAGCAAAGTATCTCATAATGCTTAAACTGGATAACTAACCACTAGACCGCTAGGTAACTATTAAGTAGCTATTACTTATAGCTAATAATTAGTAGCTAATAAACTAGCTTGCATTTAGTCACAGAAATGTCAAATGAGATTCAGTTTCAATTTTTATCATGCTTAAAGTTATGTATTTAACACTAGCATACTTGTTATACCATAACAATGACGATATCATTCATTGCTTATATTACCCAAGATATCCCTGCTATCCAAGCACAGATTAGGGACATTTTTTGTCTGTAGTTGATATAATGGCATTTATGCGGTTTATTGAATGACAGTGACTAGATGTCTGTGAATGTATTAAACAAGCTAATGATACAATTTTCTTCTAACCTGTGTGTTGTAGGATGCATTTGTGGAATATTTGGATGGGCCTCAGCTATTTGAGAGCATGTTTGCAGATGATGTTGAGGCATCTAAGTTATCGCACCTTCCTGGAATTAATGAGCTACTGGAATCATATCCTTACTTTACACTGATGTTGACATCAGACTTAAAATGATGATATACTGAGTAAACACAGTTTACATTCTCTGGTCTGGGTCATCAGTAAAAAAAAATTTTAAAAAAGAAACTGAAAAGATCACACAATAATGACATGTCAGCTTGGAAATCAGGGAGATTCCTTCAAGCCAGCGTCGTGCATGTCAAATTGACATGGCTCCTCATAAGAGCAGCAAAACAAGTAGCATTTCCTACCTTTAAGGCGTGTATAGTATATTGTACAGTATATAATATGTATGTATTATTTGCCACATTGTGATGTTTATCACATAAAGGTTTGTGGAGCTAACATGACAAGATATGGAAAGGGCAAAGGGGTATGAATACTTTTGCAAGGCACTGTAAGTTAAAGACAGTACCACAACAATTGTAACACAACAATTGCTACATTTTTGCTAACAAGAACAAAACATGGAAGCATTAATTGCTTTCTCTTATTGTACAGTAGCTCAGGACAGAATTGATGTAATTCTAAGTAACTAATGGAACTAACTTCACTTTAGAATTAGTTTAATGCAGCATAACTCAGCCCAAGCAGAAATAGAGCTGCTTAGCTCATACTATACCTCGTTTCCTTAAAAGGCAAGCCATGTCGATGGGTTCTCTTTTCAGGGTTTTTTGAACGATGTACTGTATAAAGACCTATTTGTTTCTTAGGTAACTGGTTTAAGCCAATAGCCAACAGTGTCTGATTGATGGTACAAGTTGGTATCTTAGTGAACCAATGTGAACCAAGAATATATTATTGATGAAAACTTCATAGCCCTAATATAAGTTGTTCTGCCTAAGGACGTCTTTGAAATGCAAATGAAATGGAAATTCATTAGGCATACATCACCAGGTAGGATGGTATAAAAATGGCAAAATTTTAAACCTTAAAGGAAGGATGCACATAAACAGAGATGAAGCACACAAAGGTCTGTAAATATTAAAAATGCTACCTTTAAAGACAATAATACACATTGCATTTTTCTTAACTGCATTGACACATACCGGACGCAATTTGAAGCATTCTGCATGCAGATTTTTGAAGCAGGTTTAACACACCACACTCAAAGGCAGAATGATATAGAATGTTTCTTCACCTGTTTGCAAATGGCCATGTCTGACAATCAGCAGAGAGGAGCTCAAGTAGTATCTGACTTTGAGAGGTCAAGGAGACAGGTTGGTTTTCTTTTTAACGTGTAGTTTCAGACATAGACACACAGTAGACAGTTACTAATAGAGTGCTAATAATGTTGCTCATACTGTACATAACCCAAATACTATATTGTTCTCTTGGAGGTAATGGTTGAGATGAAGCAGGAGGCAGACCACAGCTTGCTGAAAGACAGAGTCAGAAATGAGATTGCGCAGGTTTGTGACACTCTCCTGACGCTGGAGCTGCAGCTACTGTCTCAGTTGGAGGTATGGTGCACAAGCTACTACCGATATATAAATACAATATATGGCCATGTATGTGAGCCTTTTCCAAACCTGCCAGAAATGTGGAACCACACAGTTAGCATCAAGATTTCCGCTTAAATTAACTGAAGATGCCCAAAGCTGTTCAAACAAAGCGATGTTCATGAAGATATGGTTGGTATGGAAGAAACCGAATGGCCTGAACAGAACCCTGACCTTAAACCAATGAAAATGATTGAGTATAAATCCCTATAGCCACACTTCATCTAATCTAATAGGAAGCTTTCTCGGAAGAGCGGAGGTTATTATAACGGCAAAGGAAAGACTAGAATCTAGAAATTCAAAATGCACATGTGATTTCCACATAATTTTACCCCTATTGTGATTAGTTTTCTATAATACACTGTAAACTCGAATAAGTTGGCAAAACTCAAAAAATTTAAGGTAATCAGATACATAAAATTTTTGAAGTAATGTTTCCAATTTTAAGTAAACAGAACTATCATCTTTTGAGTTTGTTGTACTCATTCATATTAATCGTTCTTTACTTGCATTATTAAGTAGCCTAACTCATACTATCTAATAGCAATTATCTTTTTTTTTAAATTAGTTATTGCAAATCAAATAAATGGTTGTTGGTCTTTCGACTACTCCCGGCAAGGGGTCGCCACAGCAGACAATCCGGTCCGCACACAAGCTCGGCACAGGTTTTACGCCAGATGCCCTTCCTGACGCAACCCTCCCATTTTATCTGGGCTTGGGACAAACACTTCATCCAGTTGTTGGGAATCGAACCGGGGCCCTACCACTGAGCCACCAGTGCCCTGATGACATCAAACATAAAATCGCTAGTCTGAAAGATTTTAAAGTGGTGGAACTTTAAGGTGACAGTTACAGATACTTATCACATTTGTTCAGTTAACAGTACTATGTTTAATTACTTTGAGCATTAGGGTTTACAGTGTAGTATAGTAGTGTAATATACAGTATAATAGTGACAAGGCTAAATCACAGGTACTGTATAAATTCTTTAGTAACAGAAGTTCCAGGGACCTGCACACATGACATACATTTTTAGGACAAAAGTATTTGGCCAAACCAGTAATTTATTGAATTGAGTTTTTTTGCAATCAGGCCCCTTATCCCCAGTGAAGGACAATCGTAATGCTTCAGCATACCAAGACATCTTGGACAATGCTTTGCTTTTTGGTAACAGTTTGGAAAAGGCTCTTTTCTACTTGAACATGACTGTGCCTCAGTTCATAAAATAAGGACTATAAAGACATGAGTTTGACTGGCCTATGCAGAGCCCTGACCTCAACCCTATCAAGCAACTTTGAGTTGAATTGAAACGGAGATTGCGAGCCAGGTCTTTTCGTCCAACATCAGTGGCTGACCTCATAAACCCTCTACAGAATGAATGGGCACGAATTGCCACAGAAGCACCCAAGAAAAGTGCAAAAGGGGAACTCCATATTGTAGTATATGTATTTGGATACAATGTCAATGCAGGTTTGGCCATATAGTATACATACAGATAAAAAATATATATATATAATTCTTGATATGATAAAGTTTGGTTGTGAAAAGCAATTGTTGGAGTAAGTCTCCAGTGTAGGTGCGTTGTAACAGACTGAGCTATTTCACATGGTCCTGCATGTTCCCCTTAAAGCTATTAAATCTCCACTTGTTTGTGTTTCATAGATTTATTTATTTATAAATATAATCATATGTAATTCTTTTTTCTCAGGACATCATTAAAGACTTTGAGAGAAACATGACAGAAATGATTGGAGAGTTTACCGAATTTGTGCAAGGCATATATCCTTTCAAAAATATCCAGTAGAAACTCTGGTGTCACTTTGATGTCAACCGTAATCAAATGTACTTTCTTTAACTCAGCTTCACATTTGCTCAGTGTCGAGATCTGGAGAACCAACATCATGAGAATGTGCTGGAGATTGCTGTAGAAACACTGAATAAAGTGTCTAAGAATGAGCTGAAGGGGACTTTGCCTGAGGATGTCCTCTTGGTTAGTGAAACAACATACAATTGCGTTATTAACGAGCGTTATTAACATCTAGATAGAGTGACAACGGCATCTGGTTTCACTTCTCATCACTGTCATCTAGATCTTTGTGGACAAAGACACGATGAACAACGCTATCAGCGCATCACATGACATACATCTGCTGAAGATTGACAACAGAGAAGATGAGCTCTTGACACGGATCAACAGCTGGAAAAGTGAACTAATTAAGTCGGTAGGAGAGAGTTAGAGTCTGTTATACATTCAACTTACAGTAGGCAGCTCACTGGTGAAGGATGTGTTTAATTGAGTTGCATATAAGATCAAGAGAGGTGTGCTGTACAATTGCACTGATTCTCTTTGCTTGTTTTGAACATGTGGGAAAGCCAATATAAAAGACTGTTTTTTTGTTCTTAACAGTTACATGATGATAAAGTTAAAAGGAATCACAAACGGATCTCAGAAATTCATCAATACGTCAATTATGCAAGAAACCAGCTAGAGGGATCACCGCTGCCTAACTTCCAGTAGCAGGAGCTGCGCCAGACTGGAACGAAAGCAAAAATCGTCAAATGACTGGCAAACAAAAACAGTAAAATTGAAGTAAAATATTCTAAATAGTAAAATACGCTAATTTAGATGCAACATTAAATCTACAGAAATTGTTATTTAATCTTTTGCAGGGAAATACTGTTATTTTACACAATTTGTTTTTATAATTTATACAACCTTCATTACAGCAACAGCACTAGATGTTTAGCAGAGAAACTAATGTTATTTTACAGATTTTTCATAAATTTATATCAAACGTATTCAATAAATTGTTAGCGCAACATCCCGATTGTTTTGTAAAAATATTGTTATTTTGGAAGACAAAATAACAATAACCTGAAGAACTATAATACAAAATAATATATGTATGATATGTAAATATATAACAAATGCATACAAGATTCCCAATGTTCAGGATAAAATTGCATCAAATACTTAATTACAAATCAAGTACAATGTGGTCTTTTTTTGTTTATCATAATATTCTCTTGACCCCTGGAGGCTCCATTCATTCATTCATTCATTCATTCATTTTCTATAATGCTTATCCTTTTTCAGGGTCACATGGGCCTGGAGCCTATCCCAGGATACTTTGGGCACAAGGCAGGGTACTCGCTGAACAAGGTGCCAATCCTACTGGCAAGTTTGGGAACACAAATTAGCCTAATCTGCATGTCTTTGGAATGTGGGAGGAAACCGGAGTATCTGGTGCAAACCCACCAAGCACGAGGAGAACATGCAAACTCCACGCACACAGACCCAAGCTGGGAAGTGAACCCTCAGCCCAGGAGCTGTGAGGCCACCCGTGCTAACCACTATGCCACTGTGCCACCTTGCTGATTCCATATAGTTCTAATAATGTGTGTGGACAAATAACTTTATAATACCTTTTAATTTTGAATCCTAATTATACAGTGCAAATAAGTAAAGTCAAAACATCCCACTAAATATCAATAACAAAAGTGACAGTGCAATGTAACCAAGAACGAACAGTCTTCTCCCAAACTAGCAGTAAACAGCTTGATCCTTGGTGCATTGTGGTGAGATGGAAGAGTGAAGAAATGAACACATTAATAAAACCAAGCTGCACTGATCAGTGCTGGCAACACAGCACAGGGAAATGATGATTCCAAAACAATATATTGTTTGAGCTTATATAGAAGTGTTGTTGGTGGATGTTAATGGGGAGGATTCAGATTTCAATCTGTGCATTTAGGTTTTCAGATATGCCCATTAGAACGAAACTTACCTTTATAACATGTCAATTTTACCACTACCAGAATATTGGAATGATGTCGCAAAAATGTAGAACTTTCAAAATGAACATTTTTATTGGTCCTAGAAACAACCAAAACAACTAAAAAAATAAAATAATTTTTTTTATGTTTGTTGACAATAATTTTTATTGATGGAGTGATAAGAGTAGATATCCAAAAAACTACCTCTGTAAGCATATCTGGCTCTAATATGTTAACAAAATGTAACAGGAATTCAGAATCAGACTTTATCCAATGTTCAGATTTCTGTTTTTAAAATGTATGCAAACCCGCACACATTTAATTACATATTGCATAATTTGCAAATTTAGGCATAAAATTCCAGAAACACTTTTCTTTTTAACTCAAGGGTTGAATACCTTACCAAAAATTACTATGAGATTTATTCCACCGAGTGGTACTGACCAACTCTGCTGACTCATGGACTACATTAAATATGCTATCAAACAATTTTCTATCAACCACTGATGATGTGTTTACGGAAATACATATCACTATTGTTTTAATAATCAGATATAATCAGGTAATTAAATATAACATCTCTTTAATACTACACAAGTCATTTTATTTCTGTGTAGTGACAGTAAACAATTTTGAAAAACAACAACATCAACAACAACAACCAGGGTCTTGGTGGGATTCGGGGTAACATGGAACTAATGGATAATAAAAACTAACCAGCTAGTAGTTGATTTATACCTCATGTTCCATGTTACCCCTAATCCATTATCTACTGTATCAATGAGCAGATTTTGAAGTATAAAACATTTGCACAAGACAGTGTTCCAGATTAAAATTTGAATTGAATTAATTAGTAATTACAAATATATGTATGTCTTGCATGCTTGCACACCTGTCCCTATTTTTTAGTTTTGTAGTCCACCATTTTATTATTATTAATATTATTACTATTTATTTATTTATTTATGTTTTTTTTAAGTGCAGGCCAAAAAAATTATGAGACCCCTGCCCACCTACTGCTCTATCCAGTGTCTTAGGTACATCATCTGCACATACATGCAAACATCTAATATCCCAATTATGATGCAGAAGCTCAAGGCATAAAATGATGTAACTATGGGCCAAAACTAGGATAAGTGCTATTCACAAATCAAATTGATTTTGTGAGATTTGTGGGCTGATATACTGTACGTATATTCTCTCTCTTTTTGTATGCCGAAAGAGGTCAGTGTTGAAACGGCCACGTCCTTTATCACAGACGCTTCGTCTTTTTTCCTGCACAATGCTGCCACCTACAGGAATTAATATGTATCGCAAACAATAAGCATGTTTTAGGAGTTCCCCATTTACGTTTTTGCTGAGCGCTCCTCAGACACAGGATATGTAACATTTCGGGCTTTTAAGTTGTTTAACGTGATTTTGTGATATTGATGATGATTGAAGGGTTTCTACACATTTCATTTTGAATATCTATCATTATCACCAGTGAAAGTTAGAAAAATATGACTTAGTATGATTTCTGGATGTTATGATTTTATTGGTTGACCGAATCCAGACATGAACATGAACCACTTAAACTTCAGGAAAAGTTAAGCAAAGCAGGGTATGTATGAAATGGTCTTTCGATTCATTTAATATCACTTAATATTTCTCTTACGTATAGCCTAACTTTAAGGAATAGCAACTCAAACAGCATGACAACCACCAACACAAAATACACTCCAAGCAATTTGGAAATGCCAGTCGGCAGCGCATACTTTTGTACTGTAGAAGAAAACTTGGTTACTCAGAGGAACCCACTGAGTATGGGGAGAACATGCAAATGACATGCACACAGACACACAGACTGTAAGCAAGAACATAACTAACCACTGAACCATCATACTCTGTTTCAAAAAATAATAATTACCCCACCACTGGTTTATCCTGAGGTGTTGTATGTTTTATCCTGTGTTATTTATCGATTTATTCTTTCATCCATTCATTCATTTATTCATCTTTGATATTGCTTTTACCCTGAAGCCTATCCAAGAAAACTTAGGATACAAAGCGGGTACACCTTGGACAGGGTGCCAATCCATAGTAGAGCACATACACACACTATGGACAATTTCGGAATGCCTATTAACCTAGTCTGCCTGTCTTTAGAGTGTGTGAGGGAACCCACCAAGTACAAGGAGAACATGCAAACTGCACATGCGCATAGGGAGGGGAGGGCCTGGAACCTATCCCAGGAAACTTGTGGCGTGTGGCGGGGTACACCCAGGTGCCAATCCATCTCAGGGCACACACACACACACACACACACACACACACACACACACACACACACACACACACACACACACTACTGTGGGAGGAAACTGGAAAACTTGGAGGAAACACACCAAGCACTGCAAGCAGACCCAAGATGGCAATTGAACACAGAACCTGGAGGTGTGAGGGGACAGTGCTAACCTTACTGCCTATTTTCTATACAATCTTGTGTCATGTTAATACTGTATACAGTACACAGTTCATAGTGTTTATTCCTGGGCTCTGCACTTTTTTTTTTTCCAAACTACAAATCCCACCAAACTGTTTTTTCAATTGACGAATCGCCGTTGCTTTACTGTAACACGTGACGCTTCGCCGTCCAATCGCGAGACATGTTGGTTTTTCGCGACCTCATTCCTTCATAGATGCCGAGAGACCGAAGGCGCGTCTGCAGGAGCGGAGGAGAGCGCAGTCTGCGAATAAACACCCCGCACCGGCCCATGGTTCGGATTCCTCCTACACCTTGTTGAATTCGATTCGTCACTCTGAGTCGGGGTTCACCCCGCCGAAGCGGCCAGCGTCATCTGTCAGCCATGCCGGTCCGTACCGAGCGCTGTCCCGGTTCAGCAGCGGCCTGCGTGTCCTCGGCCTCTCTCATTCCGCCGCCCCCGATCAACACGCAGCAGCCCGGCGTCGCCACATCGCTCCTGTACAGCGGCTCGCAGTTCCGCGGACACCAGAAGAGCAAAGGCAACTCTTATGACGTCGAAGTGGTTCTACAGGTAATTCAGGGGTAAAAACAGTACTGTCCACTGATCTAACCTCGGGTTATTTTCAACACGCCGGGAGTTTTTTTTTTATTTTTTTTTAAACGCGCCACTTGTTAGCAGCTGACGTCTCTGTTAGTGAGCTAGTTTGGTTCACAGTTTTAGTAAAGCGCTTGACAAACCGGTTAACTACCAGTTAAGACGTTATATCGTTAACACTGCGTGTTGTGCTTCAGCTGCTGTGTGTGTGTGTGTGTGTGTCGTGAGACAGGCACGCTTTTTCTAAACGGGTCAGACGTTCACGTTACTTCATTAAACATGGCCGATTACACAAGTTGCGTGTTTCAGACACGTTATCGCTTTGGCTCACGAAAGTGTGAAATTGTGCCAAAGAGTTGTGTGATGAGTGAAGGCGATAGGATTCATTCACACTGACCCAAATCTAACGATTCATTTTTTTTTTAAAATCCTCCATCATGTAGCACTGATCTGTCACTTTACCATGACAGTGTGAACACACACTCATACACTCACACACTCATCCATTCTCTGCTTAATAGGGTGAACTTGGTAAAGTGGGACATTTTTTTTGGTCACAGTTTTTCCCCCATTACTCCACAGGACACATTTATAAAAGGAAAAGAAGAAGAAAAAAACGTTTTGTTTGGCTAGTTTTTGTACAGTAAATATTATATAAATGCCTCAGGATTGTGCAGGATAGAATGACCTGGCCTTTTTTTATTTATTTATTTTATTTAAAAGAATGATATGGTCATTTTGAAAGTTCTACATTTTTGCGAAGTCGTTCCTGCATTCCGGTGGTGGTAACATTTACGTGTTTTAAAATTAACGATAACTTTTGTTCTACCTGACGAGTTATATATATTCACACACAAGCTTGGCACAGGTTTTATATCGGATGTCCTTCCTGATGCAACCCACCCATTTTATCTGGGCTTGGGATCGGCGCTGCATCCAGTGGCCGGGGTTTGCGCATTGGCTGGGAATCTAACCTGGACAGGCAAGAAACCTGCCACTGAGCCACACAATATTAAAAAATGTATGTGTGATAATATATATATATATATTTTTTTTTTAATATGGAAAGCGTCTTTGACCCATGCTGTACTGCCAGCACAGATCTGTGCCACATGTGTTTTAAGGGTAAAATCTTCTTTACAATGTTCAAATGTAAAAATTGGCCAAATAATTGGTTAACCTGTATGGTGAAGATACACTAGATCAATATTAAGTGTCCCACTTTTCACCCCGTATTCACCCCGTTTCATTTTGATTTGACCCACTTTTACATGTGTACAATACTGAGAATAAAAGTCTCAGCACGTTTCCTCATATGAGTTTTAATTCACGACCATAGATACAGATTTTTTTTATTAAGTACTAAAATCCAATGCAGCTCTCTTGGGAAGTTATGTAACCTCAGTCAGTTCAGAGGAAGTAACCTGTTTGCTTCAACTTTTAACATTTTTCATGTTTTCACCATCATCTCAATGTCAGTCTTTTACTTTATGGTCACTGTGTATATCATGCATCCAAGACAACACATAGTACAACAAAAAAAGAAACACAATATATTTTCCCCCCTATGTCCAAGCAGTGCTTTTTTCTCTCTCTCTTTCTTTTTTTCCACTTTTTTTTTTAAAGTCATTACTGGCATAGTTTTGTGAAAATGTGGTTCTGACCACTGGCATGTATTAGTCACATGGAATAAATCATGTCTACAGCCTTACAACCATCCAAAATGAATGATTGTGTGATTTGCATTGCATTCTGATTATAGTAATAGTTAGATCTTTTGTCTTCCTCTTGTTTGTAGCATGTAACAATGGAGGACTCATACCTGTGTGGATATCTCAAGATCAAGGGGCTGACCGAGGTGAGGAGACTTGTCACATCCTAATAACACACTATTTCTGACTTAACATCTGCTTTTTTATGAACATTGCAGTATGTATTGTTTTGCTTTTAATTCTCTTCTTGCAATGCCAGACTGCATCACTGGTGCAGGTTATAGTTTCAGACTTGCTTTTAGAAATATTTTTAATGCCGCTGTCCAGTAGCGGATCTGTAATGTTTTATATGGGAGGGGTCAAAATGTCCATCAACATTGGGTCAAAAGTGCATTTGCTGGTTCCTCTACATCCTGCTATAATTTCATTATGAGTACTGATTAGTTGTGAGGAAATGTTTCATGTACAAGGTTCCTTATTAGAACCTTAAAGGGATTTTCCTAGAGGGACCAGTTGAAGTAGATACCTGATGGAATCCCTTTTTTACTAGATTTGACCAATTGCAGAGACAGTAGATGTCAGTGCAAAGAGAGATCTTAAAAAAAGACTTAAACTTGATGTTACATGAAGAAGTCCATGCAGTTTGCTAGTAATTGATAAAAAGTGGTAATAAGCATCATATAATTTTTTTAAACATTGCATTGTGCTAATTCCATGCATATTAGCAGAATGTTAGTGGTTTTTAAGTTTCACTTTGTTCACTTTCTCTCTTTAGGAATATCCAACACTGACTACTTTCTTTGCTGGCGAGATCATCAGTCAGAAACGTCCCTTTCTAACCAGGAAGTGGGACGCAGATGAGGATGTCGATCGTAAGCACTGGGTAACGAGTCTGATTCCTTTTATTTTTTTATGTTTTTTTTTTAAACACACAGTATTATTTTGACAGATTGCAGTTGCGATTTAACTATTAAATGTGTATTCAAACATATTTATGTTTGCTAACAGCAAATAATATCATTAAGAGAATGAATATTTATCACTTCAAGATTATATATAAAAAAATATATTTAAAAAACTTAAATTATTGACAAACTTTACATAAATTCCTGACTGTGCGTATATAACCAAGTAATAAATTGCAGTCTTTAGAGTTTAAATAGTTGCACAGGTCCATTTCGATTTTAGTTTGTATGCGGTTCGTATTTAAATAGTAGTGCTTAGCTAGCAAATTCTGCATTGTATATCCTGTAATTTATTCTCTTTGTAGCAAACATGTTAAAATATTTAATCTTTACAGAAAGTAGTCATATTGATCAACATACATTAATCCTTAATTACACCCAATTACAAATGCCTTAGCATTTGACAGAAATCACTAGATGAACATCTTAACCTGTACACTTGTTCACTGGCCTAAAACGCTTTTATAGTGTAAATTCTTGTTCAGATGTTCCAGTCTGTGCATCCCAAAGAGTTCTAACCTGTCAGTAATCACTCGATAAGGAGCAGCACTAAACCTACTCATTCATGCAGTTTTCTAATCAGTCAATTATGTGGCAGCAGACCAGTCCATTCAGTCATGAAGATGCACGCCACCAGCTGCAGGCAATGTCCACATCAGCCATCATAATGGGAGAAAATATGACCTCCACTGATTTTAAATGCTGCTTGATTGTTGGTGCCAGACAAGTTGGTTTGAGTATTTCTATATTGGCTGATCTCCGGTAATTTCGAGGCATAACAGTCTTTAGTGTTTACTCAGACTGGTGCAATAAAGACATGATGGTTCTACAGATTGACGCTCCTCGTTAATGAGAGGGGTCAACAGAGAATGTTCAGTCTGGTTTGAGCTGACAGTGACTACTCTGGAGTGTTGTGGTGGGCAGAAAGGCATCTCACACACAGCACATCAAACCTTGAGGAGAATATGCTCCAACATCAGATGACCATTCTCCTCTGTTAGCTAAGAACAGAACGCTGAGGCTGCAGCCCGAACGGGGTCACCAGAACCGGACAGTTTAATACTAGAAAATTTAATTTTGGTGGAGGTGGTGTAACAATGTGGGGAATGTTTTGCGCCTGTTAACTCCAATCATTCATCACTTGAATGCCACAGCACATTTGAGTATTGTGCTGATCATGTGCATCCCTTCATGGCCACAGTTTCCCTTTTTTTATCTTTTAATGGCTACTTCAACCATAAACTCAAAATGTCACATGTCAAGTCATCTCACACTGCTTTCATTTAAGTGAGTTTAATGTTCTTTGTTTAAACATTTTGGAAGCATTTGTTAATTCATTTATTTATTTCATTTAAAGATATGGTGCCACTGTAGTATATGCATCTGTAGCATGTGTGAGATTACTGAGCACAACGGTTTCAGTGCATTTCCTGAGAAACAACAGGAAGCACGTTTACTAAAAGCTCATTTATAGAAGACGTTGAAGGACAGCTGTTGATTTTTGCGAATAAACACAGACAACTATAATCGTTGCACTTCAACAATGAAGGTGCTGCAGCTTTTCTTCACTAGCTGTGATGCTGAAAGTGATACTGACAAAAACCGAGACACTTCTGTATTTACAAGTTGGTAACACAAGCACAAATTGTTCCCTCTAAAAAAAAAACAAAAAAAAAACAGTCTCAATTCTTTAAAGCGAAATTTATGAACGCCTTTGCTGAAAGTAATTATGAAAATGTTAGGGGAAACATGGCCAAGCATGTGCTGTTAGAGTCTGCTTTGAGTAACCAAGTTTTTGCTGTTTTGTCTTTTGTTATGTGTTCATATACAGGGTGGATGGAAATGAACTAGGCAATATTTAATGGCTGTATCACTGGAGTTGTGATGAATATCTTTAAATAGACGATAATAGGATTTAATATTTCCCACGTCGATCGTACAGGCATCGGCCATGAAAGGCAGCGCATACGATGTGAATAAAGATGGCAAACCGCTCGACTTTTCAGACTCGAGCTAAGATCGAAGCAGGCTATAAAATGTTGTTGAATGCAACACTACGCCCAGAGACAATAAAAAATTGATGACCACAGGCTCACTGAACGATGCAATAAGAAGTGGCTGATGCCTACGTTTGAAAATTTTAAAGATATGCTTTCATTTTCTTGTGTATCAGAAATATGGACTTTACTATCAATTTTTAATGCCTGGTTACTGTTCACCCACCCTGTATTACACATGCAGTAGACGTAGACAGGGTTAAATGCTGTATAGCTTTAAAAAAATCAATGAAACATGTCTGATTTGCTTTGAATGTCCACAGGGAAAATTCGAGCCATTTTATCAGTATGCAAAAAGCTTTAACTCCGACGACTTCGACTACGAAGAGCTCAAGAACAGCGACTTTGTCTTCATGCGATGGAAGGTATGGTGGTGTATTTTGACATTCATTTTGTAAATTCATTCATTACTGCCCCATTTTGCTGGAGGATACTCGTGTCTGCGATTCGAATCACAGATTTGCTGCAGCGTCTATAACGCAGTAGCCTTCTGTAAGTCTCACCGGATAAGGATGTGTGATAAATGTCGTAAATGTAATCGCACATGCTTTTAAGCTTAAAGGTTTAAAGTCAAAAGCAAATGAGAGATATTACCACCTGGTTACATAATTACTCTTGGCAGTGCTTCTGTTTTTCTGCTGATAGCGAATCATAAGACTTTAGTGGGTAAAAAAGCTCTTGACACACACACAAAAGAAGAAAAGCTCTTGACACACAGTCTGTGCACAATGAATTATTGGCAGATTTTTGGATGTCGTGACTCTCTCGCCTCATTCCTTCATTTAATACTTTTAGTTCTTGTTTCTTTAATCATTGTAAATTTAATATTCAGTACTTAACCTGAAATAATGGTTTAGGTTTTCTGCTTCTCACTTTAAGTGGGTGTTATTACAATGTGGTTACTTAATTATTTTCCTTCTCTAATCTAGTTGTGTGCGCGTGTGTGCGCGTGCGTGCGCGTGTGTGCACGTGTGTGCGCGTGTGTGCGCGTGTGTGCGCGTGTGTGCGCGTGTGTGCGCGTGCGTGCGCGTGCGTGCGCGCGCACGTGCATTAGCGTTGCAAATTTTAACATACTGTATATAGAGCTGATATTCAGTACAACAGCATGGCCTTAAGTGTGATATTGCTTTTATACAACAGTTTCACGAACACTATTTAGTATCAACAGATTATGATTTGTTTGTTCATTTAATCAGACATTTTCTCCACCAACACATAACCTCGTTCTCCTGGCAGAACTAGCATTGAGCTGAGTAGTGTACTTAACAGGGGTGAAAGTAGTTTTAAATTCTTACCTTCACTCTGTAGCCAAATGGACAAGGAGAATAAACCATGGAGCTGGTGGACTGTCCTGTAAATCGCTCAAGTTTCTCTTTGTGTTTCCACTTATTCTGTTTTAGCATAATCTTAACTGTGTCAGGGTTGAATTCCAAATAGCGTAAAAAGAGAAAGCTAGTGTGCCACGTACGGTGTATATTCACTTGTTCCACACTTGAAGTGGTGCCCTTGATCAGGGGTAAACATGCAGTGATGACGTACTCTATATCAGCACCCATGAAACGCCTCTCATCCAATCACTTGGTCGGAACAGTTGTATAACTAATAATAAGACGCACATTTTTTTCTTAAACGGCTCAGACAGTTTCAACAAATTTGTTATATGGGACAAAGTGATGGAACAAAAAATAATTTAAACGTTGGTAAAAAAAAAATTGCTTCTAAAATTGAATCAAATGTTGCACTCTGTCTGACCTGTAAGTGCGCCCTCTTGTGGTTCACAAGTTAATAGACGATGATGATGATGATAATAATGATAATAATAATAATATAATAGTATTCTTTCATTATTTGTCACATGTACCCTATAGCTGATAGAAATATGATTTTTTCCCCCTGCATATCGCAGTGAGGAAACTGGAGACAGAAATGGAGCCAGGATACAGCTCCCCAGGAGCAGATAGGGTTAAGGGCCTTGCTCAAGGGCTCAACTTGAAAGTGCTGGGGCTCAAACCTCCGGTCTTACGATCAGTAGTCCAGTAACACACAGCCGATTGAGCCACCACCACTAGTTGCGTGACGCATGGAGAAATACGATTCCAAACACACCATATTTGTTTAATTATAAATTATTTTATTGCCAATTAATTAATGATTAATCATGAACATTCCTAGTGTGCATACACTGTTCTTTAATAAGTAATTGGTCATAGCACATAAGGATGAGTAATAGCGCTGCGTTTCATGCAGTGGAGTTTAAATCCAGATGCAGAATCGAGGCCTTCTCTAGTCAAATTGCAATAAAATTAAAGTTTGATTTGTAATTTGTTTGTTTGTTTGTTTGTTTTTACACAAAAAGAGGATGATTTGTATTTTGTTCTCTTGAGTACAGGAGCAGTTTCTTGTCCCAGACCACACAATTAAAGACATCAGCGGTGCTTCCTTTGCTGGTTTCTACTACATCTGCTTCCAGAAGTCCACAGCCACCATCGAGGGTTTCTACTACCACAGAAGCTCAGAATGGTACGGTTTCAACTTGATCACACATCATCTAGATCACTTTGTTATAGGCGGCACAGTTTTATTCTTTTTTTTTAAACACATCGGAGGAACATTTATTGTGCAATCCATATTAATACATCAGCATTATGTCATACATTCTGCTGGAATTTTTAGTAGTTCGATCTGGTAATTTTGTATTTAATGGATGTTACGGCTCTTGAATTATTTAGATGCTACGTGTGTATGAGCTGCACTACATGTACACACTATGGTTTTGTTAGCTGCTGTAACAAAGCAGTTTCCTCTATGAGATCCATCTATTTTTTATTCATAGCAGTGCAGAAGCTACTAATTGAAATGCTAATTACGGATGATCACAGATGCAAAGACAAAGAGGCAGTGCAATCTTTTTCACCGTAATCTCAGCCTCTTGCATCTGTAGTATTTGCATGATGACCGTGAGCTGTTTCACCGTGAAAATAACAGCGCTTCTGTTCATTTCAGTACATGACCGTGTTTTTTTGAACTGTTGGATGCAGTAGACACGAAAATGTGATATTTACTAGAGATGGGGGTAAAAAATATCTATTTGATGATGCATTTTTAAAATTATATACAGTGTCAGGCAAAAATGTATACATACTTCAGGAAAAAAATGTATATTATATTATATTATATTATATTATATTATATTATTATATTATAGTGGTTGGCACTGTCGCCTTGCGCCTCCAGGTCCTGGGTTTCATTGAGCTCTAAATGTGTACAGAGTTTCGTCTGTGCACACGTGCAAGTGTGTATGAGCTATGCAGCAAAATCTCATGTGGGGGCCACGTGACATTGTAGTGGCAGCAGATTCCAACCTGTCTGCTAATTTTCATGAGTTTTTGACCATGTTAAGACCCCCAAAAAGCCCAACCATTGGAAAAAAAATACAAATCCTGCACACCCTATAGTGCTTGGTCCCTAATAACAAAACCAAAACCAAAATAAAACCGAAAACAACATAATAATTAGAAAGCACAATGACATCCAGAAACAAAATACCAAATGTTTCTGTGAGAATGAGAAAACCCCACGACAATTCAGACAAACCTGAAAAGCTGGGTATAGTTTGCGAATTTTTCTTATCGCTGATTGAAAAAGAAATCTGACACTCAAGATATACAATCGTCCATAAGAATCAACAAACTGAAAAAAAGAGAGTGTGGTTTGCGAATTAAATTCTTATTTTCTGAATTTTATACCGCTGACTTCTGCCACTCAAGATTAGCGGTAAAAATTAATTTCACAAACCACACCTACCTTTTTTGGTTTGCTGATTCTTACCGCTGATTGGACGAGACATCAGTCTTTCAAAATATACAGGATGTGCTGCAGCCTCACAATCAGCAATTAAGAATTTCATTTGCAAATGTGTCACCATTTTGGATATTTTGTTGTGTTTTCTGATTATGTTGTTTTAGATTTTGTTAATTTGTTTTCGGTTTTATTTTGTTTTCGGATTTTTGTTTTCTAATTTATTTAGTTTTCGGTTTTTGTTTTGTTTTGCACTTGTTGGCTACCGCAAACCGGAGTACCCGGAGGAATCATACCAGACACATGCAAACTTCACAGACCCAAAGGCCACCATGAGACTCAGACCATGAAGGTGCGAGTCCACAGTGTTAACTACTGCATTACTGTTCTACCTGATGGTTAAACTTTGCAGATAATCCATGGTCACTTGTGTGCCAAATCGTGAGGACCGATCGTAGAAACCATGGATCAACTACTACAGTTGTTAGATTTGTATTATTTTACTTTTTTTTTTTTTTAACAACCACCGATGATGCTGTCGCTATTGGTTCCACACATCTGAAATAATCCAAAAAGTTAATCTTTATATTTGTTTCTCTACCTTTTGAATTACTTTTTTTTTATTTGAACAAGAATCAATAACATTCCTGCTTTGTCTCATCATCTCTGTGCATTGATTTTCAGGTACCAGTCTCTGAACCTCACTCATGTTCCTGAACACAGCGCACCCATCTACGAGTTCCGGTGACACTAAAGCCCTCTCATGAGTGGAAGAGGGTGAACTTTTGGACTGAGATATGATTAAAGACACTGGTCTCAAGGAAATGATGCAGAACTGCCTAAATCATGCCAAGTACTCTGTCATTTTCTCTCACGACGGAAAGGATGACAAAAAGACATGCGGATGAAAGAAGTCTTCACAGGCCACAAGCAGATCATTGTGATGAATTGTAGAATTTACAGCAGTGTTTTCTTGTTTGTTTTGGGTGTTTTTTTTTTCATTCTTTTTTTCTTTCATTTTGCCTCAAGGTTTTTAAAGCCTCTTTCTTTCTTTTTGGCATCTTAATTATTTAAAGATTTTAGTCTGTGTTTTGAGAGAAATTTTCTTGAAGTAAAATCTTTTTTTTTTTTTTTTTTTTTTTTTTTTTGGTGCCAGGTCAGCTGGATCATTAGGTCAGACAAATATAGATTACTATACGCACGTAGTCAAATTCTTTCAAATCAGACTGGACGAAAGAAGAGAGAACGAAGTTAAAGGTGGACGTAATTGCGACGCCTGTGAATGACTTGGGCATCAGAGTTTGTTTTTTTCCGAAGTGGGAAGAGTGCAAGTGTCTCCACGGATCAGAATCAGAACGGAGAGGTCGTTTTTGCTTCTTAGAGAGATTAAAGAATATAATTATATGATTCTATATTTTCTAACAAATCTTATTCAGAGATTTTGGAAAGAGGTATTTTATATCCCACAGTGCTTTGAGTGAGCATTTTTTTTTCTTCTTCCTCCACCTTCCTTTTTTCGTCAACAATGTGCAGCTTTTAAGAAAAGCTAAATGACAATATTTTCTTCGTTTTGCTATGCAACATAAAAATCTTAGCTCACCGACATTTCCCACACATTATTTCAAGGTAGCATTTTTTCCCCCAACGTACCAAGCAAAAGAGTATTGATTGGTAAGCACTTTGATGATCATCGGCCTTTCGATTCAGGCGGATGGCATGTATTATCATGAACAGGTGATGATTTCTGATGTTTGGTGTAAAAGCTGAAAAGCATTAACATGAAAACAGGTGGAAGGTGAAAAAGGAAAGTGTCCTCTTAAATGGCTTTCAGAAGTCAGGTCAGGTGGGTTTCCTGGAAAGACAAATGTAATGTTAATATCTGTTAAGATAAATCGTTTTTGTTCTTCAGGTTAAGAAATGCACAAAAAGACTTTGTGTAATTACTAAATACCTGTTGCAGAAAATTACAGCTCAGTCCTCCTAAGCTTTAGTCAAACCCTTTGCCTTAAACATCAGCTGTGTGTGCGTGTGTGTAGTGGTTTTATGAGTAATGATTTTTGGATGGTAAGATTGTATCGAGACAGAAGATGCGATGCCTCATCAGCCAAAACAACCTCCAAAACTTTTTTTCTTTCCTTCTTCTTTCCAAGGATATCCATACTAATTGATTGGGTTACAAACATGGACACAGTGTTACCAGGCTTTGGTTTGGAGTTGGATTGTGTAAATATGACGAGGCAATTGCTGAAAGAAATCTTATTTGCACACTGTCACAGTTCAGTCATCCTCTGAACACTCTCCATACCCAACTTTACCTTAACATTGATACGTTTGTTTTATTTTTCAACAGTGAAGCAGCTGAGATCCGAACAGAATAAACAGTAGATCTCGGCTTGTATACATTTATCACAGTTTTGTACTAAAGCACCACTTCCATCTCTTTCCTCTCCTATCAGCTAGAAAAAAAATACACACTTAGTGATCTCAGTGTGCTGATTATGAGTATCACACATAACCAAGGAGCTTGCGATTGAGAGAGCTGCACGTGATGGGCTACAAGCATTTTAAGACTGTTTTATATGATGACACATGCAGCAGTGTAAAGTGAAACGTTGAACCGAGAAAAGGTGTACATAATAAAGTTTGTGATGTACATTACTTGATTCCTCATAAAAGATCTTTATCATTAATTTCTAGAATGAAATAAAAAACATACAAGAGATTGAAAGTGACATCTGCTTAAGACTAGGACTTCTGCATGGGGAGAGCTTCGCTGTCACAAACGTGAAACGAGATGAGAGTGTAAGTGCAGGATGAACAAATGAGCTTTGTTTCATTTGCATTGAAATAAAAGGGTACTCTTCAGAGACTTATTTCCTCTCTTTTTAATGAAAGTCTGCAGGTTATAATGGTGCAAATCCCATTGCAGTATTGTGTGACTACTGATATTACATTGGGAAAAGGATGATTTGCATGGCACCGCATTGCATCATACTGTAATATGCATCAGTGCAAAAAGCATCTCTGAACACAAAATGGCAAACAATAGCGGAAGCTCACATCAGGTTACACCAGTCAATAAAACAACAACAACAACAACAATCTGATGCTACAGTGGGCACAAAATGAAAAGACCTGTGCTGTGTAGCCTCATAGTTCTGTTCTAGGCAGACAGAATGTCATCTGTAGTTTTAGCACATTTTTGCGAGGCTTGATGTTGACCACTAGATAGAGCTGTTGTAGCTTACTTTATACTCACAGCCTGCTTAGGTTTGGCATTATCTATTGAAACAATTGACTTGATCTACACTATATGGACAAAAGTATTTTGCCAAACCTGCAATGACATTGTATCCAAATACATATGCTTCAATATAAACTTGGTCTCCCTTTTGCAGCTATAACAGCTTCCATTTTTCTTGGAAGGCTGTCCACATGATTTAGGAGTGTTTCTGTGGGAATTTGTGCATTCTGTAGAGCATTTATGAGGTCAGGCATTGATGTTGGATGAGAAGGTCTGGCTCGCAATCTCCGTTCCAGTTCATCCCAAAGGTCCTCAATGTGGTATAGGTCAGGGTTCAGTGTGCAGGTCAGTCCAGTTCTTTCCCACCGAACTCATCAAACCATGCCTTTATAGTCCTTGCTCAATCGTGTTGGAATAGAAAAAAGAATTTCGCCAAACTGTTGTAACAGTGTTGGAAGCATAGCATTGTCTTGGTATGATGAAGCATTAAGATTGTTCTTCACTGGGGATAAAGGGGCCTGATTTAAACACCTGAATTCAATAATTAACAGGTGTGTGATATACTTTTGTCCATTTTTTTTGTTCATATAGTAGCTACATAAATATTCATTAAGGTTTATCGCATTAGGCACCACCATTTATAACTGCTCATAATCTTTCATTTATATAAAATAAACAGTTGATGTTAAGATAATACCAGAGGTACACTGGCTACGCCAGAGTTAGACCTGTTTTTATCATCCTGTATCCTGTATTGAATTAATAAAAATTCATGAAAATGTTTAAAATTAAATAGTCTAAAATTATTTATCAACGTAAGAAGAAAATATAAATAAATGTTTTTTTTTTATATAATCCATATCGTTTGTACAGTTAATACTATCAATGTGCAATATACAATGCAATTAAAAAGAATGTTTTGGAAATTAAGTTACAAAAAGTTAATTTTCTTTTGTGATTTATTACAGTACATGTGAAGTGAAATCTTTCAAGTCTTTTTTGTTTATTTTTTTATGATTACAGCTAACAGCTGAGGGGAAAAAAATCAGTCTCAAAATAGGATATTTCCTAAAATCAATCTAAAAAGAATTAACAGTACAGAATAGCATTTAAATGATTAATGATTAATTATTTAAAAAATTTTAAAGAAAATGAGCTAAATCTTTTTGTTTTAGATGCACTATACATTGTAAAGCAAATATAGACTTACAGACTTAATCTCTTAACCAAACTACTGCACTTGCCTTTACCAACACGTTTATTTTGGCATCAGGAAGAAAAAAATGCTCAGAAAGCTTTGACTGGAAGTGTCCTAGAAGATTTTTATTGATGTTTTTAAGGTTGGTTTATGAGACTACAGTCCAGCTGACCTATTTTATAAGTGATATGATAAAAAACATCCTAAATTTAATCACATCCTAAAAGTGTTAAGAATAGCCATGAAATAAAAAGAATGAACATTTATGGCTAAACCACCACAGAGGTATTTAGATTCTCTCTGATGCCTAAAGAACGTGCATTTCATTTCAAGATTGTATTAAATGCTTTGACTGTTCTAATGAGTCCAATGACATATAATATAATAAATTAGAGAATTTGTTCTTAATTTGTAATATTTAATTTCACCATTATGTGAGTGTGATATAAAACATTTCAGCTCACAGAGTGTTGTAACAAAAACTGTTTTATCAGAATCCATGTGCGCACAAGTTGAAAGAAATATTTTAAATGCTTAGTTTACGTCAATTATTATGTCGCATAGGCATATTTTTTTTTCTTTTAAAAGTAAGACAGGATGCAGAATATAAGTGAGCAGAGGAGAATAACAAAATATAAGAAATGCCCCAAGCATGTGTTGTTGAAATTTTAAATCACGCGCAGTGCACTGGCTAACTTGTTGTCCAGTACAAAAACATGTACAACGCCCATGACATTGTTTGACCCGTTTTTTTTTATTGATTTATTTTATAACAGTTATAAAACAATTAGAACACATTATCCCTGCCTTGAGTCAGTAAGGGTAAAAATTTTTTTCAGATTTATTACTACAAGGAAACGTTTTATTACTGAAACTGATAGGATCCTGATCTTCTTGTTTAGTTCATTTACTTTATTACTAAATTGCAGCATGAGTGTAATACAGTCAAATACCGCAAGAATGTACTGTATGTCCATTTTATATACAGTTGTACTTAAATACAGTGAAAAGAAATATGACTGCCTATATATAAATATGAACAAAAACCATGTATGTTTGCAAATGTTAAACAGTAAATTCTATAGTGAAGAGGAAAACCAGGTTCTGGATATACTGCAAATATCTTTATAATGGACTTTGTGATTGGCCGAGCAAATTGACATTTAAATTACGGTGAGGAAATTAAAACAAGCTACAGAGCCATGGGCAAGACCTTAAATTTTCCTGTCTGTTCAATTGCATGCAGGTGAACATTTCAAGAAACCGCAAGTTTTTGTTCAAGATCTATTGCACTCCATGAGATTTCAAACATGCTCTCAGATTAATAATTTGTAAAGTAAGAGAGAATCCAGGAGTCGGGGGAAAAGTGTGGCTGAAACAAACTTAGAAACACCTCTAGTCCTGCACATCACACAAAACTCCGCTATTAAAAATGAAGGGAATCTAAAAGCATTAGGTATCGATAATCGAGATCTTTTAAGAAGTAATACAGTTATCATGATTGGAGAAAGAAGGCTTGCGTATATGATCCCAATAACTGCATACCCCCAATTCAGTGTTGAAGTGGGAACATCATGATAGGATGCTGGTCCTCTGCAGTCAGTACTCCATGTCATCAAAGGAAACAATGAGAAATATTGCATTAAAGGAGGCCACTTAATCTACTGACTTGAATCTGGAAGATTGAAATTGATTCCATTAGGTCAAATATCGGGGAACCGGACAGTGCAGCATAAGCCAACTTTTAAATACAAAGGTAAAAAAAACGAAATTCTTCTTACCATAAAAATCTTAAATCTGAAATGACCAACCACATTTTTTATAAACGTAAGCAAAAATGTCGCCTCCATCAATTAAATTTTTAAACACTCACCAAAAACATGATATTTTTCTAAATTTAATTAGAAAAGTTAATTTTTCTATAGGGTCATAACAGCATGTTTCATAATACTTGATGCTTCTTATCTCAGGATCCATGCGTCGGTTTTTTTTTTTTTTGTAAATATGCATATAATTTATATATCTTTCATATAAAAAAACACATTTGCTCAATACATTTTTTATGCTCTTTTATTTAGGGTTCTGTAACTTTTAATGATCTTAATTGTCGTTCAGATGAAACTTGGCCAATTTAGATTTCACATGAAAATCTAAAAAAAAAAAAAAAAAACCCTGAAAAAGTGTTTTATTCTAAGATTTTTGTTTTTTGTGGGATACTTTGTTACGGAATGCTTTAATTTCAGCAACAATTTTTACAGACCATATGCTTCTAGAAGCTTACACTAATTTTAATATCAATATTCATAAAGAAATATGAATACTTTGCATTTTTATTTATTATTGTTTGAAGCGAGACAGAATAGCATAAAAAATTGCCATTTTGGGGACACATATGAAAATCATCTCTCCAAAATGGCTGAAGTTGTCAACTTAATTATTATTTTATTTTATTTTTTTAGGGAAGCAAGATCAATTCCATGTTTCATAAAATTCAGAAGAAGCTTCTTTGGCGCAAAAATGTTTTATATTATATTTACAACATAAAAAAAGTTACATCAGCACCAATACTATGTTTTGGCCGACTTTGTTTATACAAAGTATCAATTTGCTGATTTCACTCAGTATAAAGATTTTCTTCTTAGGATAGTATAATCTGCTCTGTTCGCTGTCCTTCAGAGAAGCTGTGGAAACTTTTAAATGATGTTTAGACTGAATTCAAAGTAATCAGGTAACAATCAGCAGCGAACGTGACAGAATGTAAGTAAGCACTTGTTGCACTCACGTCTGTATGACGAAGGCGAGGTTGCGCAATCTTAAAAAACACTGATAATACTGATAATGACAAGAGTGAGAAATTCTAAGTGGTTTAACTGACCATCAAGTCACATGATCCTCGCTAGGCATATAATGATTATATAATCAAACAATATTTTTTTCAGTTATTACAGAATGTATTATATCATGTATTATATGTATTATATCATATTTATTTAAAAACAATATTAAATAAATGTAACAAATGTATAAAAATGGTCTGTGATTTCTGTGACA
This sequence comes from Clarias macrocephalus, assembly GCA_011419295.1. Lineage (NCBI taxonomy): Eukaryota > Metazoa > Chordata > Actinopteri > Siluriformes > Clariidae > Clarias > Clarias macrocephalus. The sequence goes on from JAAGKR010000276.1 coordinate 231,013, forward strand.
ATTGACACTATTTACATGAAGAAAAAAAAATCTAAGAACTGATCATCACCTGGACACACACCTTCTTTCCGGCCATAAAAATGATTTATTGCGATGCACCTGACTTAAGGAGGGTCACCTCGTTCTCTTAACTCTGTGGTTCTTGCACTACACATGCTGTAGTTCACAACAATTTAGGGCGTACCGGGTTTCTAACTTCCTCTTTTTCCCTTGTATGTCATAACCACAGAGACAACCATAACCATTGTTGACAAATAGCTTAAATTAAACCTGCTACAACAATGAAAGAAGGCATTCCAGCAATTACATTAAGCAGTTATATAGTTTGCAGACAGACAACTCCTTGGAAACTCCTATTTACTCCTCCTAAACTAGCTATGAAGCAGGTGAGTGCATGGTTGTTAATCCGGGACATTTTTTCGTTCAGGGGTTGGGAAAACTTGTACACTTGTAAACCTGTATGCCATGGAATGCATTATATGGTATCAACAAAATAACCTATATTATAAAAAACGCACAATATCGCTAAGGTTCTGCCTGTTTGCTGAGCCCCTGAACATTTGCCAGCTTCGGATTTTGGAGCATTGCCTCACTCTTTGGTTTGTCTGTGTTGTCAATTCACTTGAGGACAAACATGATATGTGCCCAGCGTACAAATATGTCTTTAGGGTGTAGATCAAAATAGTTCCCAAAAACCTTAATTATAAGAGTTTCTAAACAACCCTTCATATTGAGCTTTACATTTTAGAGAATGTGTCCTTTTCATACAGAAAATTAATCCCATTTTTTAAACACAAATCCATCAATCCATCTAGTAACCACTGCAGTCCAACGAATACCACTGTATTTATTGCAATTTTCACAACCCTGGTAGGAACTCTGGTCAATATTCACACACTACGGGCAATTTGGGAACGGTGATTAGCCTAATCTGCATGTCTTTGGACTGCGGGAGCAAACCAGAGTACCTGGAGGTAGTCCATCAAGCACAGGGAGAACAAGCAAACTCCGTGCAAACAGACCAGAGGCGGGAATCGAACTTGGAGGTGCAAGGCAACAGTGCTATTACTACGCCACCGTGCCACTATTGAATATACAAACACCCTCTACTTGAGATTATGTAACCCTATTAAGTGTCAATGAACGTGTGGCAAGAAAAACACTCATCATCCACAATAGAAACACATGCGGCTACACATTCATACAGACCACGATCAGATCTAATCAGTTAATCATTCAGCTAAAGGTCAAGAGCTTCAGGCAATTCTTACATCAGCCATCAGAACGGGGTGAAAAGTGTGATATATGTGACTTTGGTTGTGACATACTGCTTTGTCCTAATTTGAGTCTTTCAGGAACTGCTTATCTCCAGGAATTGTCTCTCTCTCCCGCGCACGCGCGCACACGCACCCACACACCCACAAAGTTTCCAGAATTCACAAATATTGTTGCAAAAATATCCTGTTGCCCAAAAGGTCTGCAGGCTAAAACACCTTATTGATGAGAGACAACAGAAAAGAAAGACAAGACTTGTCTGGGCTGCCAGAAATTTGATTGTAAGTCAAATAAGCATTTCTTGCGACCATTGCGAGCAGAAGGCACCTCAGGACCAATAAAGTGACAAATGAGAATGTATGCGATAAAATTTCCCTTTTGAAAAGAAAAGGGAAAGAGAACTGAGCATGAGTGAAACTGATCTTATGAGTCATTATGAGTGTTCCTGAAGGAAATCAGATAAACCGACTATACTTTTGTATGAGAATCAAGGGTTGGCTTGTCACCGATATACCCTTACATAAGCAGGAGGAAGGGTTAGTTTAGATCTTTAACTGTTGGCCGATTTTTGAATACCCAGGGGTGGACTGGAACTGAGATTACATTGAATTCAGGTTCATTTGGGGTTCCAATCCATCACAGGGCACACACACACACACACACACACACACACACACACACACACACACACACACACACACACACACACACACACACACACACACGCTCATTTACACATAATGGGCAATTAACTTAATTTACATGTTTTTGGACTGTGGAAGGAAACTGGATTACTCTGAGGAAACCACAGGGAGACTATGCAAACTCCATTCGCACAGACCCTGAGGCAGAAACCAAATCCTCGTGCAACCAATCAATGCTAACCACTAAGTCACTGTATATTTTATTTCCTTATTGACACATTTTAAGAGAATACATTATTCCTTCTTGAAAAACATAGCACGGGCTATGTTAACATTATAAGCCACATTGTTAATATATTGTTTTTTCTTTCTTTTTTTTTTTTTTGGTCAGATAGGATTTGCATGCCATGATGGTTCACCTCCATAATGATAACTGACATTTATCTGACTCTAATATTGATGGACCTCTAAAAATACTTCTGACTGTGTTTACTTGCCATCTTCAGAGCAAAATCCCAAGCAGATTTCTGCTAATATAGCATCCATTGTTTAAATGAAATAAGTGGTCGCACAAATATGGTGCGATGCAAATATCATCTTTTGACCAGCTTTCAAATTAGGTAAGAACATTCTGGTCCTAAGTACACTCACTGAAAAAGAAGGCGGTAGTACATACCTATTTGGTTTGCAACACACCAGAAACACAAGAAAGAAGAAAAGTACATTGAAATTTGTCAGATGTTAAAAGCAACCCTCATGCATGCCTTCCTAGTTTATCAGCTATGGTTCTGCACTTCAGAGGATGAGATGATACAGGCATGCATGGATTTTGGAGGAGACAGGCAGCGTTGATGATGTTGCATTCTAAACTGCAGCTGATCTAACCCCTGGCTTAAGTTAAGAGCTCCAATAGCTTTACCTGCTGGATGTGATGTGAATAAATGTTAATGCTTTTATGCACAAAAAGTCACAAAGATTCAAAGTTTTAAATAGTAAAAAAAAGTTTTATTTAGTAATACTTTATAACTGAATGTGTCTGGGCATTATTCCTTGTTAAAAAAATAAATCTGTGTGAATCTAGTATCTGTATCAAACCAGAAATCAGTTCGAGTACAGTATAATAAGCTTTAACAATGACCATTCAGATAGTGTGTACGTGATCAAAACCCTGAAGACAAACAAAGGTGTTTCTGTACAGTGTCAAAAGAAATAGGGCAAAGTAAAAAAAGTATTCATCATTTCCCCAACAACGTTTATTACCTAACAGGAATACATGATAAAAACTTCCTTGAATTCTTTCCTGAATCCACATATCAGGTTTAACAGCATTGCCAAAGATCTCCGAATCTGACACACCCATTAGATGCTGAAAAGACAGCTTAACTGAAAGCAAGAATAATCAAGCACATGATCTTTACAACTTTTACATACTTTATTTTAGGTGACTATATAAAGGGACGTAATTTTAAATCCGACTTATTAAAATGAAATCGTTTTATACGTATACTGCAGTACTTCAGTGACTTTTCATTTGTTAATGAAGAAGATGTTTAACCAATAACTCCTTATATATATTAAATGGATAGCAATGCATTTAGTATTTAAATATTTATACAAGTTATTTTCTTTTCCTGAAGTGTGTATCGCGCGCCTTATAAATTGTACAATGAAAATGTTTGCACTGATGTATATACACGTACACTCCTGTTTGTACTTGTAGTAAATGCTAAACTGCATTTTGTTCTTGAGTTGGTAATCACACAGTGGACTAGACAGGTTGACCTGTTTTACAGCCCGAGAAGTGCAAATGTGGAGGCTGTAAGGAGGCGTTTGGAATTCAGGCATTGGTGTTGGTATTTTGCGGGATTTCCCATGTACAGTAGACAATGACAGCTACTAGACAATCAGACTTTACGCTTTTAGACAATTGAAACTGTGTCACCTGGAAAATGTGGAATAATTTATGTCCTGCTCATACTTTTCAAATTTCTTCCTTATTTGCAGAAAGAAACATGGAGTCACTTCAATCATTTATTATATTTTTTAAACAGACTTTGCCATTATCTAAAAATCAATATATTTGAAACAGAACTGATGAAAAGCATATCAAAGTTTTGCTTTTGAAGAAAATGATGTGAGCAGGTAAATTCCTTATAACAGTATACACACTTATAAATGTAAGTGTGTATACAGTTTTTGGCTAACTCTGTAGGATTTTCAGAAACCTATCAAAGACAATAAAGTCAATTTCTGTGTTTTTTTTTTTTTTGTTGTTGTTGTTTTTTTTGTTTAGTTTTTTTGTATCTTTGTAACTCTCTAACCAGTCATATTGTAGTGGAAATGCATGCTGAGAAAATTTCCTTTTTCTCATAACCTTTTATTTACCTCTAATTGAGACACGTCATATAATTGTGTTTTCCCTTACCTAATTGCCTCAGGAAGTTTACATAATTACAGACTTCCTCTTGTTTAATAATTAGAAAAAAATCCCGTGGTGC
>JAAGKR010000277.1:0-41317 GCA_011419295.1 Clarias macrocephalus
GGGGTGTGGAATAGATGTACGAATCAGGATGGTTAGTTAGTGGCCTCAGGGGCTCTTCCGAGCGACGGAGGTGTGCCTTCGCATTCGCTCCCGTCTCTATTCAAGAGGTTTAAGAGGCTCCGCGTTCTCCAGCCTTTATTATATTCTCTCCACAAGAGCTCCTAACAGGGAGGCGGCCCGTCTGAGTGCGTCTGTGTTTCCGTGTCTGCGCGTTTGTGAGAATAGAGTGGGTCAAGATGCTCTAGAAGAGCTCCCTCCCTGGCTCCTGAAGCACCCTCGCTCTTACCCAGCAGACCGTGGTCTTGCTAATAGTGCCCCCTGCTCCTTTTGTCACGCCTCGCGAGTCTGTGAATAGGGTGCCAGAGGCCGCGGTGCTGGGAGATGGAACAGAAAGAGAGAAACAAAAAAGCCTGTCTCTCGTCCCCAGCGGGGCGGCTTATTAGCCAGCATCTACAGTATGGGAGAGTGGGCACTTGGGTAGGGGCTAGTGAGGGGGCACAGTGGGGCATCGGTCACACAGGCCATGAGTGAAGCCAGGGAGGAGTATAAGCCAGCCATATTATCAGCCCTCCTCCGTCTGAGCTGCAGCTGTCACTCACTCGATATGAGAACCAGACTTTTCAGGCTTTCTGGCTCACGGCCATCGGTCCTGAGAGAGAAGGAGGAAAATTGAGACGGAGAGAGGAAAAAAAGAAAGGAAAAAAGATGAGGAGAAGAATCTAGATAGACAGAGAAGACAGACAGAAAGAAAGTGAGGAGGAAGAAAGGGCTGTGTGAGATGAAATAAAGAGCGACGCAAGCCCGGGATTACCGTATAGATAACGAATAATCTCGGACCAAAAAGGCTAAATATTGAAAGTGTTGCAGGAGGGCGGCGTGTGGTCAGACGGACTCCGATTGAGTCCTGACTTCAACAGATCGATTGATGATTTTCTGTGGAGATTAGAGAAAAAGAGCAAACTTCATCCTGAACCGTTTTTATCAGGGCCTCTGAAAATGACCAGGAGTAATTCAGATTTAATCTCTGTGCTGTGTGTGTGTTTGTGTGTGTGCGCGCGATTGACTGACTCTCACTGCGATTCCTCAGATATAACAGGATTTGATGGAAAATGAAAGTCTGCAGGGTGTAGCATTAATATGACTTAAGCTTTTGATTTGATGCAATATGGCTGGATACCGGGCAAGTCTTCACCTCGTCCCCCCTATGAAGCTTTAGGGGACGAAGACGTGGTGGTGGGATTGTGATCTGATGGTAGATATTTTAAATAAATAAATTAATAATAATAATAATAATTATTATTATTATTATTTATTTTTTATTATTATTATTATTATTATTATTATTATTATTATTTATTTTTATTTAATTTTTTGTTATTATTTTTTTTATATCTACCATCAAATCACAATCCCACCAACATCTATTTGAGACTCAATGAAGCCACTGATGTTGATATGTCTTGCTTTTTCCTCTGCTTTTTTTATTTTTATTTTTTTATATCAAAACGATTCAGCGGTTTGTTAAATCTGATTAATAAGAAAACTGGTCTGATTTAACAGAATCTCCTACATTTAATTTCCTACATTACCCACAATGCACGGTGCTAGTGGCCATTACTTCTCAATTCATCTCTACTTAGAGAGTGATGCAGCAGCGCTTTAGTCCTGTAGTCTGTCCAGCTCTTTCAGTTCCTCATCTGTAAACCAAGACATGGACCTTCATACTGACACCATCATGCCCACTACTTCAGTCACTCGCTAGCTAGCGTAGCTAAAAAAACGATTGCTGTTTTGTTTTTAGGCACTTACATTGTTGCTCCTTACATTCATTCAAATTTTTCATCCTATTTAAAATCCAGTGTTCATGTGATATATCAAAAAACAAGCCAATATAAACTCATTTAATGTGTTTCAGGAGAAACGTTTTTTTTTTTTTCCAGATGCTTCCTACAACCTCTTAATACAACAATCCATCTTTTCAGCACAGTGTCTTTTCATCTCGTGTCTGTTGCCATGTGCGGGCTGGGAAACAAAGCATTATATACCTGGAGTAGCCGTACTGATGGGCATCATGGGATTTCATCTGTTTAACGCTCTGCGAGGCCGGGATGGATCACAGCTCAATACGTTTACCGTGAAATTGTCCTCCCTAAAAATTTTTTTATAAATAAATAAAAAATCCCCGACACCTGTCCAATCAAGTCTACATCAGAGAGCTAATCATGTCCCAGGTACGCCGGTCTCGCGGAATACCATTCTGCTAAAAATAACAGCGTTGTCGAATCTATTTCTTCCTAGAACGTTCAATTTCCTAAACTCGCTTCTCAGAAAAAAAATAAATAAAATAAATCTTCCATCTGCAACCCCTGTGTGCCTAGTCTATAATAACGGTCTCTTTCCATCGCTCCTATCTGCTGGGTTCATGCTTCTATTGTTTCCTCTGATGATGAAGGCCTTCTCAATACAACATTATCAGTGTGCTGCCACATCTGCTTTCCTACAGTATGTGCGAGAGCAAGTGAGTGTCACACAAGATTTCGCAGCATTTAATCTGCCACAATAACATTCCGCCGCTAGAGAAATTGCTTTCAGAGGCCTGGGAAGTAAACAGACAAGAGGTGTTATTCGGGAAGACAAGATAGAGAAAGAACAGAGAGTGGAACGAGAGGAGGAAAAGGATGGTGGGAGACGGACAGAAATAAAGAGAGAATGAATGGGAAAGGGGAGGGGTACAAGCAATTGTAAACTGACCTTTCAGTCAGTGAGCACAAGACAGATATTGAGTGATTCTCATTGTGCAGAGAGAATGAACCTGTTGGCTCGTTAAATGCTCTGGCATATGGATGTTTTATCACCGTCCGCCTTTAATTGCTTTGCTGTCAGGCCGCTGTAACACCCGGGCTGCATTTAAACATCATGGAGCTGGGATAAAAGTCAGGGAGGCTTCCTACATGGAAAAGCATGTCTGTTTTTCTATACTGGTTTCACCTGATTTGACCTTTTATCCGATGCATAAACAAGAACCCTAGACGGGCGGAGCTGTCTGTTTCTCGGTCCTTGCTTATATCCCTCATCCCGAGCAATCGGACCGGTTCAGATCACCGCGTTTGTTTTAATTCCCAGCGCTTTCTCGATGCCAGCTTCTGTGAGCTCTTGTTAAGCCCGGCCCCTGGCTGACATTGATGCATGCCCTGAGGTGCTTATAATCCTAGAGACACCTGATATTTCATGCCATGATGTGGAGGTATTCACGGTATCGCCCAGCCAGATGGGAACATCCATCTGGCTTATGTACAGTATGAGGGCTGCGGATGTGGAGACGCTGGTGCAACTTCTACTGCCTCTTGGCACCGTTTTCCCTCTTTGATCTCTTGTGCTAAATTCTTACACTGACTTGGGGATTTTAAGGTAGCATGAGGGGAAAGAACCTCGAGAGGAACCAGTCTCTGGAAACCATCCTCTTCGGGGTGTCAGTGTAGAGTATGGATATCTTTACAAGTCTCCAGGATCCCTGTGAGTTTATCCACTTAAGCAACGATATAAACTGTTTGGAGAAAATGTTTTATAGAAAAAGGTGTCTGTCTTTGAACAGCTCTGGGGTGGATGGGGTAGAAAATGAATTCCCTCCAGCAGATCAGATATCAGCGATTCCTTTGAACCGTTTTTTTTTTTTTTTTTCCTCTTGAGTGCCCCCTAGTCCACTCATGAAGATGAGCCTCTTGATCCAGTGGTTACCATTTCTCTACCGCATCATTGGCTTTTTAAAATTTTTGATGATCCTTGTATGTGTTGCTCTATATATTAAAACTCACAAACTTGAGAACTTGCAAAATTTCAAATAAATGGATATAGTCTGCTGAAGGCGCTCTGAAAGGCAAGGTGGATACAAGCTGTGGCTGGTTTATAGACCTTGCTCATCTCCGAGCTCAGGTGGTCAGCAGACTCCCTTTCTCGACGCCTTATGGACGATTTGACCTTTCCAGGGTCAAAAAGAAGCATTAACAACCGCCCCGTGTGCTGTTTGTTTTGGAGCCAGGGGGTTGAGAGGAGACGGCTGTTGCGAGGCAGGAGGATTAAGATAATGGCACCTTTCTGACTTTTCCTCGTCGGCCCGCTAATGGATAGACAGGAGGAGTCGTAAAGCACAGTCTAGACTGACATGACGGTAGAGTGATGGAGGAGGAGTGTCTAGGAAGAGTCTAGCCTACCCATTCCTGGAAAACTTTCAGCTCTAATCCAATCAGATGGCTCTTTGATGTTTCCAGCAGCAGTCTCGCATCAATCCCACTAGCTGCTAACACCATCAAGGCGCCTACAGTACCACCACACCAGGTTGATGTTTAAAAAAAAGAAGAAGAAAAGAAAAGCTGAGCCTGTTGGCCTCTGAATCCTCCCACTCTCTCACTCATTTCCTCTTCACAGGCCTTGTTTGTTGTTCATTTACTCTGCGCCGCTCAAACCTTGTTAACATTTTTTTTCTCACTGCGAGCGCGGACACCAGGCACGATGCCACCGACAGAAATGTGTAATCACACGTTTTTACAAGAGCTAATGGCCAAATTAATTCCCCCCTCGCAGATGCGTGGTAATGACCGAGTGATTTGTTGCTTATTTTTCGCCGGGAATTTACTGCTTTTTAGAAAAGACGCAGCTGACGCGGGTCCGCAAATGGCCACAAATAAAAGGGGATCTACTGTACCAAGATGCCAACGAGCCTCTCACCCCAGTCTGTCAAATTTGTATGTGGGTGGGAGAATCATTAGCAAATTGAGAATTTTCCCCTCCTTTTTGTCTGGCACACACTTTGACATTTTGTTTTTTCAACTGATAAGACGTTTATGGTCAGACCATTTTCTATTGCTATTACTAAAGAGACAGCAAATGTCAGGATTTAAATAAAGCACCATGTCCTGGGTGTGGGTGTGGTCAAATTGACACTTGACATATTCAAATTCCAGTTGAATTCAATTTAGTAACTAAAGCCTCATTATTAGTAGTAGTATTAGTATTGGCATTTTGCTTGATCGGTGTGTGCTTTGAGTCATTTGCACTGGTACAGGACGTGCACACTTTAATTTTTTATTTTTTTTTTTTTTCGCCATTAAAATCTCTTCCCTTTCCTATTGTTTCTTCACTTCTCTCTGACGGTAAAAAACTTTGTACTAGGTATCATCCTGGCAAGTCACATCAGAGTCATTCATCAAATCTCCAGCCGCAGGTACGAGTACGAGTAAAAAGGAGCTCTCGGCAGCTGTGACGCTGTTCGGTCTTAAGGATGTATTTCATACCTGTATTTCATCTCCAACGTGCAGTCTTTGAAACCTATTTGGTGGAAACGAGAAAAGAAGAGCATTGCTTAGTGACAACAGGTTTGTTTTATTCAGGATTAGTGAGAAGAATGAAATGAAAGAATGGAAATGAAGGTGATTGTGTTTCCGTGCCAAGCATTAGTGCTTAAAAGAAATCTCTATTCCGAAGGAGAAGGCATTCATACAGGCATTCATTCATCTAAAATGGCCTGGGCCAGAGGTTAGAAACAAAAGCCCACACACTTGAAACTAATGACCCATTTCATTTATAGAGCTTCACTTCTACTGCCTCACAAATGAACATAACGGCCTTTGAGCTCTTCCAAGACTACATCTGCATATAGGAATGGGGAATTAAATGGGCTATGGATAATACAATTGATTTTAATGGGCTGCTAGAACAACAGAACTGGGGTGTTCCACCATGATGTCTCGGCCGCTCTCATTCAGGTCCATTGGTCCTTTATGGGAAGCGATTTAGTTGCGTTTTAATGAAGCCTGATTGGCAAGCATGTGCGAGCGACCATTATCATCAGCGGGCCGCTTCTTACTGCGGTCTACAATTACAGACACATTTAGGCACGATGACTTGGACATTTAAATAATGCATCGGCATTGATGACAGCACTGCACCCAGGCCACGTCCTCGTCTGTCCCTCGTCCTGTCACTTCTCTCCTCGATTGATGTCTCGTCAGAAAGCTGAGCGCCCTCTCTCGCTTTTTTTTTTCCTCTCTCGCTCTCTCTTACAATTTACATATTTCAGTATAAAAATGGGTGACAGAGATAAAAATGAATAAATAAATAAATAAAATAAACAACATGACATACAGTACATAGTGTCTGTTTTTGGTGGACCATCAAGTCTCACATTCTGCAAAACGCTGGAACTTTACTGAGATAAACGAGCCCTGTTCTTACTGAAGATCTCTCATCTCAAACGTCAGTCCATAATTTGTTATGCTGTGTTCAGAATAATTACTATAAATACCATGACATAGGATTTGTATCATTCTTACCCTTGTGTCCTGTAAATGGCATGGCGACAAAATACCTCCAATTACATTGTTTGACATTATCTCCTTTTTTTCCCTTTCTGTTCCTTTTCTTTATAAATTAGTATTGCGAATTTGTAAATTAACATTCTCACTGACTGTCATGTCATAATGAGAGGATCGTCCATGGCCTGTGTGTTCAGGAGTGCTAAAAATTTTTTTTTTTTAAACCCCATTGTTTAATTAACAGAGGCAGTCGCATTGATTCCTATTGACAGGCACTCTTGCGGCTCTGAATGAAAGTGATGCAAATAGGCTGCTAAAGCGCTCCGGGCGGAGCAATGGCCTTGTGCCTGCTAAAGGCGGCCTTATGGGCCACATGTATCACTGGCTATGGATCACTGGGGACTCCTTCAGTGAGACATTTTGTCCACTTCTCTGTCCCAGAAGGAACAGCATAGGGAAAGAGAATTGGATTGTTTCTGTACACGCAGTTTAGCCTAATGGCTTGAGATCTGGGGAACGCTGTCAATAATGAAGGCGATCTTGATTTAAACAGGATGATTCCTGCTTGTATTTATTTTTTTGTGCATCGTCATACAGTATGTGGCTCGCACTGTATGCATTTGATGTTTGCACTTTTTTTTTTTTTTACAAGGTAATTAGTATAGCGTGCAAGTCTGTACCAATTTCCTACACCTTTGTTTTGTTCCCTCTTTATTAATAAGCAAGACCAAACCCAAGTTTTGTGCCATATGCAGCATCATATACTGTATCTTCATGCTTACGATCCATAGAACGGTGCCTGGATAGCTCACTACCGAGACCCGTTTGATTTTTACAACAACAAGACTGTGTTGTGTATCCTATAAGCAAAATGATCCAATAATCAGATGTTTGGCAAGTCAGTTTGGTGCTGCATTAATACACCAGGGTAAAAGAGGCAAAGCAAGGAGTAGATAATCTCCTTTATTATCTCTACAAGCTACTCCACTTATTGATTGGGGCCCTGCCTGCCTCTTACTCCTCTCAGGTTAAAATCGGAGCAGTCGATGACATTAGGGCATGCACAAATGAGGATGTACGATCGTCTTTAATTCTTTCACCCTCTCTTCTCCCATAGCAACAGACTGGCGCCTAGCAACCACGACCGGATACAGCGGCTGAGGCAGGAGTTCCAGCAAGCCAAGCATGAGGAGGAGCCTGACGACCGGCGCCGCACGTACAGCCTCCAGCAGCAGCCATGGGTAAGAGAGGTCGTTCTCACTGATTGCTACAGTAGTGATGCATTCATATGGGGTCACTATACTGTACGGTTTCACCGCGGCCGTTTGTGTGAATGTGGAAGGGATGACGGTTAAAATTGATCTTCTAAACTCAAGCGCTTAGGACCCATCTGGCACATCTGGGCTCAGCCCGGTTAGTGCTTTCGGTTCAAGTCATAAATATATATATTATAGTAATGCACTGATTTCAATGCGATATCAATTCTAATGCGATAGAAATGCATGTAATTATTGATATGGTGATGTTTTCTGGATAAGTTGAAAAAACAAGACAATTTGAGGAAGCTTTGGGGTATTTTACCCCATTAACATCAAGACAGAAAAGGAAAGAGAAAAGAAACACACACACACACACACACACACACACACACACACACACACACACACACACACACAGACACTGGTGCTGAACTAAAACTAAAGTTATAACAGGAACCAACTTCACAACAGCATTAACTGTAACATAACACTCCCGGACTTGCTGCCATAAGAAAATAAACAGCTTTTAAGTGGTACCGGTAACTTGCCAGGCTGTCGTGATCATTTTCCTCCATCAACGTTCCCTATCATAATTGTTATGCATTGCAGGTTGTAGTAAGCCATGCACGCAAATCGCCTCCTCTTGTACATTTAGCTTTGGTCTGATTAGGTGTTTCGGGAATAACTGGGTTATACACCTGTGATGAGAGACGTGACATGACTTGTTAATTGCTTGCTGACGTTGCACATTCAGCTAATAAGCACCCTATTCTGCCCATCGCTTTGCACCTCCGGAGTATCTCGAGCATTTTTTTTTTCCATCCTGTATAGCATAGAAGTCATTAATAAGACCGGATCATGGGAATTGCACGGTGGGAACCGCAGCTCCCTAGCCTTATCTACAGAAATCTTTTATTTATTTATTTTTTTCAGTTTATTTACACTTTTCCAGAAAGCCCATTTATTCATCAGTCCCACACTCATGGGTGTATGTTTAAACACTATACCCCTGTTTCACAAGCCTCATTTGTGTTTAAGGGCTAGAGGTTAGACCTTATTTTAATGTTATCTCCAAGCTAAAACAATACGCACTACTCAGGGGGCTGGGAACTTGAGCCAGGGTTCAGAGGTCACATAGCTGTGTATCTTTGCACCGTAATGGGTTGAATCGGACATGGAAATCTGTCCTGTAGCTTCCTGCTTGTGGCACTGGGGGATTTTAAGGGATGACAGCCTAATTACCTTGAGGGATAGAACTATTTCCGAAATTAGGGGGCAGATCACTGACCCTCCTGTCTTGGACACATGTTCCTTCATAGACTTGAATTCCTAAATAGTTCAACAGGGACTGGTTATTTCAAAGGTGTCTCTTTCATGTGCAGGTTCCCAGGCTTCTGGTGATAGAACGCTAACTGTATACCAGCTAAACAGTAGCCTTAATCATTTGGGCTTCTTTTAAGGCTTGCATACACCCACCCACACCCACACACACACCCACACACACACACACACACACACACACACACACACACACACACACACACACACACACAAAAATACCTGGAGTTTGTGGAGCAACTTGATCGTTGTATCAGTGAGATTGGTAAAGCAGTGACTATGTTTGAGCGCAATTTCTTTATGGCATCTTAAATGTAGGATGGCACGGTGGCTTAGTGAGTAGAACTGTCGTCACCGTCACCTCCAGGGTTCGTGTTCGGTTCCCGGCCAGGTTCGATTCCCTCTTCTGTGTGCATGGAGTTTGCAAGTTCTCCCCGTGCCTTGTGGGTTTCCTCCAGGTTCTCTGGTTTCCTCCAAATATTGACCTCCAACAGTCCAAAGAAATGCAGATTAGCGATCTAATTGCCTTTCCCAAATGTCCCGTAGCGTGTGAATAAGTGTGTATTTGTGTGCCCTGCGATGGATAGAAACCCCGTCCAGGGTGCCCTAAGTCTCTTGGGATAGATTCTAAATATACGGGATTACGCAGTATAGACAGCGAGTGAGTGATCTTAAATATTTGTTTATTCTCCAAATATTGACCACATGATTCCACGATTTTAAATTCTTCACTTGTAGCAGGTGCAACTTTGCTGAATTCACCCGGACTCCCCCAATTACCCAAATCCCCCATCAGAGAAGTGATGTACAGTAGACATAGGGATTGATTAGCCTCTATACAGTAGCTGCTGTACTGGAGCAAACACTATTTGTGGGACTAATGCAGGATACACGAACAAACCTGAGGTTTTGGGGTTGTATCCTTTCCCAAATAACTTGTGCACATACTGTATAGCCCGTCACATCAAATCCGGTAAAAAGTGGCATTTCAGGTGATTAGAGTTTCTTCAGATTGGTTCAAAAAGCACCAAGCTTATTACTGTATCATGTCCGGTTCCAATGAAAGTTTCTTTATGAGAATTTGTGGTTTTATAGTGAAGAAATGCATGTTTTTTCTATCACAGCTGGATAGCGTTCCTTACAATGCTCTAAAGCAACTTTCTCCATTGTGTTAAAGGATTAGGAAGGTAAGGTATTTATCAACCGAGTTGTGCCAAAATTTAAGCTTGTTTAATACCTGACTCGACATGACATGAGAGACATTTCACAGAGACGTCTGCCTGGGGCTAGAAATAATGTAGATTACTATCAGTAAGGTAAGGTCGTCACTCGAGTTTGATGAATTCCATTAGCTACATTAAACAGATTTTGTACAGAAGAAGTGGACAATCAGCCTGGTTACTTTGGATTTCTTCCCCTGTAGTAGGTCCAACAACTGCCAACAATCATTCTTAAACATAACATTTTGCAAATGAAGAAACTTTTTCATTTGGTACGAAGACGTGATTAAATTTACCATGCTTCACGGCCAATCATAACACAGATATGTAATGTATGTAGAGTGCGGTCGGTCTTTTCTGAAGCACAAACTCGGGTATGTAAAAATAAATAAATCAGTCAACACTCAGCAGCTGACATGTAACTCTGCTGCTAAATGTAACCATCACCTCGTTGTTAAGCTTATTGAGAGCCAGTGAAGGGACTCGCCAAGCTCAAATAATGTATTTCAGGTGTAATGTGAGGGCTGAGTTAGAGCTGTAATCGGGCCTTAAAAGTCAGGCCCGACAGGGCCCGAGCCCGACAAGTACATTTTGATTGACAGCTTTTTAAAAGCCCAAACCCGTTTACAGCCCGACAACATTTCAAATGTGCGCACGCACACAGCTTTTGCTTTATACGTGTTTTATAGAATTTATTGATAACTAACATATCGGCTGTAGGCCACTTGGAAGTTGGAACAAAGAAATAAAACAAGATCTTCACATCTTTCTCGCGCTAATCGAAACGCATCACATGTCCACTTATTTACTGCGCAAGCCCGAGCCCGTGTAAAATGATAGAAATTAAGCCCAAACCCGTCGGGTCCTGTTGGGTTCTAGACTGAGCAGCAAATCTAATAGCTGATAAGTTGTCTGGGATTTTTTAAGGGTGCTAACAATATGTGTTAAACGATCATCAATATATTTTATTTATTTATTTATTTATTAATGCTATAGCTACCATTCTAGCCATGTGCTATTACATTCCTGTAACACCGAAAGCTCACACACAGAGTCGCCATCTACTGTACTTGCAAACAGTCAAAAGCAGTCCAGGGTCAAAAACCAGTGAAGAAAACATGACGAGGGCGAACGAATCCAAAACGCGATCCTAAGAATAGTGGTACGGGTGAAGAGAGCGCACAAACCACGATCCAAAACCATTAAAGAGTAGAGCAAAAAAAAAGGGTACAAAAAGCAAGCTGATAAAACCTTCTGGAATAACCAGATTCGAAATTAACACGAAAAGGAAGCAAACGTTAAAGCTTCTCATGGGTGCTGTAATCCATGTGCTTTTTATATTGTGCGAACAGGAAGTGGGTGAAGAAACGGTTAGAGCTCTGGTGATGGTTCCATCTGGAGGTCTGGAGGAGAAATGTCAGGTTTAGGTGTTAATATTACATTCGTAGCCTGTTTTTAACTTGGTCACTTCAGTTTCCAGGCAACCAAAGCATGACTTTATGGTTTGTCCTCCCCGGTATATTATAGCACAGAAGTGTTCAGGGGTAGTATAATGTTTCTCTGACAAAATGTCTTACAAGGGTACTTTTTTTTTGGTCGATGCTGAGCCAACATCCCGGTCCTTTCCTACAGTGTTTGTTCATGTACTTGTTCGTTTTTGGTGGTTGTCGCTATTTATCTTGGTGTTACAAATTAAGCAGAAAACAGCTTCCTTTAAATTACACATGTTCATTACATAGCGCTTAACATCACTCGCTCACTCATCGTCTATACCTACCGCTTAATCCTGGACACACGTTTCCGGGAGGCCTGGAGCCAACCCCAGGCACTAGGTGGGGTACACCCTGGACACACACTCTCGCACTATTTAGCTTAATCCTTATGTCTTTGTACTGTTGGAGGAAACTGGAGTACCCTGAGGAAACCCACCAAGCACAGGAAGAACATGTAAACTCGGTGCACTTATTTAATTCTCGAGGTGGGAATCGAACCCATACCCTGTAGGTGCGAGGCCACAGTGCTAACCACTCAGCCAGCACTCATCTAACATATTTCTAACGTATTACTGTTTATATATCAGCTATAAATGGCTCGTTGTATTTTGTCTCCGTTGTTGTTAAAAGACCTGGTCGTGTTTTATATAAACCCTGTGAGCTTGATTAGCGAAAACCTATTAAAAATCCTATCAAAAAATATACACATTTCTGACTTTTAAGCATCGTTACCGTCATCCAGCTTTCCAGGTGCCATTATGTGATAGTCCTCGTCTCAGATTTATGACCGTACCATGCTGTAATTCACTGTCCAGGGGAAAAGTGTTAATACTAAGTAGAAGAAAAGCACTTCTTTACTACTTAGATTTATGCACACATTAGACGATCCGGCCCCGAAGACATCCAATAGCTCGTGCATGTTTCGGTAGTTGTAAGTCTGGAGGTACCCACGAAGCAGTAATAAAATCTAGGTAATAAAATCTAGGTTCTCCCCCGAGTTCAGCTTTATTAGTGGCTTGGGGCTTTGACGGCTCATTCCGCACAACATGGGTTTCAGGTGATGAGAAGCGAAGCGAGGCTTTTGATTCCATCACTTGGAGTGATCGCAGCAGTCTCCAGCAGTCAGCTCGAGGATGTAAAGCAACTTTTCTGATTGTAACGTATACCACTTCTGCGCCGCCGGTTATGTAACAGGCTGCTGACTTACAGAAGCACTGAAGTGCTCGGATATGAGCATCAGTCCGTTATGCTGGTATATGAAAAAAATGATAATAATTATAATAGTTTCTAGCTAGTGGAAGGTAAATGGCTTTGTGATATTGATGCCTGTTGTACACAGTTATTACTACTTTAAACATTCAATGTTGGTTTATCTGTGTGTGTGTGTGTGTGTGTGTGTGTGTGTGTGTGTGTGTGTGTGTGTGTGTGTGTGTGTGTGTGTGTGTGTACAGTATGTGTGAGTCTCTCAGCCCTTAATATCTCCCCCCAACACACAATATGTCTACTCTATGTTAATACAGCAATCTGTATTAACTGGAGACCCACTAAACTTGTTCAAATACATCGTGTGTGTGTGTGTGTGTGTGTGTGTGTGTGTGTGTGTGTGTGTGTGTGTGTGTGTGTGTGTGTGTGTGAGCGAGAGAGAGGAGGTTGTGGGAGATGGGCTTAGTTTACGCCTCACAGTAAATGCGTACTGTCAAAAGTCTGACAGGATGGTGTCATAAAACTGCCATAACAGGGTAACAAGCCGCTTTGGGCGATTCATAACTCAATTTAAAAGCAAATAACCCAAACAACAAAGAGCAGACTTTATAATAGTCCTTAGACAACATGTTTCTACTCCTAAGCACTACAGTAATACAGAGACGATAGCAGGGGATCTCAAAATCTCCACAGCAAAAAAAAAAAAAACTTCTACACAGCACCTCAGAACAGATTTATTTCATGAACCTAATTGAACCTAACTCCATCTGTTTAAAGATGAGACTCATTATTTAATATTCCGACTCTTTATTGGAGGCAAAGGGCTTTTTATTTCTGAACTTTTCATTGATCTAACATATTAAGTCTAAGTTGATATTACTAATAGCTGTTTGTTTAGGGTTATTAACGTTCGGTTTAGAGCTGTTCACTTGAAGAGTTCAGTCACACACACCAATAACTGTATTTTAAATATACTAGTGTTTGTGTGTGTGTGTGTATGTATATATATATATATACTGTATATAATGTACAAAAACTATATAATAATTAAATATTAATATTGTTTAATATTTATATATTTAATGTTTAATACTGTGTGTGTGTGTAAAGGATCCTAAAGGATTATTAGGAACAACATACTAATACAGTGTTTGATCCCCTTTCGCCTTCAGAACTGCCTTAATTCTACATGGCATTGATTCAACAAGTGCTGAAAGCATTCGTTGGCCCATACTGATAGGAGAGCATCTTGCAGGTGATGGAGATTTGTGGGATGCACATCCAGGGCACGACGCTCCCGTTCCACCACATCCCAAAGATGCTCTATTGGGTTGAGATCTGGTGACTGTGGGGGCCATTTTAGTACAGTGACCTCATTGTCAGAGCTTTGTGACATGGTGCATTATCCTGCTGGAAGTAGCCATCAGAGGATGGGTACATGGTGGTCATAAAGGGATGGACATGGTCAGAAACAATGCTCAGGTAGGCCGTGGCATTTAAACAATGCCCAGTTGGCACTAAGGGGTCTAAAGTGTGCCAAGAAAAGATCCCCCACACCATTACACCACCACCACCATCAGCCTGCGCAGTGGTAACAAGGCATGATGGATCCATGTTCTCATTCTGTTTACGCCAGATTCTGACTCGACCATTTGAATGTCTCAACAGAAATCGAGACTCATCAGAATAGGCAACATTTTTCCAGTCTTCAACTGTCCAATTTTGGTGAGCTCGTGCAAATTGTAGCCTCTTTTTCCTATTAGTAGTGGAGATTTTTCCGGTGGTGTCTTCTGCTGTTGTAGCCCATCTGCCTCAAGGTTGTGCGTGTTGTGGCTTCACAAATGCTTTGCTGCATACCTCGGTTGTAACGAGTGATTATTTCAGTCAAAGTTGCTCTTCTATCAGCTTGAATCAGTCGGCCCATTCTCCTCTGACCTCTAGCAGCAACAAGGCATTTTCGCCCACAGGACTGCCGCATACTGGATGTTTTTCCCTTTTCACACCATTCTTTGTAAACCCTAGAAATGGTTGTGCGTGAAAATCCCAGTAACAGAGCAGATTGTGAAATACTCAGACCGGCCCGTCTGGCACCAACAACCATGCAAAATGCTACATTACTCATGATTCTGTCTAGCATAGAGTTTAAAAAATGATAAAAAATACTCAGATACTCAAACTTGCGCTCATCTTTTATAATAACATTAATAATGTTGGGGCGGCATGGTGAAGTAGTGGTTAGCACTGTGGCCTCGCACCTCTGGATGAGGGTTCAATTCCCATGTGCATGGAGTTTGCATATTCTTTAAGTGCTTGGTAGGCTCCAGTCCCAAGCAACCCTGTACCGGATAAACGGTATAAATAAATAATAATGTTGGGTTTGATTTACACCTTCAAAACAAAACAAAAAAAGAAAAGGAAAATAAATTATAGATCTCTTTTCTATATTTGATTGACCCCACTTTAAGGACCACTAAACTAGTAAGATTTTAGAGAAAAAGCCCCAGTGGTTATGTAACCCCATCGAGAAGAAAAAGGAAAGTTTGAAGCAACACTTTGCCTATATTGTGGTTGTTACTGATAAAGTGTTCAGTGAATAAATACTAAAAGCCATAGCAGCAACCACTCAGGACTTAACACTTGGCGTAAGGACAGCGTGAGGCCTGGGATGTGAACGGAGGTTGTGAAATGGTCTACACCGTTTAAAAACTCTCCGCGAACGCGCTTGGCATATGAAAATCCTCCCCCGGTCATGATTTATTGCCTTTGAAACACAGCCATGAGGAGACGCAGACTCCAGAACTTAAGAGCCAAGTCAACGTTAATCACTTCTGTGAAAGGATGACCTCTACAACTCCTGACATGCATCGTCCTAGAAAGTAACGCAATAAACATATACATTGTCAAACAATCCTATTTCTCAACATGGAGTCCTGGACCGTTATGCCGTTACTCATTTCCATGACCTTAACTTGTTCCGTTCTCTCAGTTTTAGGCTGTTTAAATCCTTTACTTTATTTCATGATCCCAGTCTTCTGAAAATAGCTAAAGACACTTTGTCTATACCACCTTGGAAATATAATTTGTAATATGTAACTTAAGCCACACACACGTTAGTTCCTTCTGCAGTGTTTATAATAGTGCACACGTTGATGGACATCTTCACGCCTATCATGCACATGGACTTGCTCAGAAAATGCTTTCACTACCTGATTTTAAACTGTCTGTAATAGTTGACTTGATAAAGTTTATGTAAAAGTACTCAGTTATTTCATATTTGTGAAAGGAGTCTCCAGTTTTAGCACTTCGTACCGTTCGGATATAAACCTCAAAGTTTAAGCTTCGCAACTTTGGACGTCTCCAGGACTGCACTTTGCAGGTTCTACAGTAACATGACAAGCTAATAGAAACACAAAGAGGCTCACAGAGGGGGAACAGTGTTTATATACAGTACAGTTTGTAGCTTCACTTATTATTAATGGATAAATTCTTTAATGAGTGCCAAAAAATATAATCAGTGGCTGTATAAATAAGGGATACTCAGAATCTGTGGTTCTAATAAAATAAATCTTCTCGTGCAGCCACATGACACTACCTTGTTGCTGATTATTTAACTATAACTGCACATCCTGTGGTGTTTTCATATGTAGAAGGTTCCTGGGGCTCTGGTATTTGGATTTCTGAAATCCAGTTTGGATTGTGAAGTCTCTCTGTCTGTGTCTGTGTCTCAAACCTGTGACAAGTCAGTGAGTGGGTTTTTTTTTATTTATTTTTTTATTGCTTTTGGTCCAAACCCTAAAGGCTCAGTTTTTCGCCTCCTTTATCTGGACATAACAATAAGTGCAAATCATAGGGAGAGAATAATCTCTGTGCTGCCAGATGCCTGCCTCAAACCTGTTCCAGAGCTCAGACAATTAGATCTGCCTTGTTTTTCCTTCTGCACACAATCATTGCCTTTAGTTATGTCCAGGTTTTTCTTTCTTTTTTTTTTTTTTTTGGTCCAGATGTTTAACATAAAGCACAGAATCTTTCTACTGTAGTCCTCTTTTTCCTGGATTGGGATCAGTGTTTTGCTGGGAAATGGACTAACACACACTTTCATTATATACATATTAGCATTTCTCTTACGAAGCTCTTCACATGCAAATGTGTAATGACTAGTGTTATATGAAAAGATACAAAGGTTCTGGTGAGGATATGGGTAGTTGGTATTCATACCATTTTTTTTCTGACTTCAAATCAAACCAATTTTAAACAAATCTCCCATCTTTGTTCAAAGGTACATCAACTTCTCATTATAACTGGTCCTTAGCATCGTACAACTTTGGTATAACTTGTTCATTAGTTTTCACTGTTTTATTATTAACTGTATAACATGTTACGATTAAATTCCTAGGAAGCAGCCTTAAGTTCTGTCTGTTTTTTTTTTTTAGTTTAGTTTTGTCCAATTCCTCCCCGTCACTAGGGGGCTCCCACATTAAGGCTGCTGCTACCACTCAATTGGGAGGGCCGAAGACTATCACATGTTTCCTCCGAAGCACGTGACGCCAGCCGACCGCATTTTTTTCCGAACTGCTCGCTCACGCACCGTTGGGGGCGGCGTAACACACTCGGAGGACAGCGCTATCCGCTCCTTCCGCCTGCGTGAGCTCACAGACGCCCCTGATTGGCTGTAGAGCCGTGATTAATGTGGGAGCACTAAGTACCTCTCATCCCTCCCCTCTGAGAGAGCTTGGCCAATAAGCTCTCTCTAGACCTCCGGCTGCGACAGGTTACAGCGTCACCCGGGAATCGAACTCGCGATCTCCGGATGACAGGGCGAGCGCTTTACCACTGCGCAAGTTCTGTCTTAAACATAGCTGTGGTGCGAACGACTTTTAAAATTTGACTGCATTCATTACTCAAATTGATTCAGTATTCAGGTCTTAAACACAATCCCCTGCTCAGTGTTTTCCATTAAAGAGTTCAAGCTGAACTGGAGCCATGCAGTAAGGGTTTGGCTTTTCAGTATGGTGTGTTTTCTGCATGTCGCTGGAAAAAAGCAAAGCCGTTTTTGAAGATAGTAAAAGCCTTTATTTGGCTTTTTATACTGTAGATATTTATTTCAGCGGAATGAAATTCATTCGTTTGTACACCCCGGCTTGTTAAGAACTTGCGGACTGAGCAGCCCCCCTGGAACAGAGAAGGTTGAGAAGTGCCTTGCACATTAACAGTGCTGGGGATTGAACCCCTAACCCCCTGATCAGTAACCCAGTAGTCTTAACTGTTGAGCTCCCGGTGCCTATAATTGGATTTCAAAGCCTTCCCAATTCAACTAGGTATTATCGTCTTCATTCAACATGCAAGTATTACCATCCTCTCTGTTCTACATGTCCATCACACACAAGCTGTAGACGCACAGAGCGAGTTCTTTATCCATCTCAACGACTATTTCTCCATCACTGTCTAATGAACAGCACAACATCTGACCCTTTCTCTCCCACACTTAGCCACTCACAGGACTTTAATCTTGAGGTCTTAGAAGCCTCCAAGGACAACATGCTTTTAGTTCCAGAAGTGCAATACTGTATGTGTTTTCTGTCCATTCAAGGGCTTTTGACAAGTGTGAAGGCTTTTAGTATTCTGAGACAGCTGGAGAGACGATGTGTGAATCTGCCATGTGGAGCGCAGAGGCAGACTGACAGCTGAATGCTGTCCTACACCTTCACCGAGTTGAGGCCCGGAATACAGAGCTACTTGGACATTGCAGCAAATGGAGTCAAGCTACACTTAATAAATTGATGAAATGGGGCCTGCGGGAAGGCTTACAGGCGGAGTTATCACCAAGCACGGTCTTCCACGGCTCATCTCTCGGGTTTTCTCGCTCTTACTTTTTATTCCTCTCGCCCTCTCTCACATTCTCGTCCCAGCACATCCCTTCTCTGTCTCGATCTGATATCCCTTTTTTACTCTTATCCTTTTTTTTTTTTAATCCAGTCAATATTTTAGACACATCTGGATTGAACAACAGACTTGTGTTACATTTTAAACTATGGCATGTCAGTCACATTAGTAGACAAATATGTGTGTGTGCGTGTTAAGAAGACATTTCTAGATTCTGTTGTATAAAACTCTCTCCGTTATCTGATAACGTTAGCTAGGTCATAACTAGAGCACCATGGGCCATTTTTTTCTCAGTACACCAGAGCCATGATCAGACTGCCTGCTTTACGTCTGAAACTTCTTTAATGGACCAAACATGTGGAAATGGCTTGGAGCGAGGTCAGGACTGTGCAGGGGATGTGCCAATAACTCCCAGCCGAGCTCCTATCATGTGCAAATGGTGCTGGTGAATGATTGTGTGTACAGTTCCCACAGACAGGTCCGCCTCTTCCACAAGTTGATGACAAGTTATCCGTTCATTTTCAAGGAATCAGGCGGTTCACTATGTGAAAGATATTTAGATGAATAGTCGAAAAATAGTGTCAGTGATTGGACAAATGAAAACCCATCCCACACAATCTGAATGAGTAATCATCTGCAGTAGCACGTAAAGTTGGAGCTGCATTTGAGGAATTACATCACTGAAGGATCACGAAAAAAAGTGTTCGATCCAGAAATCAAACAAGAGGGGCGTTCTATTCGTTCTTCGCCGGCCACCTCTTTGAGCTCAGTACGCAGAAGAGGATGGACAGCATTTCCAAAAGTTCGCTGACTTGGGGGAGACACTTTTGAGGCCTCCCCCTCCCTGTTTGTTCGCTGTTGTATAAAAGCGCAAAGCAGACTGTTGAGCGAGAATTTTCCAAGAACAAATTGGGGAGAAATGAGGAGGCAAAACTCTTAGCTTAACTCTTAACAGTATTAGCGAGGCCATGCTAGTGTCCTCTAGTAGCTAACATCGGAAAAAAAAAAAATGCTTAACCTATTTCCTACAAATATTATCCTTTCCTTCTTTTACATAGCACTCTTAGTCTTTTTGTCTTTCTGTCTCAGACAGGAACATTAGCGCACAAATGCTGTCCATGTGTTTGTGTATACCGAAGAAATCTTTTAAAGACATTGTGTAAACAGAGAAAGGATAATGTGGTAACGGGAGTTAGCATGTGTGCAGGTCGTGCTCCTCATCCACCCAGCTTGCTGACCTCACTTTGATATTAAACTCTTCGGGTCGCCCCACATGGTAATCATAACCATTATGCCGGGCTTGGCTACCCGTCAACTCTTCTATACTCGGTTTCTTATGCGCGTTCCTGTTTTGAATTGCTGCAAACAATTTTTCACAATTACAGCTTTGTCTGCCCGAGAGCGCTCGTGTTTGAACAGATGGGACAAGTTGCATTGTGATGTTTTCTTTATCTTTAAAGATAGAAAAGAAGTTAAATGGAAAGAGAGCGGTGGGAGGACGCCTGACGCTCTTTTCTTTTGGCTCGTAAATAAGAAGCGGCATGTGCCGTTTCTAATGCGCTCTGGGAAAACGCCGTGTTTTTAGAAAGCATTGTATTTCACATGGAGAAGGAATAATCAGATTTTGTCTTAGCTAATACAGTTATGTACTCCAACTGATCACTCCCTGAAGGCGTGGATCAGAAAACATCCACATGGCATGGTCTCTGGTGACTGACGGATACACGCGCGCACACCCGTACACAGAAATTAAGGATAATTCGCACCTTCTTCACACCATCCCCTCGTTCCTGTCCTTCGGGCGGAGATATTTCTTTCTTCGGATCTTATTTAAAAAATTGTCATTTTTGCAGCTGTTCCAGCTTCACTGGAATCTTCGTGCCTGGTCTTCCGTCGGTCTGATAGCGGTTGCTTTATCTGCCAGACATGTTGTTTCTAGAGGAGGTTCTGTACTCCTGCGTTCATTATACACACATGTAATTGCCTCATTTCCCTGTGTTTTAATGGACCCGATTCCACCGAGGACTTTAATTCTTCTGTTTTTACAGCTGTGCGCTCAAGACAAAGACCTTTTTCAGGGAACATTAGAGATTCTTTCCTTGGTCTGACATCTTTTATGTCCTCTTCCAAACATTATCCCAGGGTTAGCATCGGTTCTCCGGGCCAGCCGACACTAGCCCAGGCACAAACAGATAATTATGCTGACATGCGATAATAATGTTACTCATTAGCGCGCTCGTCTTGCATGGCATGCTAATCCTAACCACTCAGGAATGGGAATTTACATGACTAAGAGTCGTGCACATGGGGTTAGGGTCAGGGGTTATGGATATACACGAGGGCGGACTACAGGTACGGCTGTAGCTAGGGAACGACTAATGGCATGTGAGAGCTTTTGTTGCCATGGAAATTCTTTCCTAGCTTCATTATAGTATGCTACTCAATGCTAATATGTCAGACTAGCTTTCTTTGCTATTGATCTTGAAGGGCGTGCAGCACTAGCCTCAGACCTCCTGCTGCTTTCTGACGGGAAAATAATGTTTGTAAGACAATTTCACGCTACTTACTTGTTAATTGCGTCTTTGCATATTATTCCAGAAATATAATAGATTGTTGTGAGTAAACAAGATTTTTATTTTTTTTTTTTTTTGTATTTTTGGCAACACTCGGACAAAGGAAAAAGGTGGTGTCATTCAAGGTTCATAATTCATTTAAATTTTGCTATTTCTCTAAGCGGTATCAGATTCTTGGTAGCAGTTATCGCCTAAGATGATCAAACCCCCCCTAGCATCACCTCAAATCTGGCTCATTACAATGGCGGATGATATCGAGCCTGAGTTAAATTCTAAAAGGCATTCTAAAGCATCTAACCATTGAGCATGAATGCTGATAAGTGTTGATAGTTTATCCGCTCAGTCTTATTAAGAGCCTTATCCTGGTCAGGAGTCTTTCCCAGACGCGAATGCGTCCTATATGAGACACGAGTCCTTCATAGTGCACCATTTACACCTAGAGGGAATTTAGTACAGCCAGTCCACCTACAGTAGTAATGTGTTTTTTGGAGATTAGAGAAAATCCACCAGGAGGAAATGCACATGGACACATGACACAAACTCTCAGGATTAACCCGGGGACTGTGGAGCTGCCCATGTGTGTGTAGTGATGGCTTTAAATTCTCATCATAATCTTCTTGTGTATGTTGCTGTATCAGCTTCAGACATTAATGGAGACACTTTGTGTGTGTGTGTGTGTGTGTGTTTTTTTTTTTTTTTTTTCCCTTTCAGGCAAGTGCCGGGGGTTACGCTCAGACGGGCCGGCATTCGGTTTCAGTAGACGTCCAGATGCAGAAACAGAAACAAGATGACCGAGATGCCTTTACACAATCACAGAGACAATACAACTCTTTACCACGGTAAGAAAGCACACGGTCCATATCACATTCCATATCTCTGCAAGATCTATTTACTACCATGTCAGAGTCTCACTCCCCTCGAGCCCACACACACACACACACACACACTTACCCATTAGCTCAGTACTACTCTTCATCCAGACATCCTGCCACAGTCAAATTCTTCGCCTGTAACTTAACACTCTTCATCAGAACAGTCTTCCTCTGTGTGTGTGCATGCTCGTGTGCGTGCACTTTCTGGCCTCGGCAGCGCTGATAAAGAGCACCTAGGCGCGGGGAACCAGCTTTCAGGGGAAGTTTATCTTGGCAGCTGCTCTGCTCTGGGCCTTTTGCATGTTGTCAGGGACGTTTTACCCTTTTCCTCCATCTGTTTCTTCTCCTCGGCCCTCTTTTTTAGTCTGTTTTTACTCTGCATATTTTCGCTAAATGTCAGAATGATTCTCTGAGTTTCGGTTCAGATTTTCATATCCAATCCCAGCCACAGTTTAGCACGTGTCCTGAAACAGCTGATGGTGAATACAGTACTGTATGTAGGCGTCAGGGTTCTATACTGAATGAATGAAATTATGATGACTTTGCTGATGATTCCTTTCTAGATGAAACTGCGTATATAACACAGAGCTCTTGTGAAATAGACCGTCAGAGTTTCCTTTGTTTTTTTTGTTTGTTTTAGGTATCAGGTTCATGCGCTTTAGGTAATTATTGAAGAATGTGTGTGTGCGTGTGTGTGCATGTACGCACATGTATATATAATGGGCGAGGTAGTCCTGCTATGCGTGCATGCTAATGTCAGTGTGTGGTCTCCTCTCCTCCAGTTTCATGCTTCTTTTTTTTTTCATGGTACGGTGCAAACTGTGCTGAGGATGTGTTTCTCATTTTGTATTGCAGTCTAGTCACTGCTAGTGTCACACATGGAACAAAAAGGTACAGGATGTCAACGCTCAAAGGAGTTTCATCTTTCCAATTCAAGGACACTTGAGGCAGTATACTGTGTGTGTGTGTGTGTGTGTGTGTGTGTGTGTGTGTGTGTGTGTGTGTGTGTGTGGGAGCTTTTCACCATAAACAAATCCATTTCTCCTGGCCCTGTGCTCTGTCTCTGTGAGTCAATAGAGATGTTGACACTCGGTCCTCAACAGGACATAATGACGCTTAATCAATGTAAACAATTCTCATCCACTTTTTCCCCCATGACTCAATCCGATGCGCTCGCCTCGCTCTCTCGAGTGCCAGATCCGTCCACGACAGCTCACTTACCCGAGGGAAGCGCCGCACAAACCCGGGGCGTCTCGTATACATTCTTCTTATGATCTAGCATTCGCCGAGCAAGGGCAGGCTGCTCAGAAGTGAACTTTGACCTCTCTCTCTCTCTCTCTCTCTCTCTCTCTCTCTTTCGTTAGATATCTCGAGCCGATCTGGTATCTCTGTCTCTGCCGGATTTACAGATTTCTAAGCCACCGCAATAGAGAGAGCGGGTTTTATTTTTGATTTTTTTTTTTTTTTTTTCAAAGGATTAGAGACGGAATGCTGGACAAGATGACCGTAGGCTGATTAGGAGTAATGAAAGTCATGTGTAACAGAGAGCGCTATGTGCATGCAACAGCTGCGTGTTGTAACAGACGAAGCCCCCCCACAGACACATACCCAGTCTTGTTAACAAATAGAAAACATTGCTCAAGCTTTTATTTGGTTTATAAATAATTTAGTATGTTGCAATTAATACTTGTTACACAGCGATATTTCCTGGAGGCCGTCTTGCCCCCTGATCTACACCATATGCTTCAGTGAACCCCCCCCACCACCACCACCGCCATGCCACTTCATATTCTTCAGTTGAACTTTGCTTCGCCATGACATCATTGTCATATTGTGCTGGAAACCGATGTGAAGCAAGGGCTTCATTGTGAAATGATGCTCATGTTGAACATCTTTCGACTTGGTTTCACAACACAAATGTCACAAAACTCTGTCTTCTATCTCTCCATTTTACATGCAGCTTTGTTTTGATAAAGAACAACCTGATCATCGAATCCATATGCCGTCCTTCCTGAAACATCTGCCACGAAATTGGAAGCACGCAGCTGTATACATCGTCTTTGTTTGCAGTACTATGACAATTTTCTTTCACTGGAACTGCATGTTCCAGCATGATATTGTTCCTGTGCACGAAGAAAAGTCCAGTTTGAAGGTTCGAGAGGAAAAAAACTTGAGCGTCCTGCACAGAGGCCTGACCTCGACTCTACTCGAATAAACCCTTGGAATAAACTGGAACTCTGCCTGCGCCCCAGACCTCTTCAACCAAAATCTTGTATGATCACAATGATCGAATGATCACAAATTCCAAAACAGCCTTCCAGAAAGGGTGGAGCGTATTATAACAACAGAAAGAAAAAGAATAAATCAGGAGTGATATGCTTAACAAGCACATATGGCTGTGATGTCAGGAGTCCAAAAACATTTGTCCACATACTGTTGTTTATGTCGTTTTTTTTGTGTGTGTCGTCTTTTAGTCAACGCAGCTCAGTTGAATAGAAACAAAAGTAGTAGTGATGTTCATTTGAAATTCAAATACACTAGGTTATATATTGTATGCCAAATGTTAATCATATTTTAAAATAAATAAAAAGGTTACACATTTGAGAATGAGGAAATCAAAGAAAGAAAGAAGAAAACGGAAAACGAATAGGTACACATGAACCAAGAAATGTTTGACTACATCCAGTATTGTGCAAAAGCTTTGAGCCCCCTCATTTCTTCATATTTTGCTTCCGAAGAGCCAGACGTTCTTGTATTTTAATGTAGTCTCGAGGAAGAGTTTGCCAGGCTTCCTGGAAAACATTTTTGGCTCTCATTTTCTGTCCAGTCCGGCTACCTGAGCGCTTTAAAGGAATGTGTTTTGTTATGCCATATGGTGACCTATGCACCTAAGCATTCAAGCATTAAAAAAACATCTAAGTGAAGGCAAGAACCAGTGAGAAACAGGTGCAGATGATATGGTACAGATGATCAGGCCGGTGATTAGTATACTGCTGATGCTGAACCCTGAGTGGTTGGAACAGACGAGAGTGGGAAAGAGATTGCTGCTGAGATTGAGATTTCAATTTTCTTTAGGCACATTGCAGACTGTCACAGTAAAACAGTAATTTAATGACTATGACTAATCTGGATTACTCTAAGAAGGCATTTTTAGCACATGTCCAAAAACTCTCTTAATATCAACTGTTTCGCACTTCTCTTTAATAAAGCTTGAATTTGCAGTATATTCTAAAACTGATGTGGACTTTGACTCCGGGTACTCCAGTTTTCTTTGACATGCAGATTAGGCCAATTGGCATTCCCAAATTACCCTTAGTGTGAAAGTGAAGTGTACCATTCCTCTGGTCCTCTGGAATATGCTCCTGGCCTCCCGCGATCCTTGTACAGGATGTAGAGATGTAGTGAGTTAAAGAGTGAAGAACTGCTAGTTGAAGAACTGAAGGAAGCATGTAGAACAGTTCCATATATGACACTTGCTCTAGAACCTCCAAAGGAAAGTGTTTCTGAAGATGTAATTCCATTCTGGTTCCAGAAGATGATCACTTCCTCGTAGTATCCTTGGCACTATTCATTCAAAAAGAAGCTCAGAGATGGGGGCAACTTGTACACTTAACCAAACTAAACTGTGCCTCAAGTTAAACGTGCGGACGTGAAAACACCTATTTTGCTCTATTGTCAGGAAATTGAAATTCTCAGCAGTCCAAGTGTAAACAATTCGCTCGTCTCTCTAAATGGGAAGGATGCCATCCGCTCTCTCCCCTGTTGATCAAGACAGTACTATACAATCACAGCCATCTGGTAGCTCATGTATACAAAACAGACTGGTTAGCGTTCGTCCGAGAACGTTCAGCTGTCGCGTGAACAGAGGTTAGCATCTGGCTCCACTTGTCTCAGAGGAAGCACATATTCCAGTTCACGCTCCTCACATGGTAGCTGTTGTGAGATGGAATTTAACCTAGCTGGCACTCAGGAGTGGGATATGATCATTAGCAGCAGAGTCAGTATAGAAACCTGGAAAGCACTGTTTGCTTAACCCACCACAAACTGTAGCAGCTTTCAGAGAAAATCTTCGCGTTTTTAGAGAGCCTAACTCGGCATGGGCAAAATCTTTCCTTTGCTTTTCTTGCCTCCTTTAATTCTTTGCTCTTTATATATTTTTTTCTATTTGGGGGCAGGCAGTCTGAAGGCAGGTCAAGTTGGCATTATTTATAGTCCTACTTGTTATTACCGGTTCCAGATTTAAAAAAAAAATAATTTTTAACAAGTTGAATGCTTCACCCTTTATTTTTTCATACCTCAAACTCCTCGTCCAGATGAACCTTTTCAGTGTCTATGTAAATGAGATACTGCTAAGCCACGCCCCTCCAGAGAGCTGAGCAACAAGCTGGAGGAGAGCTATCTTCTTATGTGAGGTCACTGTAGGGGACAAATCAAATTGGCTTGTTTATGTCTTGGCCAGTACAAAAATGAAAACAAAAAGACATAAAACAGGGATATTTTTTTTTTCAAAAAAAAAAAAAAACATTTAAAAAATAAAATTCTTAACACTTTTGTTGTTAAACAAAATGTCAAATATGACTTAAAAAAAAATGATAATTGATCCCTTTTAAGGTTTCCATTAAACCCAGATTCAGTCAATCAGTCGACTATGCATCACAAATCAATGCACTACATGGACTTACAGTATGTTTCTTTCTTCTTCTCAGGCAACCACGCAAAAACCCCAGCACTGTGTCGCAGGACTCATGGGATAAGGTGTACCCACCTGGTGAGGTGTTCCAGTCAGCTAAAGAGAACCCGCGCTACTCGAGCTATCAGGGCAGCCGTGGTGCTAATGGCTATCTGAGTGGTCCGCCGTTGGGCTTCAACGCACGTGTCCTGCTGGAGACACAGGAGCTGCTCAGGCAGGAGCAAAGGCGCAAAGAGCAGGAAGCACAGGCCAAGCTCAATCCCCAAAACGACCCTACACTGGCCCTGTCCTCAAACCCCAAAGGGCCCTACAGGCAGGACGTGCCACCCTCGCCCTCGCAGCTTGCTCGCCTTAACCGACTTCAAAGCCCCGAAAAGGGCCGGGCGTTCTACTCCTGAAGGGAGGAATGAGATCTTAGGGGAAGAATTTGGGACAAACTTTGAACTTTTTCGGAAAAAATAGGGATATTGGTTGTTGACTCTCTTTTTTTTTTTTTTTTTTTTTTTTAACATATCATATACATCAATATTTTTAATACACAGTTATGGTCCAGCCATCCAACGTCTCCACGTGGTATGAGTGTGTGTACTGTATGTGCGTTTGTGTATATGATTTGAACGTGTGTCCTAGCATTGACTAGCATCTTAGCCAGTCCTGACAATCAGAAAACAGCCAGCAGGTTTCCAGGTTTGCATTTGTATTCCTATAGCGCTGTGACCTACATTAGTCATTTCACCTGCCACCAGTTGTGAATGTTGAACCGAGCAGTGAGGATAAGCAGTGTTTATGCATGTGCTCTGAATAAGCAGGAATATTTTTGAATATATATTTTTTATCAGAACACTACAAAAAAGTGAGATACAATGCATATACTGTATATATACGGATGGGTGAAATTGAAAATGAAAAAACCCAACATACTGTGTGTTTGTAAGGTTTTGGGCCACCACGAGCCACTGGAACAACCTCAACACTCCTTGATATCAGTCTCTGTAGGTCTACAGGAGCGGCGACTCACTGTTCTTCCTAATGTTTTTTCCTCAGCTGGGGGTTTGGTGAAGTGTGCGGAGCGCTGTCTGACATCACTTGAGAAATCTTCCATAGACTGGGTTCAGTTGGGTTGAGGTCTAGAGACTGAAGACTTCTGTATGTAACCATATTAACAAGCCCTTATGCCAACAGAGCCACCAGATGTTTCTTTTATTTGTCACCTGTCTTTATGTTTATAAGATGAAAAGAGAGTGAGAGATTGAGATTAAGCCTCCCAACCCGCCTATAAAATCACAATCATTTCACTGATCTCAGGATTCCTTCATCCTTTTTTCAGTCCATCCGTCACACGTCCTGTCCGGTACTCTGTGCCTGCTCTTAAAACTTGAGCTTCTCTTCTACCATGTGTACTGATTTCCTGGTACACCAGTCATGTGATGGGAGTGTCACTGCACTGCAATGCTACTGTATAAGAAATGTGTAGAACTGTGTCCTGCTTTATCCTAAGTGCTTGGTGCTGAGTGTCATATGTCCAGTCAGGGGTCACACAGGAAGTCTTAGGGTTCTGTTTAAAGTGTTTTAACATCCCCTCCCCTGTACCACACTCAGGCCAGTACTTTGACCTTTACAGCCTGATTGAAGCTCAGTGTTTACTCCACCGGCCATTTCTTCATCACTCCATTAGGTCCACCATTAGTTAGGTTTTCTGTTCCCTTTTGTGTAATGCCATTTCTTATAATAATAATAATAATAATAATAATAATAATTTTAAAAAAGTATTTTGACTTGTAGCCCCTGCTGACACCTGGTTGTTAATAATGCGCTGAAACCTCCCTGTTCATCTTTTGTGAGCAACATGCTAACTTGCTAACTGTAATAAGGAATGTACAGCGATCAGCCATAACATAGCCAGCAAAATCATCTATGGGAGGCCTCACGTTGCAACTTACAGGACTTAAAGGATTTGCTCCAGAACCAGAGTTGCTTTGGCGGCAAATGGGAGATCTACTCAATATTACATGGGTTGATCCCCCTTTTGCCGCCAGAACAACTCTGACCCATCGAGGCATGGAGTCCACTAGACCTCGGAAGGTGTGCCGTGGTATCTGGCACCAAGCTGCCATGAGCAAATCCTTTAAGTCCTGTAAGTTACATGGTCTGGCCTCCATTGTAGAGGGTTTTACCGGCTACACAGTCCCATATGCAAGAAACTACGATACACTGTGTGCCTCCTATCTGAACCAGCATTAACTTTTTCACCAGTTTGAGCTCCAGTGTTCTTTACATCTCCAGTCTTCATGCATCAGTGAGCCTTGACTGTCCATGACCCAGTCACTGGCTCACTGGTTTTCCATTCTTGGACCACCTTTGGTAGAACCTGACTCTGAAGACTGGAATCATCCCACACGAGCTGCAGTTTGGGATTTGCTCTGACCCAGTCTTCTAGCCGTCACAATCTGGCCCTCGTCAAAGTCACACAAATCCTTACATTTGCCCTTTTTTTTTATTTTATTATTTTTTTAAATTTTTTTTTTGGAGCTTCCAACACATCAACTTCTGGGGCAAAATATTCACTTTCTACTTAATATATCGCACTTCCAGGTTGCATTGTTAATGAGAGAATCAAGGTTATTTACTTAATAATGTTATGGTTGATCGGTGTATAGTTGCCTTCTCAAAACAGTGCGCACTGTATATAATCAGAAAGTCGAAACGTCTGCATTAAATACTTGTATATACAGTGAAACTCAGTCGCGTTCATGAAGCGCTACCTTAAACAAAGTGGTGCTTCGTTAATGTAAACGAGTTTGTACGTACTAAATTCTGTAGGGATTCTGTCATTCCTAACCAGAGGATCATTTCAGCCGAATGCACCAAAAAAATGATATCTAGTAGGGTATGCATGTACCAATTCATCCAAAACACTAAACACATTAAGTTCACTTCACTCAAACTATTTCAGGAAGTCCAAGACGGCATTTGTAGCCGCATTTGACAATCAAGTCCTCTTAATTCCATGACATCAGCACTCCTGTGATCCATGACTGGTAAAGGTGATTTTTTTTTAATATACTGTACATTGCAGAGTGAAAATGAGTGACGGCACAGGAAGCAGGTGAAACACACCAGTATTATAAAGTATCATATCTGATAAAGCAATCAATGACACATTTAACTGTATGAGGTTGAATTCACATCCACTTCAGATTCGAGTAGTGTGATGTATATCGTGGCTCGTAAAAACATCACAGAATGCGGTTATGATATTTTTGCCATTCACCAGCAGCTTAAAGGCTTTCTCTCCTCCTCTCTCGATTACTCTCTGTCCTAAAAGAGGAAAAATAAAATGTACGAAATCTTCCCGTTGTTGACTAACTGGTACGTTGCAGTATGTGTTTTCGGTTCTGTGATCCCGAATGGATGGGAAATTAACTTTTCAAAACAGCAGCAGGGTTTTTTGTTTGTTTGTTTGTTTTTGTTTTGTTTTTTTCTTCTTTTTTTTTGCTGCTTTATTTCACATTTTGTATTTTATGCATTGATTCATGGACAATTTTTTGGCGACGGTAATGTTCAAGTGCCTGTTATAGGAGGGGTGTTTTGTACTACAAAAGATTTCATGTCACAGAAAGCACATATTTTAGCAATTCTTCTACTATTTTTTGTGTAATAACATCTTTTCACCACAAAACATGTTTAGAACTATGAATGAAAGAAAAAAAACAGAGTAACTTTTTTATTATTATTATTATTATTATTGCATTGTCTGTATTCTCCCGAGGTAACACGGTGTCCATGGTGTAACACACGTAAGCACAGTGCAATTACTTTTTTTTTTTTGGCTAGACTTTATACATACTGTATGAAATTGTACACAGCTTTCTCTGTACATATCGAATTTAGACTAAATAAAACAGAAGGCTGTTTCTTCCTCTTGTTTACATTACACATGTGTGACTTTTTATTCATTTGTTCAATTCACTACATTTAAACGAAGTAAGGGAATGACAGTTAAGAGAATTGTTCCATGACACTGTTGAGTTTTGAATACTCATAAGCAGTTGGCGGCCGGTCAAGACCGAGAAATGCAACTTAACATACATAACATGTCATTATGTAACAATAATTATTTCAGTATTGAAATAAATAAAGTCATTTAGTCACAATATTCTGCTATATTTCTTAATATAATTTATTTGCAATTAAAAAAAAAATCTAAACTATTACGTTCATTTGTGTTCGTGTACGCGGGGCGCCTGACAAACTATGTTGGTGCGTAAAATTTTTAAAAGCATGTGACCTGAGGCTGAGCTCTGATTGGATCTTTTCAAATCATCCTGGGTCGCAGCTCTGTGTGCCCTGAACCCTCCCACTTTTGTTCTTAGCGAATCAATTTTGTTTTGAAATATTTGGGCTCATGTGATTGGACCATTCTCAACGAGTCTTTTCCAGCACTTCTTATTGCAAGCGCAGCTGCTGACTGGATGCGATGTGAGTCATGCCTTTATTTTATACTAGTAGTAATGATGCTTAATCATTACTCAATAATGCAGCATTTATAGGCGAGTATTAAAAGTAAAATTTTGTTTGCACCCCCCCACACAAAAAAAAAAAAAAAAAGATTTGCACCAGCCGCCACTGCTCATTGGTCAGATGATGATGATTGAATTCCTATCGCAGGCGTTCTAGCTGTCATTCAAATCAGAGGAACTGATGAACTTGTTCTAGTGACAACTTGCACAGGGACCGGTATGGCAGAAACATTGCATAGTCATTACATGCACTAAATGGATGTGGTGAAGTTCTCTGTATGGAAATGTTGAACATTTATAGCTGTTTTGGAGTTTCTGAGCCCTGAGTTCAGAAAAGTTGGATTTTTCTCCCTCTAAAATATATCCGTTTACTTCATTATTAATTGTAAGAGATTAAAAAAAAAAAAAAACAGACTGGTGAGAAAATGACTGTTTAGAGCTGCTTTAACATAAGTGCTATAGACCTTTTGCACTCGACGTCACAGCGTTTGCCTGCCAGCCGTAGTCCTGCCCTTTTCTGCCCCTTTTTTTTTTAGTATGTCATTATAAGTCAACACTTATAATCTGAGTCATTCCTATAGTAAGTCATTATGAACTGCCCGTATTGTGTTCACAGCTAACATAAGCTGCAACGTTACAGTAAATACAGTAGCTTCTAACACAAAGCTGTTCCCAAATGCCTCTCTAACCCTTGAACAAGGATAGATTTGGGATTCAAAGCCAGAAGAGTTAGTTATTACAGCTATTAATAGGTGTAGCTATTAATTAGAAAACTTAAAATGTGAGTATTAGTTATCATTACCTGCACATTATTTTATAGCGCATAAAGCACAGCAATATTCCACAGCATTGTCTCAAAGGAACATTAAAAAAACATTAAAGGTAACTGTAAAGGGATAAAACACTGGCAAATTGTTGTGGTATACTGTAAGAGCGGTAACCTACTTTGGGGCATATTGTTACATACAGTATCATAAAAATATAACATGCCATTTTATTCTTATTATTATTATTCACACAAAATTACATTTTCACCTTTTGTCCTCCACTTTGTAAGGCCGCCTTGCGCAGCACTAAAAACTGTGTGTTATGCATTACTTTATTCTGCCGGTATGGCTCGCACATTTCGGAGACGCTGAAAGCACGGAAAAAGAAAAGCTGAGGAATATCCTTCCTCTACTTCCTTCTCTTTAATCTATTTCTGATCCCATAGATCACGTTAATGTTGCCTATGACATGGCTGGCCAGCACTGTAATGAGAAGTGTAATGAGTTTGATGGCAATAAAGACAATCGTGAAATTTATGAAGTTCAGGTCAGCGTAAGTGGAGCGTCTGTGACGTAACCTTTTGGCTCTTTACACAGAAAACCTGCCAATAGCTTCTTTATGTCAGGAAGTGAGTGAGACCCTTTAGAAACATCCATCTGCCTGACACTGGAGGAGTGTGAATGAGAAAATGAAGGGAAGCAGAAGTAGTTAAACAAAGGAAACGAAATCCCAGGGGAAGCTGATAACAGGGATCCTGCCGAGATCAGATGCGGTTAGTAACACTGGAACGCCTGAATCTGGAGAGTCAAAGCAGCAGAACAGGAGGGAAATGAGCTCTGTTCCATGAGGTGACTGTGGAGAAACCCTAGAGAACTGATGAGAACCTCTGGGGAGAGTGATGGTAGCATTTCCTCTCCGGATGATCTACAGCCCTGCATTCGGCATCCTAACTCCTTTGGAACTTTCCAGAGGTACGGGATGAGTCAAGAAATGATTATGCAGTGGCTACGGCTATGAAGTCAGACTCCATTGTCAGGAACTGATTTTATTCTGTCGTCCTAAAAAGGATTGCATGGTTTTTCATCATTTCCATCTTCAAGAATATGATTGAAAAGTAACTTAAATAAAAGTGAAAGTAGAATCAAAAATACACCAGAGTAAAAACTTCAAGCTGTAACAAGACAAGCGATTTTTTGTCTCATCAGTTTAAAATCAGAAATAAATAGCTGCTGAGAGAATAATGGTTTGCTGCAGTGATAAAGCAAGTGATACCATGCGTAGTACTAACTAAAGGGATAAAAATGACAATGTTTCATTCATAATTATTGAAATAAATCCAAGATCAGGCAAAGTGATGGAGTAGTAAAGAAAAAAAAAAGTATGAAATGTGTTCACATTACATTACTCCAAATTAAAAGTACAATGTTTTTAATGTAAATTAGAAGCCGGACGTTTTAAATTTTTTAATTTAAACTTTTTTTCGTTGATGAAACAATTCATACTAGTTTGTTGCTTGGGGTGGAGTCAGAATTTGTGCCTTCTCATGTCTCCATTTGTGTGAAATTGCCTCGCACCATTATTTGTTTAAATTCATAAAGTTTTTGATTTTTTCTTTGTTTTTAGGCTTGTAACATAATTAGGTTCAAATTTAAATGTAAAAACTTAGGGGGGGTGGGTTGGGAGGGGGGGGGACTTTCTTTCATTTTACTCAAGAAATCTCCCTCACTCACTCATTGTCTATACCAATTTGTCCTGTATTCAGGGTCACGGGGGGCCTGGAGCCTATCCCAGGACACTTAAGGCACAAGGCAGGATACACCTTGGACCGGGTACCAATCCATTGCAGGGCACACACACACACACGCACACGCACGCGCACGCGCACGCGCACGCGCACGCGCACGCACACGCACACACACACACACATACATTATGGCCAAATTTAAAACACGAATCAGCCTAATCTGCATGTCTTTGGACTGTGGGAGAAACCGGAGCACCAGGAGGAAACCCACCAAGCACAGGGAGAGCAAGCAAACTAAATGCATACAGATGGGAAACCCTGATTCTGGAGGTGCACGGACAGAGTCCTAACCACTAAGCCTATGTCTAAAACTATGAAGTATTGTGCATCTCTTTAAGGAGCTACAATATTTCATCATACATGTATTGAGAAATAAAGTGTGTAATATTTTAAGATATTTGTATGTAGGAGATCAAGTTTGTTTGTTTTTGTTGCATTATGATTTTAAATTGTCCCAAAAGTAACGCAAGCACTGATAGGATGGGGGGAGGGATGGACTCTCGGGGAGTTTTTCCTTGTCATTAGGGACAAACTGATCAAGTTATAAAACTATTCATTTACTATTTTTGTAAATATAAAAATAATAAATTTTTTGTAAAGCTGAAGCACAATTACAATCTGAAGTAAAGCAGTTGAAAAGTTATATAAGGTTCGACATATTTGTAAATTTATAAACGGCCCCATAGAGGAGAACCTTAGTGAAGTCGTTTAGGTGTTGCTTCATTGGCCAAGAGAGTTTGGTCTGAATACACATCTCACTTATTATAGGTGAACCTTCCTTAATATGAAAAAGCTAAGAAACACATTTTGTTTAAGTTGGTCTCAGTATTACGTATTCCAATTTTTGTATTGTTTTTCTTCTTCTTCTTTTTTATTATATTTAAAATAATTTTGGACAAAGGCAGAACAATTGTGCAAATAAATAAAATCGCAGAAAATCCAATTTGGCAAAAATAAACATCAGGTTATCCCTTTGAACTCTACATGACCCCAAGAATCAGAAAATTGGAATTCAATTTTATTTGTACAGAGCTTTTAATAACCGACATTCTCACAAAGCAGCTTTGTGGGAATACAAATTCTGAGTATAAATAAAAAATAAAAAAAAAACATTTATCACTAATGAAAAAGCCAGATTCAACGTTTGGAAGAAAAAAAACTCTATTTGATGGCACGAGGAAGAAACGTTGAGAGGAACTAGACTCAAAAGGGAACCCATCTTCATTTGGGTGATAACAGATAACAAGACCATAAGTAAATCCTTTCTTTAACTGTGTGCTCTGTCCAATTGTATTACAGGAAATGTGTTTCAGTTGATATAAAGTCCACTGAGGTTCCCAACTGTTTACTGATGGAGACTTGGGTACAAAACCGTTCGAGCAACTGCTGTCATACACGACACACGATGTTTGTGTCAATGCAATCCAAGCCATTTTCATGGTTATTAAGTGGAACTGTTCTCCTATTATCACATGAATGTTTAAACGGACCATATGGGACCATTCTCAGCAGGAGGTAGAGGTTTCCATGTGACGAGGAATCACCTTTCTATGACATTGTGTTTCTGTCTTGTTGTTGTTTTTATTGTAAAAATAGGTTTTAGGCTAACTAATTATACACAATTCTTCATTGAACTTGGTCTGGCATTTAGATAAAGTCCTTCCATGCGCCATCTGGCGGATTTTCAGTGAAGCACAATATTTATTTAAATTACCGAATGTGGATTGTGGGATCTCGCGGCATGACGCGCAGCAAATTGCGAGATCTCGTGGGAAAACGCTCGCATTCTTAATGGCCAGATCTGTATATGTGCCTTATCATGGTGCTAGAAAGCTTAAAAGGTGTGCACCAAAACTGATCTTGTAATAAAAACTGTCCTCCAACACTGTCACAAATCACGTTTTTACTGTAGACTGCCATATGGAAAAAGAAAACATGCAAGTCCAACCTTGCCTGTGTAACCTTGGTGCTTGGCCTCTAAATGAACAATTGCAACTTTTGTATAGCATTGCTTGAGCATTTCAGTGCGCATTCTTGTAAACCTCAAGCAGAACCAAACATATCGAGTTAAACTTACTTTAACACCTAAGAATGTCTCTAAATTCCTGCTTTTAAATCGTCCGTGTAGTCAGATGTAGCACAGCCTGAGAGAGCAGTAACCTTCCTCCCTCATGCTATTATTCTTCACACTGTGACATTTATATGTGGAGTTTTATAGCCCACCTCATGATGTCCTGGACGTCTCTACGGGACTGTCTATAATCAATAGCAGAGCAATGCAATCAATGCAGGCTTTAGGAGATATATTTATATTTCAAATAGTGTAAAGCTCAGGGCTCTCAGGACTCTCTCTCTCTCTCTCTCTCTCTCTCTCTCTCTCTCTCTCTCTCTCTCTTTGTGTATGCTTCCCTTTTCTGAATGCTAGCGGAAAAAGCATGTTTGTTTGCCGCTCAGTCTTGCTAAAGCTGGAGGCTTGTCCATGAGTCACCTGTTTTGGATGGAGCAACCTGTTTGGAGGCCGCTGCAGGCTGGCCGTTCGGGGATTTGGAGGGCAGAAGTGGTGTATCATCTGAGAAAAGATCCTCATAAATCTTCTCAATGCACAAGCAAATTGTAGGGAGTTGTTTCAGCTCCACCCCTCTGTTATGTGCCATACCCAACCACAACAAACTTTCCACACAAAACTTACTTAACATCTGCTTTGTGTGTGCGTGTGTGTGTGGTAAGGAGGAGGGAAAGAGGAGGCTGCTTTCACTGAACCTTAAAAAGGAGGGCGTGAATGCTGCTGGTAAATCCAGGGGACATTCTATGTGTGTCTACGCGCATGTGTGTGTGTGTGTGTGTCAGAAAAGCTTTGTCTGCTGTATCTTATCACTGATGTATAAGAATTGAAGCTGGATTCTCACAGCTTCCTCACCGCCAAACGCTCCATGAAATTGCAATAAAATGTCAGCGTGGTTAACCTTAGTATTAAGCCTAGGTAGAATATCTATCCGCCCGTACGCAACCTTTATGGACAGGTGGACATCAATGATGCAGAGAACACCAAATGGTCAATGCTCAAAAATAGCGGAGGATAAAGCATGCATATGTCTGAGACGGTAGAATTGAAAACAAGTCCGACTGTTCTTTGTAAACACCCTACCGTACATGCTGGTTTTAAAACACAAGCAGAGTTTTAGGTTTTCACTTCATAGGTTTCCATCAGCGTGACCATTTTACTATGTTAATACATGTGCATGTACCCAGGTGACACTTTGGCACACTTTGACTCGTTTTTAAATCGATCGTGATACGTGCTTTAGAAATACATTTTCCCCTTCCAAAGCCTGTATTACGACCCATGTTGCAACAAATTATTTTTTTGGTGAGAAACAGATTTCACACAGCTGTTATTGCAGAGAGCACAGCACTGATGTAATGCTTTAATGATGCAGTTATCGCAGTAGACTTCAGCCATGATTATCACTCAGTTTGTCAGGGTTTAACACTGATGGAAAGTGATATCCATAAGGAAAATGTTTTTTTTTTTTTAATGCAGGATTTGGGTTTGGTATATATATATATTTGTTTTCTTCTTTTTTTTTTACAATTACATACAGGATAAGCAATTGTATTTGATCTCATAGCGGATACACTCCTGATTGGTTTCCTCTCTGTTAAGATAATACTTTATAACTGGTGATGGTTTACTTTTGATCATTTTACTCGATAAACATCATGTTGGTTTATATGATTTTACCTCAACTCCACTGTGCCATTCCAATTTGTATATTATTGCTTTTCACAACATATGATTGTACTTGCATGAGTTTTCCACTCCCTCGAAGTTTGACCACAATTTGTATTCTTTCAGCCTTAAACTAAAATTGAATTAATTGGCATTGTTTGGCATGTATATATCCACAAGAGGATGGCACGGTGATTTAGTGGTTAGCACTCTCGCCTTGCACCTCCAGGGTTCTGGGTTCGATTCCTGCCTCGGGTCTGTGTACATGGAGTTTGCATGTTTTTCCCGTGCTTGGTGGGTTTCCTCCCACAGTCCAAAGACATGCAGATTAGGCTGATCGGTGTTCCCAAATTGCCTGTAGTGTGTGAGTGTGCAGGTGATTTCCAAGCAGTTTTAGATCATTACTTTTTGCAAATAACTACATTATCCCAATATACATATACATTTATATGTACAGTATATGTTTATGTATATGTATATATACATTCCAAAACCAAATGTATACCAACTATGCAAATATATGCAAAAGTCTTGAGCCACCCCTTTATTTCTTTATATTTTGCTTCCAAAGAGACACTCTCGTCTTTTAATGCAGTCCTCCAAACACACTGCCAGTGCAGTCAAAGCATGTCCCAATAGAATCAAACGAGATGGAACACTATCAGTCAAGGGTTAGCCTCCCCAAAGCCCAGATCTTAACCTTATTGAAGCAGTGTGGGATCATCCTGACAGAGAACAGAACAAAAGGCAGGCAACGTCCAAAGAATTGCTTCGGAACATCCTTCCAGAAGTCTGGAGAACTATTCCTGAGAACTACTTCATTGCAAGAAAGCTTGCCTAGGACAGTTCAAACAGTGTTGAAGAATACTGGCAGTGATACCAAATACTGACTTTAAAGCTGGTTAGAATTATACAAACTCTCTTTATGCTATACAATGCAATATACTCTGCATATGCGTGATGTACATGTTAAGACAAAACAAAAAACTTCACATCTTCCTTCCTGCAAAATAGAAAGAAATTAGGGGTGGAGTTCTGTATGTCTACACCTGACCAGGTCACTCAGGTTTTTCAACGAGGTTGCTTTGTGCAGAGGCAAAAAGTTCAGTGAAAGGAAATT
Source organism: Clarias macrocephalus (assembly GCA_011419295.1). Classification (NCBI taxonomy): domain Eukaryota; kingdom Metazoa; phylum Chordata; class Actinopteri; order Siluriformes; family Clariidae; genus Clarias; species Clarias macrocephalus. The sequence goes on from JAAGKR010000277.1 coordinate 38,779, forward strand.
AAAATGCTACAGTAGACACAGACATTCGCGATAATTGTGCATCTCCAACTTTGTGGCTACAGATGGGGGAAGAACCACAAATGGGTGTGAAATCTGTAACAGTCTATGCAATAACATGATCTCTATGTCAGATTGTACAATTAATTTCTTCTAGTGATAAAGCTGTAATGTTCTTCCTGTATTTATTTTATTATTTTTTTACCACTATCTGGGCTCATGCAAAATAATGGTGTTATATAAATAGTAATATTATTCAAAATGAGCTAAGGGGTAGTAATAAGGCCATTTTTCTGTCCATTAGCACGTGTTCTTTAGGTTTCATCATTGCTATTACCATATTTGTAGCTGTCCCGTGAGTTTCACATCATCCTATGTGCTCATCTTATTGGAGGCTTTTAGAGTCTTTGTAAAAAATAAAAAATAAAATAATTCAAACACTGCCAGAACTTTGTCATCAACTATCTTCAGTTGCAAATTGTACAATGTAAAACAGACTTTAGTGCTTCAACATCTGGACTTACTTGGTCTTACAGCGCATTGCATAAGGATTCACCTTCCTCAATGTGAACTGGATTTAACTGGAATTATATGTCATATATGGGTCAAATGCAAAATGATATAGAATTAAAATAGATAAAAGTAGCAATTGTATCAGTATTCATCATGTTGCTGTCAGAGTTCACCGTTAATCACCATGTAAGCATTACATTATGATCCTTCATGCATTAACACACCGCTAATATTCCATACACCCTCAGTAACCTGGCGCAGTCTGTACACCGGCTTAATATCTAACACCATCATACCAAAGCAGAAAACGAGCACCGAGGCTAGCAACAAGTCACTCACGCACACACACATAACATTTCCACCCACTGCACTATTTTCTCTGTTCAAAGCTTTAAAAATCACAGCACTGTATGAAAACCCTGGCACAGCGGCCATGACCAAACAACAGCAAAGCCAGTTCTATTACTGCCTCATCTTGAAGGGCTTTTCATTCAGCAAACTGCTCTGTGATGTGCTTTAATTCCAAACCCTGGCTTTCAGGCAATTCAATGAGAAGTGTGCATTTCTTTCTTTCTTTCTTTCTTTCTTTCTTTCTTTCTTTCTTTCTTTCTTTCTTTCTTTCTTTTTCTGAGACATGCTGCTACTCATACGTACAGTTCTCAATTAATTTTAGTTTGGAGTAAAGAAACAAACTTGTACCCTGTGGTTTTAGTCTTCTAATATTTGAGCAGTAAAGTGATGTAATCAGTGACCACTGGACAGATCTAAAGCTTTTTTATTTATTCATTTTTTTAAATAGTTTTTTTTTGTTGAAAGAATAGGAATGTGAGATTGTAAGTGTGGTTGTAATTAAGGTGTGTGCTACTGGAGCGCAAACCAATAGGTGTATATGAAGTGATGTGAATGAGTTCACCGGTTCTATAATCAAATGGCCTCCATTAAGGAAGCATCGTTGGTGGCGTTATGTGCAGGTGTCAATGGCTTTGTAGCACCTCCGCAATGACAGATAGACAAAAAGGTGGCTGCCAAAGTATGTACCGATGAATATAAAGTTGCAATGCATTAAGTATGATAGGAAAGTCAATAGACAGAATAGAAAATAAACAGATTAATTTTTGTTTCATTGTCTGCCCCCAAATGGGGATCACGGTCAGTAAGACTGGTTAAATAGGGCAGCTTACGTACTGTATGTGTTGCCTGTGTGTTTTATATTCATGCTTCAAGTCACACAGCGGCATCAGGTAACAGGCCCTGGGACAAATTAAATAGAAAGCTCATGAAATAGTGAAGAGTTAGGGCACAACCTAACACACTTTGGTTTACAGATATTATTGAATGTATAAATCTTTTTGTAAGAGAAACATGCTACAAAATGAACATTTAAGCCTTGTTTCTAGAACTTAGTGTTTAGTACTGCTGCCTCGCACGTCCAGGGTCTGGGTTCGATTCCCACCTTGGGGTCTATGTGCATGAGGTTTGCATGGTCTCTCTGTACTTGGTGAGTTTCCTCCCACTATTCAAAGACATACAGATTAGGCTAATCGATGGTCCAAAATTACCTGTAGTGTGTGAATGTTGACCAGAGGTCCAACCACGGTTGTAAAAATGTGAATGAAGGCATTGGTCAACATTGGCCTCCACAGTCCCTAGTTAGACTACAGAAGTTCCTAAATGGATGGATGATACAGTATATCTATACACAGTGGAATCTTGGATTGCGAGCATAATTCATTCTGGAAGCATGCTTGTATATCAAAGCACTTATATATTAAAATGAATTTCCCCGCAATAATGGAAACTCTGTCAATTCAGCAGACAAAGCGCATGCATACTACAGTATGTGTATATCAATGATATTTATTTTACAAATTTGCTTGTCTTGCAAAACATTTGCAGTCCAAGTTACTCACAATTCAAGGTTCCACTATATAAAACACAGTTTATCTAATTATATATATATATATATATATATATATATATATATATATATATATATATATATATATATATATATATATATATATATACT
>JAAGKR010000277.1:41337-60910 GCA_011419295.1 Clarias macrocephalus
GTGTGTGTGTGTGTGTGTGTGTGTGTGTGTGTGTGTGTGTGTGTGTGTGTGTGTGTGTGTGTGTGTTGCATTTCAATATTCCTCCCCTTGTTAGAATGGAATGAACCAGTGCAAACACTGAAGCTTGTCAAACACTTCCTGAGTTTGTTTTCATATGATTAACAGTTTGCATAGAAGCCACACACACACACACACACACACACACACACACACACACACACACACACACACACACACACACACACACACACACACTTTCCAATTTGCAAACTTTGTTGTAGTATCAGCATGATTTGCACTACATCTAACGCAACAGTCTCGTGTTTTCTCAGCTTCCAGCACACCTGACTTCAATTAATTCACAATCTTTTCTGCAATGAAGTGGATGTAGAGGATAGAGGCGATAAAAAAACACTAAAATATCCAGGCCAGGGCTGAACACCACAGAGGAAGCTCGTGTCTGGGCCGATACTAGGGTTGTGCAATTAATCGAATTTCAATTTTTTATTCTAATTTTGGCATCCAAAGATATAGTATAGTAATAAATAAAACAGTCGTGGTTAAATTATTATTATGGTTTAATGTTATGTATCGTGTTATGTTCTGCAACATGTGTTTTCAATTTTGGGATAATATCCAGCATATATATATATATATTTATTTATTTATTTATTTATTTATAATTATATATATATATATATATATATATATATATATATATATATATATATATATATATACTGTATAAATATAAAATTAGATAAACTATATATAATGCAGACAAAGGGCTACATTGGCTCATCGGCCAGTGTTTTCTTATATTATTATTTTATATACTATTATTTTTATTATTTTTATTTCTATTTTATTTTTATTTAAACAATACAATGAATAGGTCAACACAGTGGTACTTTTTGTCACCGATGACAAACATAGTGCACATACCCTTCTGTGCACAGTCTATGCTCGCACTCATAACAAAATTCACACTCCACTCATTTTTCTTCATTGCACACAAGGTAAGAGGAAGCAGCTCACAGGTTGGGTGAGACAGTGCAAAGAGCTTCTTGCTTTCTCTGGAACAACTGGGAGGAGTTGAAAAGGAAGCCAGAAGAAGATAGACAGTGAATGGCCATCACTGCTGACATGCCACAGGAGGACATTTTGGTTTCTCTAATTTTCTTTTTGATTCTGTAAAAAAAATAATAAAAAAATGTCCACTGTTAAAAACGCTGTATAAATAAAAGTACATTTAATTGGTTTATGGTCAACATGTCCAAGGAAAGTTAGAAGCCACTTGATGGCATCTTCTCCTGGCTGAAATCCTCTGTCATGAGAAAGTGACTGGAGGTGCTAGCAGTTTTAACCGTCTTCCTTAGTGTCTTATCCTGAGGGGAAAAAAGTTTGAAGTTGCTTATTTTATTTCACGGGAAAAAATCAACTTGTGACCAATGTTAATGAAAGCCAGCTTTGTTGTAATACCCTGTAACCCTGCGGCAGGGAGGCTGTGCTTAAGTCAGTCTAGCACTTGCTGTGAGTTGGTCACATAGCGATTAAAGCAAAAGAAGTTTGGATTTTGTAATTTACACCCACAGCTATACACAGTCAGTAACCAAAAAAATACCCTACACTGAAAAAAATTATATGCCCTGAAAGTATCCTTTGACAGGCAAAACTTTATGAAACTTGGCCACAGATGTATTGGTGACCAGTAAAGAACACATTGCTGACCAGTGTGTAATATAAAAAAACATTAAGATTTAATTATTAATTACAACACAGTGAAATTATTTTTTTTACTTATCCCAGTTAGGAAACTGGATACAGTACTCCTGGAACAGATAGGGTTAAGGGGCATGCTTAAGGGCTCACCAGTGGCTGGGGCTTGACCTCCCAAGCTTCCAGTTAGTAACCCAGAGCTTTAACTGATTGAGCCACATGTTTGCCGCATGGTAGATTGTTCCACTTGCTCTCATAAACCCATTCTCTTATCATCTATAGTTAAAACATTCTGGTTTGGAAGTTAATCTATCCAGCAATTATCAGTACCATTTATCCTGTGAAGGATCACAAGGATCAGATAATCATTCCCAGGAAAGGCCCTTTGGGTATATGGCGGAGTACACCCTGGATGGGAGCCCAACTCATTGCAAGGCACAAACACAGGTAATTTGAAAATGCCAATCAGTTTGCATCTCATGTCTTTAGACAGTGGGAGGAAAGAGGAGTACCCAGAGGAATCAACCAAGTTTTGGGGGTGTAAATAATTATTTACATTTATTTTGCCCTTATCAAGAGCAACATTTTAGCTTATTTTACATCTGAGACATTGAGGGTTAAGGCACTAAGGTACTGGGGTTTGAACCTACAACATTTCAATCAGTGGGTCAACACCCTAACCACTGAACTATCCCTACCCCTATGATCATGTTCTTGGACAGGGGTAGAGATCTCAACTTCCCAGTGTTGAACCAAAACTTACTTCCTTAGTGGGAAGCACATGCAAACTCCTGGTTTATAAGTCATGTAGTACATTTTAGTTTTTTACATTTTGGCTACTGAGAACGACTGTGATCTTCTGATTGTTCATTAAGGAAGATGGGGCTCAGTAATTCCTCTGTTGGAACAGTGATGATCAATAGACCAAGACAGCGACCCATCAGTCTACAGTTCTTTAACAAGGCAAAGCAACATACGGTACTGGTAAATTTGGTAGTCATTGTCAAATCAAAAGTCTGCTTCATGCTGACCAGTCAAGGTTTATAGGTCTTGCTTAAGGGCCCAGCAGTGGTGCTCTAGCAGTCTTGGGATCTGAACTCACCACATCCTGATCATTAAGGTTGAATGCTAACCACCAAGTTTAACCACTGCACATCAGTGCATAACTGTGCTGCATAATGGAATTGTGGGTGAGATTGCTGAATGCATGACAAACCCTATTCACATTGTTTTTCATTTCCATTCCCTATGTCCCGCCATTTAAGAAATGAACTTTTGCGTTTCAACAAGTAATTACCCATGTTTATACTTGTTTATAAATGTTTTTAATGGAAATTGTTCTTTGTCAACAATAAACCAATAATACGACTGTTTTTGATGCAGTTATAATTTAAAATTTCTCCCTTTTTGTTTGCCTTTTAGTGATAAGACAACAGAACATTTTATAATTATTTCTGGTTGATGTCAGCTGACTCTATAATGAATGTTCGTGGACATTGTCGAGAAGCGAAATGGAATTGTGCTTGAAACCTGCAGAGATGAAAGAACGAATCTTTCATCATGTTAAACTTTAAAGAATTGTCATTAACTAGGATTATGATTGTCTCTTTAAACCTGTGTTTATCAAGTAGACCAGTTTTCTCGACACTTAATGCCTTGCTTCCCTAAGGGTCCATGTGAAGGGAGCTAAAATTAGCTGTTTATATTTATTTGCCTTTGAAGCAATGCTTTGAGAGTTGACACTTGAATGGTTGACACGCATTTAGCTAATGTGCTCTTCTGTCGCTCGCCTACTTGTTTTGTGGAATAAAGCCGAATGTTGTGGAGGAGACGGGTATTTAAGCGGTTGTGCATGCAAGGAGATGCAGCATTGGCAAGTCTAGAATGAAAAGATCCAGTAAAGCGTCTCAGCAGCAAATCTACATGGGGCAAATCCTATAATCTGCTGCAGTGCCAGCAGCCCAGAATGATGTAGAGCAATTGTTCTGCCACTTTCTCTCTCTCTCTCTCTCTCTCTCTCTCTCTCTCTCTCTTTCTCTCTCTCTCTCTCTCTCTTTAGCCCCCCCCCCCCCTCACCTCGTCACATCATCCTGGTGTCAAATTAATCCTCCTCAGGAGTTTCAAAAAGATTTGGTTCAGTTTGTGCACTCTCAGCTACAGATAAAACGCTTGTCAAGGTTGCAGAAAAAATTCCTCTATTTTCATATAGTGTAGGTTTAAAAGATACAAAGATAAAGAAAGAATATGGTGTAATTGTGTGTGTGTGTGTAACTGTTATGTGTGGATTAAAAAGTCGGATTCAAGGTCCGTAGAAATGTCTTCGTTCCACATTAGTTTTCCTAACATAGATATTGAGATTTTCAATTCAAACTCTCCTAGTATTCATACCTTTTATGTGAAGCTGCACCCTATTTGCACACCCTCTTTAAAAAGAATTGAATAGGTTTTGGTCGTTTAGTAGTTTTGGGTCATTTTTTCCTGTAGAAAAGTCTGTGTATAATCTGAATGCTTTTGATATTTGCCAGACATTTGTTCACATATTGTGAAGACTCTGATCAACGAGGCTCAATAGAACCCAGACATAGTGTGTACAGCAAAAAATTTAGGGAAAAAAAAAAAAAAACACTCCTCAGTGACCCTTTTTTAACAAGATTTTTTCTTTCAATAAGTATAACATTGGATATCTCTGGATTAGTATCAAGGTAAACAACTAAGCAATTACATTGCATCTGAATGTTTAAGTGATTTCTTTAATTTAAGTAATAAATAATTTGGTTTCGCAGTGATACCAATAACACGGCGCCATATTGTTGGGTTTGAGTGTGAAGGCTACCCTTTCAAATATAATGAAAGAGAAGAATCCTTTTAAATAGATAAATCTGTACAAATGGGAGCCAATGTGTTAGGGAGGAGACTGAGAACTGGTCTGTGCAGAAGCTTTGGGACTCTAGACTCAGAGGAAAGCAAAGCTTAAAGTCATGGTGTTTCTCACAAACGTCAGCCGTGTCATTGCTCTGTTTAGGATTTGTTGTTGAAGTTATTCAATAACGAAGTAAATATGCATTGTAATTAAATATCTATTATTAAATGTTATAGAAAAAAATAAGATACATCTAATCTAATTGGAAAAAATGCTAAAATCTTGGAAGACCCTCTGCATCGTTTTCTCAGCTCCCAGAGTACCTGATGTATCTAATCAGATAATTAACAACCTTTTCTGAGTTTACACTGACCAGCCATAACCTCACTCACTCATCATCTATACCACATTATCCTGTGTATAGGGGTGCGATGGGCCTAGAGCCTATCCCAGGAGACATGCAGATTCCATGCACACAGACCTGAGGGAGGGAATCAAACCCGAAACTTGGAGGTGCAAGGTGACAGTGCTAACCCCTAACACTACCGTGCCGCCTTAGCCATAACTTTACAACACAAAATATGAAGCCTAATATTGGTTCGCCTTCGACCCATGCCGATTCGAAGCATGTCTTCACAAGACCTCTGGGAGTTTGTGTTGGTGTTGGCACCAGGACATTGGCAGATCCTGTGGGTGCTGTGAGTTGCCGGGTAGGGCCTCTATGGATCAGGTTTGTTTGTCCGGTAGGTGGGTGTGTTAGATTAGGGTGCTGGACTCCTGCCCCGGTTCAAGCCCCAGCGGCTCAAGCTGCGATTGTTGGGCTCTTGGGGCATCGAGTTGGCAAGCCTGCCAGAACCTGCCACTGCCATGTGGACAGACCGTTATCCCTAACACGTACCATCTCCTTTACCTGAAAGTGTTCTTCGAATTTCCATACATATTTCAGTTCCTGTTTAAACTTAATTATGTGTATGATTTTGTTCACTCTGCACTGTAATATCAACTGCAGCAAAGCACAAGAAACTCAAGAAACTTCATTGGCAGCTTAGCTTTTAGATACATTTCTAGCTAGAAAGTGATTCTTGTGCTACTGTGACATACTGTTTAGCGCATTGTGACAGCTGTACTTGCCAATCCTTGCAAAAGTGAGTCCCCAGTTTTAAAAGGTTTTGCTTCTTTCTTTAACTAAAGTGTTTTTTCCAATCTTTAGTATAAACCTACTTTTATTTCAACACCAATTTCCAATATGGAGTTGTACTGTATCTCCGGCACCACATGAAGCCTCTGGGAGAATGCAACTCAACACCACCAGCACACACAAGAGATGAAAGCTTACGGCACTAAGAGGCACAGAGTCCTCAGTACACACCTGAAAGCAACTAACAAGTGGAAGACTGAAAAAAGCTTTCCCACAAATGAGGTCATGTGTAATGGGGAAAAGAAAAAATCGAAGCAATCCCGGGATGAGAGATGGAAGGATCGGAGAATGAGAACATGCAATGTATGACCCCGGTGCTCTCTTTCTCAATCTGTAGTGCCAGAGGCTCAGCAGCTGCTGGATGGGGAAGCACTGTGATTGGCACGTGCTGCTCTTTGGCTCGCTCCTGGAAGCAACATGAAAAGAGGGATGTAGTAAGGTGGACGTGTGTGAAGGGATTGACCCTAATCCCAGCTCAATCACACCCGACCAGAGCACGAGAGCTCGAATTGCAGCCTGCTTCTTGCCACTCCAGCCTGTTTCAAATAGTTATTGATCAGAGGTTTGGGTGACCCATTAAAGCTAGACATTTGTCAGACATATTGTGACGTGTTTGATCCTTCCATTATTGTTTTTTTGAGGCATAATCAATCATTTACGTTGCACCATAAATCTTAGTAGTGAGCAGCATAATTTATTGTAGGCTGTGGAGGACATTAATGGGGACCACGATATCAACATCTGATTATTTATTGCTTTCTCGCTTGTTTCTTCATTTGGAGTTATTACACTTTAACTCAAGAGGGGCTCAGAAACATCTTCAAAATAATTAGTCAATTAAACTGTCAAGGCGTCATGTAGCCCTACTGTTTCCATCCTTGGGCAGGCTCGATCCAATACTTATTGCTATCTCCATGTGTTCATCTAAAATCAATCAATAAATAACTGTAGCTCAAGTAACTGTAAGGTGATGAATGGGCTTTACTTATTTCTTTCCTCTTGTGTGCAATCAATAGCATTGTTCCAAGAATTAGCTCCATAAACCAATGTAATGAACTCCCATATTGGTAGCTGGATTGCTGGTAAAAGGACTTTGATTTGCACTGGGTTGGTCTTGTAGATGCACCGTATGTGCCAAAATGTACAGTACTGAAACTCAAGTGTGCGTTTGTTGACCAGGCAAAGCTCCAGCCGCACGTGCTCCCAGGAGCAAGTTGTGAAGTTGTTGTATTATTTCCGGAAGTGGCCGTGAATTCAATCCAATTCAATTTTATTTGTATAGCGCTTTTAACAATTCACATTGTCGCAAAGCAGCTTTACACAATCAAAAGAATTATTTACGTTTGTTAGAAATGTGAATGTGTATGAAGGAAAAAAATGGTCAGATTATCCCTGATGATCAAGCCGAGGGCGACGGCGGCAAGGAAAAACTCCCTGAGATGGTAATAGGAAGAAACCTTGAGAGGAACCGGACTCAACAGGGAACCCATCCTCATCTGGGTGATAACAGACAGCAGGAATTGATCTGCATAATACTGTGTAAGACTGGAAGTTCAGTATAACAGGAGATTTGTTTAAATTCAAATTAAAATGAGGGCCGAGATTGAAAAAAGTGACACTACAATCCCGAAAGAGAGCGATTTAACAAGACGGCACCAAGTAACACAGTTAGGCTGTCTAGTGTTCCGACATTTCATCGTTCTGGAGGTGTACCGTGTCGACATTACATGAGCAAATCGTCTCCCTTCGCAGGAGTCTGCAGCAGCCTTTATTTTTGAGGAACTGCGTGAATGATATGAACACTGTCTACAGCGAGACAGTTCACAAACGAACTCATACATTACGCTTACCGTGGTAAATCAACACGCAAATAGTGTATTTGTTTATTTCTTTCAGGAGAAATAAACTCACAGATAACAACAAGGTGATACTGTTCGTCTTTTCATTTCAGTACTGTATATTTTGCCGCATATTGTATTTACAGTATATGGCTTTTTTTGTCCTACTTTTCTTTCATTTAATCATCCACTAGTACATTAAATATCATGGTGGCAAAGACTAAGCAGGCCAATCCAGAGTTCTTCATCCCAAGCATCAGGATGCCCAAACATTCTCAAGCCAACTGTGAAATACAGTTTTTCCAGCAGGTACTAGGAATGCCATGATGTCTCTGTTTAATGTGATGTGCCTGCTCTAGTGGGGTCTGGCCAGGAGGAAACCTCTTGATGAACCAGCCTGAACCAGCATGTCTGAATCCTCATAATTCAACCTCTACTCTGAGTCTGTGTCAGATGATGCTCAACACGTTTAATCCAAAGTTTAGGCTTCAGCTCTTCAATAAGCGTCTCACTGTAACGAGCACTGTTGATTTGTTTTTCCTGACAATGTTCTAATACTGGGACTTGAGAATCCCAAAAGACTGTAAGCATCAGTTTTCTAGCTAATGGTTGACTTTTGCACTTTTTTGTCGGTCGGCGATTGAGGATGTTTCCGTTCCAGACTCTGCCGTTTACTCTCAGACTCGTAGTGATGATATACAACGCATCAGTATATGCTCGTCCACCCTCAAACGAAAAAAAAAAAAAAAACACCCTCAGACCGCAAAAAAAAAAAGTTTTTATATAGAAGTTTTAATAAAACTGGAGTGCGGATAATTTTTGACTCACTCTTGTATATTCAAAATAACTATATGTCTGTTTTGTTGTTTTCCTTTCTCCAGATTGCAGCAATTTAATGTCCAATTGGTTGAGGTTTTTTTTTTTTTTTTTTTTTTTTTAAGAAAAAAAGCTTCTTCAAACATTTTCTCATGTAAACGATGATGGAAGACGTTACACGCTGTCATTATCAAAATCATGAAACCTTTCTCCGAGTTCATCAACGTCTCCGTGAGTGCCGAAGAGAAAATAATGGTACGTTTTGATGAAGGGAAATGTGCCTGAACTGCCTGTTATTCATATCTAAAATGAATCACTGATTTCAGGTTGCTACCCAGGACACCATCTTGTTTGCTGATATTTTCTTAGGCATGAAAATGGTACATGATTGCTTCAGGAGCCGGGAGATACGAGAGACGAGCGAGAAGAGAGTAATTTTGTGTCATTTGTCATGGTATATCTTCTGTAATAATCGAACCGGCATTGGATGTTTGACATTAGATAATTTGAGTGTCAGAGTTATCAGTGCTTGTACTGTAGCTTGCTGTTTTTAAGGAGAGAATGCTTTAGTTTTAAAAAGCCTTTGAAACAGAGACCTGGTTTGAGTTTCTCTGTGTGAGCTGGACTCACTTAACATTAGCTCACTGAAAGCTATCTACTAAAATCTATTCCATAGAGAGATAAAAATACACTGTAGAAAATACTATTCAAATTTAATTCATTTAAAATAATGTAATTGAAAAGAACTATTTAATCTGTTATGGATTTTTAAATGTATAGCTCTGTATAACCATGCTGGAGCATAAAAGCATAAAACACATTGGTGAATGATTTTATTTGGATGAGACAATTACATCAATCTAATGGAAATAGATTTTCTTTATGGTCCAAACTAAAGAAAAATTGAATGCATTAATGTTATATTATTTATAACCAATCCATATTTTGTTAATCAGGGGTACTGCTGGCTCAGGCGGTTGAGGCTCTAGGTTGCTGATCAGAAGGTCAGGGTTCGAACCTCACCACCACCACTGGGTCAACAATTTCCTACTGTCCTGTGACAAGACCGTTAACCTTACACTCATACAAACCAGCCACTTCAAGCGGTGCTGATCCCAACCGTAGTGGGATAAGGGAACATCTGAGACAGAAAGGGTGTCCAGCATAAAACCTGTGCAAGATATCAAATAAGCAGAATAAATTAATAGAAAGTCAAATAATAAATTTGTTTACATACGATTCAAGAACTTTACTAATCACAGAGGGAAATTGCTTTGTCTTGGTTATACAGTTGCTTTGATTCATTTACCGGGAAGAAAGGAAAAAAAATTAATTGAAGAAATAATAATAATTTACAAAATTAAAATAAATAAATAGAAAATAGAATTAAATATAGCACACAGTAAGTTACATATTGCATTAAAAATAATTAATATACAAATAAGATGAACTTGAAAATTTTTAAATTGAAATAAAAAGAAAGAAATTGCACAAATGGTACTGGAAATCAGGGCTCGTATTCACAAAGCTTCTTAAGCCTAAAAAGTTGCGCCTAGTGATGAAATTCTAAGAAAAATCTTAGAATTATGGCATTTTCTTAGAATTTTCCCTTAAATTTAGGATTAAATCTTAGTAAAGATAAAAATGATTGACAAAACATCTTAGACCTAAAAACAGCTCCTAAGGTAAAAATTGTTAAGAGTAGAGAGGAGGACCTTTAAGAGGTTTAAGAGGTTTTATAGCAGAGGACAAAATGGTGGAAGGAAGACATTCGCCAAACACTGAAAATAAAGTTAAAAGTAAACACTGCTCTTCTGTCCAATTAGGTTTTCTTGTTTTTTTACTTCCTTCCATCTCTCTTGGATTGTTGACTACTAACCATCCAAAAGTGCAACTTAAACAGACAGTCCTGCAATCATGTGAATTGGTAAAAGCTGAGCCATTTGCTCCCATCAATCTGAAATGGATTACAAGTAATAAAATCAGTTCAGTAAATAAATGTAAGAACTTAAATATACTAACAATTGTGTGAAAATTGGTTGTTTCAAAAGTAAACACATTTTCAACATTTGACTGTTTAATTATCTTATAAGATAACTAGCCTATATCAGAAACTTTGCATAAAGTAGTCTGTAGTCATGATTATACAATGTCATTATATACAAATAATATGATTTTACTGTCTATTCTATTTTTTACTAAGAGCGCATTTCAAGACCTTTGCAGAGGTCAGAGGTTATTTTTTATCAACCAATCACAGTCCTTGAATTGCTGCATCATCCCTAGCAATGGGGTCGACCACACCTTCTCACGAAGATAAAGGTCTTTGTACTTTCCTTACTCAGAGTTGCTCTAAGAAGTTTTCTAAATCACTTTTATTCTAAGACTCCCAACTAGGACTCATAAGATAGGAGCTCTCTTAGAGAATTCTAAGAAGCTTTGTGAATACAGATCTTTAAATCAAAGATAAGATTTTTTTGTATGAGAAGAGAATTTAAACCTTTTTTTTCTTTTTGGCCATAAAAATGAAAAGTAAAATCTTAATACATAATTTGGAACAATTTAAATGTATAAGGCATTCAAAGATTATGAACCAATTAATAAAATGTCCAGATTGCTTTCTAGTTCATTAACAATTGATGTAAGCTTTTCAGTTCTTTACTGAGCTAAAGGTTGGGGTTACATTTAGGTGTAGTTATAGCATAAATTATCTCCATTAATATTTTTGTAATAGATGGTCCTTACAAGGATTGTAAAACAAACTTGTGTGTTTGTGTGTGCTAAATTCAATTTTGCGTTTTGCAAAGAAAATGCATGGGAACATTAGAGATGTGCTTCGGATGTTTGTGTCACTGTTTCTTCCTCATCTAGAACATTCACGTCAAGCCAGGTTAGTATGACATGCTGTGTTTTACTGACACACTATATTATCTTGATGTACTGTCATTAGGAGGAAAAGAAGCAAAGCCATCTGAGCTTCTGTGACTCACTGTGGAAGAAAATAGCTAGAAGTGGAAGAAGACATTCGTATTTGTTTAAACGGAATCAGAAAATTGCCACGGAAAAAAAAAACCCAGCAATATTAAAGTTGTCGTGTTCACTTGGATTTCACTGCATGTGATATTCAGTGACATTGCACAGGGAATATTATCTGGATTCTGGGCTTGTAGAACCCTCATTACTTTGTAATCGCAGCACTTATTTCCGGTAGAAAAATGTATTGTGTGCTTGCTGATATTTCTAAAAAAAATAATAAAATAAAAAACTAGCACAGATTGTATTGATGGTTTTTCCATGAAGATACCAGATGTGTGGGATTTACTGTATATAAATTTATACCACAGTGCTGTCGAGTTCTCGATCCTGATTCGTTCAAAGGTTTGATTCATTTTCTACAATATAACAGCAGCTCTGACAAGATAAATCACAGGTTTAGTTCAGTGCACTTGATCTTATATGATATTGTTTTTATTGTAAATTATACAGGAACTTAAATGGTTTACGTTTCACATAAGTTGATTAAAATTGATATGATGAAATTACTGTGAAGTGACGATTATTCAACATACAGTAGGTATGAGGGGTGTTCAAGTCAAACCGGGATTTGTGATAAAAAATTCTTGTAAATAAAAATGTAAAACCAATTGACATTTACTTCAAGCACACTAGGATGATGAGACTCTTAGCTGCAGTTAAACAAACCTTTTAAAGAAGGCCGCACTGTACGTCTGTAAATGACAGTCTCAGAGCACACAGCAATCGTTCCTGTTAACATTCAGTGAGCAGATTCTTGAAAATCGATGGATACCTTGTCTGACTACAGTGTTTGACTTGCGGTAGAGACGCATCTGTCTGTGGGAACTGAACACATAATCATTCACAAACGCCACTTGAACATTACATGAACTGGGAGTTATCACCACATTCCCCGTACAGTCCTGACCTCGCTCCACATGTTTAGGACATTAAAGGAATTCCTGGGAGGCCAGGGTTTCAGACATAAAGCATAAAGCCGTCCTTCAGATCATGGCACTGGTGTACTGAGAAAACGTTCTATCTTGATGGTATCTAAGCACTATACATAATAGAGAAATAGAGCGAGTTGTTACACACATAACTCCGTTCTGTTATTTTGCACAATCAAAAGTCCCAGTTTGACTTAAATGACTCACCAGTGTCAGAGATTTGCAACAAAATTTTACAAAACAAAAAATTATTAAAATTAAACATGATATATTTCTCTTGGGATTATACATTGTCATTAAATGTAACACTGAATGCATACAAGTACGCTCTTAGCTCAGAACTACAGTATAAACAAATCTGTTTTTACTTGAGATTTGTTTATTCTAAAAGATCACAAATTATAGACTTCCAATAGGAATGATCTTAAATACAATAATCCATTCAGTAGACCAGCACAGATAGGCAGCTTCCCTTCCATGT
Source organism: Clarias macrocephalus (assembly GCA_011419295.1). Classification (NCBI taxonomy): domain Eukaryota; kingdom Metazoa; phylum Chordata; class Actinopteri; order Siluriformes; family Clariidae; genus Clarias; species Clarias macrocephalus. The sequence continues at coordinate 54,215 of JAAGKR010000277.1, forward strand.
CATGTTGTACTCAGCTAATACAAACCTATTTACTGTATTCAATCCCAGGGTTTTTCTTGCAGATGACTGATCCTTTCTGGCCTGCTTGGACTGACAGTGGTGGCAGAAACCTGCACATGTGTCTAAGGAAGCAATAGACATGTCAACTCACAGTCTACACAGCTGCACAAACATGCATTAGAAGGCAGTGTCTAAATGAAGATGGGGTCAAGAAGCATGTCTGTCACTCAAGCTGAGGTTCTCCATTACTGTCCTTTCAATGACCAACCGGAGGAAGCAGGGGAAAAGAGAGAAGAAAGGAGAGAGGAGGATTTGCCAAGGAAAGCAACTACTATTTCTGCCTTTATTGGCTGTTGGGATTTTGTAGGATTAAAGGGATTGAAGATGAGAATGGGAGGCAAAACTCTGCGCGCCTCGGTTGGGCATGCAGGATGCTGAAGAAGGAGAAAAAGAGGGTTGGAATGGGCCAAGGTGTTGTTTTGCTGCTGAGGTGGACAAAAATGCTGAGCGGTTTAGCAAGATTCCATTATCATGCCAGCCTTCCATCTCAACATATCTGCATCCTTACACTGCTGACCTTGCTAGGCTGATCTTACAGAAATGTGTTGGGGGGGGGGGGGCTTAGAAGAGAAGACATTTCAATAAGCAGAATCAGGCCACAGTCTGATGCTTTGATTGATTACGAGAATTTTTTTTTTTTTTATTTGATATCGAGAAAATTTTTTCTCCATAACACATGAAATAACAGACACCTCCACACAGGACACGAAGGCTCTGATATATCTAAATTTACAAAAATAGCATTACATCTTTGTGAGTTCAGTTTGAAACCTTAATAAGTAAACAATGTTTACCATTTGCAATGTCGGTCTCTTTTACCCCACTGGATGTGGCAGTACTATGTGTACTACTAGATCACATAGGTTGCTGTTTAAGAGTGTATGCATCAAGGGATCTTAAGGGTTTCCTGTAGAATGCTGGTTGAGGCCATAACGACCCATTAAAACTCAACAAAAACCATGAGGGTCCCATGGCATCCTAAAAATATGGCAGAACGCAGCAGGAACAAGCTGAAAGCTGTTATTAAGGTCGTACTACCTCCTAGCCACACTTATCAAGTTGTCACTAATTAGTGACAATCATGCGTTGACCAGGACTAATGAGATCGAACTGAGTTATTATTATGTCTGATCAGATCGCACCACACTGTTACCAGGCACTTATCACAAACTTACTACATTGTAATTGCGTCAGGCAGGTTGGTGTAAATAACATAACATGCGCTTTTCATCATAAAATGACCATGCTAAAAGTGAAAGTTTAGACTGTGGCCCATCATTAACTGGAGTTTTGGTAGTTTCTGTCAAATATTGATAATAACAAATTGAACTCTGATGGACATGGACTGACATAACAAGTTGGCTCCAGTATGTATACTAAATTCTCTGAACATGACATGGACATGCTGATAAGCTGAAGTCTATGTTAAAAAATGTAACAACTATAAACCACTGACATAATATGTACAGTAGAATAATGTGTGGACAGTCTGTAGATAGTTTGTTGACTGCTTACACAGTGTCTATGTTGGACTATTCAAATAAAATATGACCAAAATGTGGCACAATGTTGTAACTGCCAACTCACAGTTCCAGGATCCTCAGTTCCATCCAAGTCAAGTCAAGTAGACTTTTATTGTCATTTCAACCACATACTGTACATTTCAGCACACAGTGAAACGAAACAACGTTGTGCTACATACAACATAAATTTACAAAACTAGCTAACAACTATACAAAAAGACAACATAAAGTGTACGACACAATGCAATGCACTGCGACAATGTACACAGAGCTGAGCTTGGGTTACTATAGCTTACTCTCACGCTGTCCTGCCTCCAGCATGGGTTATCTCTGGGATCCTCAGACGTACAGTAGCTCTTCCTTTTTTTTCCTTTTTTTTTTTCGGAGAGTATAAACACCATTGCGGATCATTGTGCTTAGAATATTACAATCCAGGACACTTTAATATTTGTGTTATAGTAGTGTATCAATCAGTCGCAGATTTCTGAATGTAGAATCTGGAGTCTGAACATTTCATGTGCTTTACATGAAGGCCAGGGGCAAAATTGTCGTTTTACTTATTGAAGATGTGCTTTGTAATTTTGACACAGCACACGCTTTTAAAAGCCTTGAGAGGAAAAGTAAATGCAGCAGAATTATTTCATGCAGCTGTGGCTCAATGGCCAGACTGAAAGGAGGAAGTGTTCTGGGTACAGTATGTATAGATGGTGTGTGTATCTATTTTAAAGGATTTACCTACAGTATATGTTATTCCCTGAAATTCACCATAGCAACAGCTAGTGATGTCAGGAGGAACATCACTGATGTTACAATCATTTCTGCCACTGTAAATGATCAGCTAGTCATCTTCCTTTCTCGCTCCTACAATGTTGTGTTGATTACCTCTTGACAGCTTGCTATTACGCAACACGCTTTTTTTTTTTTTTTTTGTAGAAATCTGTGGAGTTCAATTACTAAAGCAAAAGAAAAGACAGATTTAATTAGCTTAACAAACGTCACACGTAATTAATTGGAACACACAAGGTGCAAATAAAAACAGTTAAAGTATGTCAGAGCCAAAGGAAATGAGAGAAAATCACAGTTTCGGTGTGACATGGACGCTTTCATTTCAAATTCCCAAGACAGATGTAAAAAGACACTTGATAACACCTTCAGATCCTGCATCTACTGTAGCGATGGTCACATGAAATTGATTTAATCAATTAAGGAAAATTCTGTTATTTTTTGTGATGTCTTATAATTAACCAATCAGAGCCGAGGCCTTGTCCTACTGAGATACTCTATATATGGATCACAGTCTGTAACCATTGGGGAAACCCTGAGACTAAGGTGGACATACACCCTGGAAGACACACACACCTAGAGTAGAAGCAATTTATAGTAGTTAATGCACATACCAGCATGTTTTAGGAGGTTGGAGGAAATTGGAGAACCCAGAGAAACTGTATGTGGATAAAATTGAGAATATGTAAAACTCCACATCAACACTAAACCCAAGCTCAGGATCAAACTCCAGACTCTTGACATGCTTATATTTCACAAAACATTAATACAACTTAATTCAATTCAGTTTTATTTTTTAATGGTTTTATCAGTGGTCATTGGCACAAAGCAGCTTTACAGAATCAGAAAAAAAGGGGAAATGAGTTTGAAATGTATGAGGACGTTGGTATGATTCATAATCTAATGCAACCCTAACCCTAACCCTAACCCTATTCATAATCAGAGCAAGCCGAGGGCGACAGTGACAAGGAAAAACTCCCTGAGATGGCAGTAGGAAGAAACCTTGAGAGAAACCAGACTTAACAAGGAACCCATCCTCATGTGGGTGATATCAGATAGCAGGGGATTGATCTGCAGTCATACTGTGGGTTAGAAGGCTGGTAGTTCAGTATAACAGGAGATGTTTTTAAGTTTTATTGGAGGCTCAGGTACACCAGGATGAGTCAGACAGGTCCGGAGCGCTGAGGAAGTTCAAGTTGGACATAATGAATTTCAACAATTGTGATTTATTTATATCTACAAAAACAGATCTGTGAAATGCTTAAATTACCTTTCATTATAAGTTGATCTTGCAATACTGAAGGTACCTGATCTTGTGTGTAAACTTTCTCCATCAATGTAGTGGGTGTCCGCATGGCAAAAGAAAAGATGGGTTGTGGTGGGTCTTATTGTGTATGTGCTTGCTGTGGAAGCATGGATGAATTGGATGCAACCAAGTCTCACATGGGGGGGGGGGGGGTTGTTATTCTGTATCATGTTTTATTACAGTAATTTTTATTTATTATTGTTGATATGATTATTGATTGATTACAATCCTCCCCCCCCCCCATCCTCCATAAATTACAACCAATGTATCTAAGCGTAATATGGCCATATGTGCCTCTATGTGTATGACCTCTCCTGTTGTACAAAGGTGAATCTAAAAGTTTTGACTGTGGCCCATCATTAACTGGAGTTTTGGTAGTTTCTGTCAAATATTGATAATAACAAATTGAACTTTGATGGACATGGACTGTAATCTTGAGGCATTGGTCCATTCAAAAAAGGCATCCAATGTGAAAATCTTACAAAACCATCCAACCAATCTCTATAATGATACCGCTCCACGATGGGCTGACATTCTGTCAGAACGAAAATTACTTTCATTTCACAGTTGGATGAAATCTCATGGGTTTTCTTTGTTGAAATGTGTGAGTGTGTGTGTGTGTGTGTGTGTGTGTGTGTGTGTGTGTGTGTGTGTGTGTGTGCATGCATGCTATTCCTTCCACGATCTGTCAAGTTGAAATAACAAACCTTAAATATTTACCCTGGAGTGAGTAAAGATAATTTGTATAAGAGTTCAGTGTATAAGGTTGTAAGGTTGCAACCCCACAGTGACAACGAAAAAGTAATGATGTCATGTTCTGTATAGAGAAGGATGTGAAGACACAATGATCTGGCTTTGATCATTGCCTGAACATGATCTATAATGTTCCCCAGACGAAATTGCAGTTCTCGGTCTGAAACATCACACATGTGACCTGTGACCTCTCCAAAGGTCAAGTGTAAAGCTGAGACCAGACCTCGCTACATTCGTGCCACCGAGGGCGGGAGAGGTGCATGTGCTGTTTTGCAGGTGGGGAATATGTCATTCAGTTGAAATGTAACTGTCTTTGAAGCCCATGACCTCAAGGGGAAAGGGCACACAGGTTTTGCTATTGGTCTTGATTTTAAACAGGGCTGATGCTGAGAGAGATAGAGAGAGTGAGAGAGAGAGAGAGAGAGGAAGAAAGGGTTGCCAGATCTACTCCTGGATTGGGTGAATCTTGATTTGCTCCTGTGGTTTGAAATTGTTTACATTATGCATAGTTCATATATAGATCATATTCATGCTTCACAAGCCATTAAGTTTCTTTTATGCAAACATTTTCGGTGAATGTATAATCCATTATGTGTGTGCATTAGCTTCAACTTACAACTTAACTCTCATTCATTCATTCATTCATCTTTATTAACCACCTTTATCCTGGTCATTGTGTGGATCTAGAACCAAACCCAGGAACACTGAGCATCCTGTATGAAACACAAGCTAATTGCATTTGCCTCCACGCCTATTTCAGAGTAGACAGTATACCTCCGACAGTAGCTTGTTTTTTAGAGGATACTGGAGGACGCAGAAGAGATAAGAGAGAACATGTAAACCTTACAGACAGTAGCTAGAGCACAGGATCGAATGAGAGAAACGACAATAGCTGCTCGTAGATTTATGTTATTATTTACCTATTCGTTTTAAATCACATTAATGTCCATGAGGAATAGGAAATGAAAGCAAGTAATGTACTATAGGGCAGGAAACTGATGTGATTAGTTTTACAAGTTCAAAAGTAGTGAATTTTAAATTGAAATGAAAACTTTCTCCATGGTTGTGCTTGTGGAAGGTTATGTTAGGACCCTGATTGAGGAATTTTTATTTATTTTTTTATAGAGCCTTGTTAAAGCTATTCAAATATATTTGGTAATATATTTCACTTTAATACAGCAGTTGGGATGGTCAGCTTATGAGTTTGGGAATTGGGCTGGTTGTTGGGCAAGTTTTGTCATGCAGACCGAGCAACCCTGGGGAAGGAGGAACATGGACACAAAAATGCAAAAGAAAATGAATCCCCACTTTCTGCTTAACTTTGCACAGGAAAACTGTTTTTTAATTCCATGCTCATTGCTCCCTTGGGGAGAATGTTTATTGCTTCTTTCTTCTTCTCATTTTCTCCTCTTTTTAACACCCTACCCCCAACCTGAAATATCTGTTTCGGCAGATAAGACTGCTAGCAGTCACCTTTACATTGCTATTAAACTGCTCCTCCTGGGCGGGTGGTTTTTAGCTCCAGGCTCGCAGAGCGGGTTCGCCGATAGCTCCGACTATCTGAGGCTGGACTTTGAAGCTTAGGACTGGTTGGTTGAAGATTATGAGGCTCACTTAAAAGGCTAAATAAAAGCCTGGGAGGTGTGGAGGAGAAATAAGGTAATGGGTGATAACACAGCAGAAAACGTCTGCCTCCCTTTTCATTTTCTTTTATATATAGCAGCATTTATAACCATTCAACTGAGATGCTTGTCTGCTGAATCTGAGCCAGGGCTTATAGTCTGAGAGACAGAAATCAGGATAAGTAGCAGTCACACAACTAGATAAGATCAGGCTGTCTCTTGGTGTCAAAGTCTGCACTCTCTGGTCAAATCCCTTTTCTGCTCTGGGTTCTTTAAGCACATTCAGTTCACTGGGTAATATGTAGCTCAAGATATCCACCTGCAAAAACCCACATTATTTATTTATGTGCAGAAGCCCTGAACCTTTGTGAAAAAAAAAAAATGAAGCACTATATCATCGTTTGGACTTAATAGCTAACTTAATTATTTCTGTGCCTTTTTTGATGTGTTATCTCATTGTTTCGACACACAGCATTATCTCATAATGTCACCTTATTGTATTAACAAGTGCCAGTATCATATTTAAAAAGATATTTTAAAAAAATAAGTATTTTTGTGTTATGTCAGTACTTTTTATGTTTTTAAAATGTGCCTCTAACTTTACCTGTGTAAAAAAAAAAAAAAAAAAAAAAAAAAAAATATATATATA
>JAAGKR010000277.1:60954-109970 GCA_011419295.1 Clarias macrocephalus
ATATATATATATATATATATATATATATATATGTGTGTGTGTGTGTGTGTGTGTGTGTGTGTGTGTGTGTGTGTATATATATATATATGTATACAGTATATATACACACACACAGTTTTTGAAAATGGTTAAGGAACCATATATGGTCATTTCACTTATTCATGATTTGAAACATGAAAAATATACCTAGGTGGTGGAAAAAGAAATTTTAAATGTTGAATTTACATTTCATTGTTACATTTTATAATAATAATAATAATAATAATAATAATAATAATAATAATAATAATAATAATAATAATAATTTTATTCTGGTAAACAATAGCTTTCAGTAGAATTTTCACTCATGTGTCTTATGAGATTGTTTGCTTAAATGTGTTCTGAATGGTATAGCACGGTGCTGTACATTTGGTACAGTACATGATGGCTATGCACATGACGTAAGTGCATCAAAAAGGCGCATGCCAGCAAATAAAAACATAAAAATAATCAGTAATTCAATCAAAATACAAGCTAAACAGCAAAATAATATTTGAAAACAACGTTCATCATAATTTTAATCATAAAAGTCAAAAGAATATATTTCTTCACAACATGCAGTTCAGTCGTGTGTGTAACATTTACATCTTAATTTCTTGGCAAGTAATCTACTGTAGTGTGTGCCAAGGGAATAAAATATTTAATTACCCTCCTAGCATGCTAACACTGACCTTTAGTTTACTTGTTGCTAATTACACTTTCTCTCCAATGCACCCGCATCGAGGTCACTGACCTTCTGGTCTGCATAAAAAAACAAACAAGGCATGAAGTCGGATTTGCAACAACTTAATCACACATTGTGGTTGGATGCTGCATGGAGTTTCATTACAATATAGTCTTTAGAAGTGAGCATCAGGCTGGTTAATAAGCCCTACTGGGATGAGGAAAGGTTAGATGTGTTTATCAGTACCCTTCTTTGTATTCAGTGTTCATGTTGGAGTCTCCGCAGTGTGGCATGTTGAAAAGCTTTAGCGCAGCATAAAGGCGGAGGTGTCTGCTTCAGCCGGGTGGCCAGTGATGCCCACTCTTTACAGATGAAGGTAAGTAATTCATGCTCCAAAAGTCACTAGAGGTTCCCAGGTGATGTTATAGATCAATTTGCATATTCATTGGATTACACTGGAATTAATTGGAATAGAGTTTTATCAAAAGAGACAACAACAGATCGTACATCAGATACATATTTACAAAAAATACAATGCTTTCTATCCAGAATGCAGACAAAATAATGAAACAAAAAGTGAATTTTCAGGAGGTTTAAATGTGTAGTAGTTCATATATTTTTTATTTCTTAGCTTATGAAAGATACGTAGAACAATAATAAATAATTTATTGCCTTAGCAAAAAATTAACAAATTCTCTGAAAACACCTGTTTGGGAAATAGACCTCTGAATGCTTGTGTTTTGATGTGCTACTGACACTGTCTGGGCCAGAGTGCATCTTGGGGCAGAGCTTTGTGACTATGGATGGATGTAAAAAAAAAAAAAAAAAAAAAGAAAAACTCTCATAAATGCTACACTTACTCACTTACTGTATTTATACGGCTTATCCTGTACACGGTCACGGAAGCCTGGAGCCAACCCCAGGGGACTCAAGGCATGTGGAGGGGTACACCCTCCAATCTGTCACAAGAGCACAAGCACAATCTGCATTCTAATCTGCATGTCTTTGGACTGTGGGAGGAAACCGGAGTATTCAGAGGAACCCTACTCTATGTTGCGAACATACAAACTCCATGCACACAGACCCGAAGGAATCAAATCCTTGACCCTGGAGTTGCACGGCCACAGAGTTAACCACTATGCCTCCATGTTGCTCTTGTTAAATGTTTATTAAATAAAATATTATTGGAACCTAATAAACCTTTAAAACAAAGAAAAAAAAAGTCTCAATCAGAAAAATTATCGAATGATGATCAGTAGTTGGTCTTTGGAGACTGTAGTGACTTTAGTCATTGGTAATTGTAAACAATGCTCATTAGTGATTGGTCACTGGAAAATATTGTTATGTTATTGTTTACTAAAATGATATCTGAGAGTGAGTTACGGAGAGTCTGGTGAACGCTTCTTGTTATTTGGCATTCAGACTTAATATAATAAGTGAAGTATTTATATAAAATAATAAAGTATTTACATATTTGTTGGTTCCTTTGCAGTTCCTCCCTTTAGCTAAACCACACTAAACACAATTAAAGTACCAGAGCTGGCCAAGATCTTACAGTTAGCATGAAGAGGCTTGGCAGAGTAGCAGAAAAGGTTGGCCAGTTTATTTGAAAAGCTTTCCAGCCATGTGGAGTGAATTGTAACCTTTGTGTTATGTTTGAACATAATAAACTTGCCCTGGCTATTGCTTGTGAAAACCTCATAAAGTCTAACTGTTAAGGGAGCTTGGAATTAAAGGTGCCATAAGAGAGCTCTTTTTTTTTTTTTTTGCTCGTAAGTCACACTTTTGACTGATCCTGCAGAAAGTCAGACAGTTTACGCAGTTATTCCCTTTAAAGATTGAGCTTATTTCACCTTTCTAATACTTTTAGCAAAAGACAATATCACAAAGCAGCTTCACATCAATCTGGATGTAGATTTATATCCCTAAATTACAAGCCAGTAGTGATGGTGGCAAGGGAAAACCCCTGAAATGACATGAAGAACTAACCTTGAGCAAAATGAAATGTAATCTAGGTGACACTGATATGAGAATTGGGAACAATGACAGTATTACAGTCATATAGAGAGTCACTCTTGTCGATTTCTTCTTTACAACATCAGAAGAATTCACCCATTTTGTTCTTCAAAGGCTACTCAGGTCCGGTCCCTTGTTATTTTAAGACTGGACGGACTACTGCAACTCACTCCTGGCAGGTCTGCCCCTGTCCACCATTCGCCCTCTGCAGCTGATCCAGAATGCAGCCGCATGTCTAGTTTTTAACCTTATCAAAAGTCGAAAGTTCTCCCACCCCACCCCACCTGACCCCCTGACCGCATCAAATTCAAAACCCTGATGCTTGCCTACAAGACTAAAAACGGCCCACCATCCACTAACCTCTCAGCTCTAATCACACCACGCCCCTCACCGTGTTCCCTCTGATCCTCCAGCACTGCTCGCCTGGTCCCACCATCTTTCAGGGATCGCTTCTATGGATGAGCTTCTTTTAGATGTCCATACAGATAAGTCTCTGGCAATCTTTAAACAACAACTTAAGACATATCTGTTGCAATATTTCAATATTTTTCAACGTAAAAAAAAAAACCTTTCCCAAGAGTGTTTGACTGATGGTACTTAGTTAGTAACCTAGTAACCCAGTGTAAGGGATGGCAACTTCAAAGCACTTTTTAAGTCGCTCTGGATAAGATCGTCTGCCAAATGCCTAAATGTAAATGTAAAAGAATAACAGACCGTACTAAAGCTGCTGAAAAAAAAAACAGAACGTCATACTGTTAAAAGGCGGCTTTTTAAATGTAAAATGTGCTCTGCGCATTCCTACTGGACCGCAGTCCTGATATACATTTTCAGCTTTGCATTTCTCAGGCAGTGCTGTAACGAGCTAACAGACTGAATTCAATTATTTGAGGTTTAATTAGCTTAATGGGTTTAATTAATTGCAGATTCGGTTGGAGTCTCAGCCTTTCTTGTACTTTGTTGAGATTCATCACCTCAGCTCTTCTACCACAAAAGCATGCGCATGTTTGCAGATATACTGTACAGTACACACTTGTTAATATTAGCATTTTCTAAAGAGTGAAGCTTTTTAATCACTGAAGTCATTAATGCTACACACCAATGAACCATTTATTATTTTTTTTAATGGTGATCAGAGTAGCTACGGCAAAGACTCTCCCAAAACCTGCCCTCCTATTTTCACTGAGACGTTATTACCATATTTGTTTCTGCCTAAATGTCTGGCAGTCCATGAGCTGTTGCTAATGCTTGCATTAAGTTTATAATTTTATTTCGAGGAACAGACAAAATTGGATTTCAAAGGCTGTTTTTTTTTTTTTTTTTTTTTAATAAAAGTGGGAGAAATCAATCCAGGATAAATGCTCTCAAATGTGAATCCTTTACCATCTGTTTATGAGGTGAGAGCATAACGAGCTAGTCAACAGAAATGAGAAGCCTTTTCTCCTTTTCACTCACTAGTGTGTGTGTTAAAAAAACTGCAAATTTTCCTCACACCAGTTTAACCATATGCACAAACTCTTACGTAAAAATAAACTAGAATGAATCTGATTTGCAAAAATCACATTTAACATTCGAGTTTCAAGTCAGCAGTTTTGCGTATGCTAGGTCAAAATTTAGCACCTCTGTTAAATGTTTCACACACACAGCCATACACAAATGAGCTAATTCATGCTAGTGCAAAAACAAGGGCTAATTGACAGGCAAAGTGATTGACAGGCGAGTAACGATGCCTCCTTATTTTAATTAGCTGGATGTTGATGATGCACACCATTAATTCTTCTTCTCTCCCCCCCCCCCTTTTTTAATAACCTTTTACAGATCATGGGGCATCATGGAGACCAGTGTTTTCCTCCAAGCAGACATTTTATTGACAGCCGCCAGAGTGTGAAGAGAGTTTGACCAAATAATATTAAACAGTCACATAAGTCCAGATACATAGTAATCCATCAAGGTTGTGGTACAGAAAAAGAGGCATAATTGCTTTAAAAAAGTTATGCTTGAACTTGAAACACTTTTGTTCTTTAACTATCACTAGAGAATTACAAACTGTGCCAATTAGAATCGTCTCAGGCAAAACACACATACATACAGAACACTGTTTTACAGAAGACATCATTTGTGCGAGGAAGCGAGTAAGTCTATGGATGAGGTATAATGTAGGCCTTGTTTAATTAAAGATGTTTTTGTTGGGAGTTACATGATTTTTAGTATAAAATTAGCAAACAGAGAAAATCAGATTAACTAGCATTCATGCTAATAGAACGAGGACATTGAGGACTTGCTAAAATGAACTTAAATATTTTAAATCTATGATCTAGTTAAAAGTTTTGCATTTTCAGTGTCCCCATTACCTGCTTTCCAGATATCATAAAAAAGAGATTTAAATAAGAAAATAGAACAAGAAAACTTACTTTCCTTCACCCCATTCCATGAACTTCCAGAAAAATGTTAACAATGTCACTTCACTTTGAACATGTTACTTATAAATATCTATTTTATAATTGAATTAAACAGAGGTGGGTGAATGTTGTGGGATAAAAAAAAGAAGAAGTAAGGAACACTCACTCACTCAACCACTATACTGCTTATCCTGTATAGGATAATCACAGGACACACAAGCACACACAGTCACACATTACTGGCAATTTGGAAACACTAATTTGTCTACCCCGCATGTCTTTGAACTGTGGGAGGAAACCAGAGAACCCAGGGGAAACCCACCAAAACATGCAAACATGATTACACACGGGCCTGAGGCAGGAATCAAACCCTCAGTCCTGGAGGTGCGAGGTGACTGGGCTAACCAATATACCACCACTATTATAGTATTTTAATAAGTTGTTTTGGACAAATAACAGTAAACGATGTTTCAAACACAAGATCTTTTATTTTTATTATTATTAATATTATTTTTTTTACATCTTATAGTATATTAAATTGATTTACACATTAAAGATGAACTTTTTAGTTATTTTCAGACATTTAGATTAGATTTTTTGGACAATCAAAAAAAAAACATTTCTTTTTTTTTTGGTATGTTTTTTTTATACTGGCCTGGGCTTAAGCAAGCCATTTAGATTTTCCCCTTATGTGACCTCATATAAGGAGATACCTTGTAAATGTAGAACAAAGGTAGTTTGAGGTATTAAAAAATGCATCAACTGAGCGGTATTTCAGCTAAAGCATTACTACACACAGACACACACACACACACACACACACACACACACACACACACACACACACACACTTTGGGGTCGCTCTGAGACCGGTGTTAACTTGTTAAAGAAATAGTAAAAATATGGTACCTTTAAAACATTTATTATAAAATATTTCAGTTTTTTATATTTCATGGTAAAATGCAATAATAGTGTGCTGGGACCTGATGCGGATAGGATAAATTAATGTTTATACAGATATATGGCACCCACCAGTGCAGTAAACACTTTTTTGTGAACTAGTTCTATAAAAAGTGGAAGGTCTATTTTAGTGTGGCATTATTTATTTACCATATGTTCCTAGCAGGGTCCTGAGAGAGAGGTGAGAATATGTCTGGAACAGGGCGTGCTCTGACACTTCCATGCTGTCACTTGCTGTAGCCAAGCAGGAAATACACACAAACCTGAAGCCATGTCAGAAACACTGTTTATCCGTGTATCCTCCGAGTGTCTGACTTGTTTTGTGTCATGACTCACGACCTGGGAAGATTTTATGTGGGAATAAGGTGGCCAGAACACTTTAGGACATATTGTTGTTTGGATTTTTACATTATTATCACAGAATGAATCAGAAGCCAGTTTTTAATTTTTTTTATTTTATTTTATTTTATTAGCTTGTTCCTTTTTTTTTTTCTGGCAAAGCTTGATCAGAATAAATAACATTTTTTGGACTTGTCCCTTAAGCTCCCATGATTCCTGAGTTCCAAAGAATCAGCAGATGATTAATAAAGGACCTTCAGAAGATTCAGGAAGTGAAGCACATTACACTGTCGACTCACCCCAAAGAGCTTTCATCACATTAGGCATAAGTATTCATTCTAAAAAAGGCATTTTGATTCGTAATAACCCAAAACTTCATTCTCCTCTGTATCTTTTCCCATCATTGTCTGTTATTTTTGACATTTTCTCCTCATTTAATGTGTGCCATTTGCTTTTATTTTTTTCTCCCCCTTTCCATCAGATTTTCTCCTTGGTTGTGTTTTACCCAAAATACTGACTCAAAATGTCTTTTTTGACCACCAAGCTCGTCAAAATGCAGCTTTAAAGGACCTTTGTGCACCAAGGGCTATTGAAATACATCTATGTGATTAACACAGCACACTCCTAAGTGAATCACATCTAATCAGTGGTTCAAAGTGCCAAGAAGAATGAAAAGAGGATCTCGCTGGGTGACTCCTCCTCACCTTTAAGCCACTATAAATGAATCTGGAGAGAATGTGTACAAATTACTTTGACTCTGACTGAGCTCTAAATGCAAAGCCCTGTGGTACTGTGAGTTCACATGCATATTGTATTTTACCATTGTACTATGTGTGTGTGTGTGTGTGTGTGTGTGTGTGTGTGTGTGTGTGTTATTTTATTATTATTATTATTTTTTATTTTAAAAAAAGTTCCAGATTTCCAATTTAAGATAATTTTTTGTGCGCAGTACCTTAGGCATAGTCACAAAGCAGCCTAAAAAAATTATAATTAAATCCTGAGACAACACAAGGAGAAAATCGTGGTCCTGTCATGACTTTTTGCTAACACTTTACTTTAAGGGATGCATACCCAATTAGGTATTAATTAAGACCTTGTTATCTGTTCAGTAAAATTTAGACACTCAGAAATGAGGCTTTATTCATAAGACTTTATTCATTCTTAATTAGGTATCCATTTTGCGAAGTGACTAATAAATGCCCTTTTTAGCTGTGGAAATGTATTAAATGCTATTGTTATGCAAATCATTGCACATAAAGAGATAACACAAATCTTGTTAGTGTTTAATTGGCAACATGTCATAGCAATGTGTATGTTTGATCATGTTTTTCCTTTAGGTTATTGAGCTTAATGCCTTATAGCTATAGGTTTTAACATTGTATATGTATAGATTAGAGGTTTCAACATCTTATAGCTACAGGTTATACATTCTAACCATACATAGCTATATATTATAATCCAATGTTTGTAACATTGTATAAATATCAATAGGTGATTGGATTTAACATCTTATAGCTATAGATTATGCTGTAGGTTCTGAGATGGCTAGTAACATAACTAATGGCTATTGGTTCTAACATCTAATAGCTACAGGTTACACTGAAGGTTGTAATAAAGCTATAGATTTTAGATTCTAACATAGCCATAGGTTACTAGTTCTAACATCCTATGGTTATGGGTTATAGGTTCTAACATATGTATACTGTGTAAAGGCTACCAGTTCTAACATAGCAATAGGTAAAAGGTTCTTATATAGATATAGGTTATTGATTTTAACATAGTTGTAGGTTATAGGTTCTAACATACGTATACAGTAGAAAGACTACCAGTTCTAACATAGTTATAGGTAATAGGTTCTTATATAGATATAGGTTATTGATTTTAACATAGTTGTAGGTTATAGGTTCTAACATACGTATACAGTAGAAAGGCTACCAGTTCTAACATAGCTATAGGTAATAGGTTCTTATATAGATATAGGTTATTGATTTTAACATAGTTGTAGGTTATAGGTTCTAACATACGTATACAGTAGAAAGGCTACCAGTTCTAACATAGCTATAGGTAATAGGTTCTTATATAGATATAGGTTATTGATTTTAACATAGTTGTAGGTTATAGGTTCTAACATACGTATACAGTAGAAAGGCTACCAGTTCTAACATAGCTATAGGTAATAGGTTCTTATATAGATATAGGTTATTGATTTTAACATAGTTGTAGGTTATAGGTTCTAACATACGTATACAGTAGAAAGGCTACCAGTTCTAACATAGCTATAGGTAATAGGTTCTTATATAGATATAGGTTATTGATTTTAACATAGTTGTAGGTTATAGGTTCTAACATACGTATACAGTAGAAAGGCTACCAGTTCTAACATAGCTATAGGTAATAGGTTCTTATATAGATATAGGTTATTGATTTTAACATAGTTGTAGGTTATAGGTTCTAACATACGTATACAGTAGAAAGACTACCAGTTCTAACATAGTTATAGGTAATAGGTTCTTATATAGATATAGGTTATTGATTTTTAACATAACTGTAGGTTATAGGTTCTAACATATGTATACTGTGTAAAGGCTACCAGTTCTAACATAGCAATAGGTAAAAGGTTCTTATATAGATATAGGTTATTGATTTTAACATAGTTGTAGGTTATAGGTTCTAACATACGTATACAGTAGAAAGGCTACCAGTTCTAACATAGCTATAGGTAATAGGTTCTTATATAGATATAGGTTATTGATTTTAACATAGTTGTAGGTTATAGGTTCTAACATACGTATACAGTAGAAAGGCTACCAGTTCTAACATAGCTATAGGTAATAGGTTCTTATATAGATATAGGTTATTGATTTTAACATAGTTGTAGGTTATAGGTTCTAACATACGTATACAGTAGAAAGACTACCAGTTCTAACATAGTTATAGGTAATAGGTTCTTATATAGATATAGGTTATTGATTTTTAACATAACTGTAGGTTATAGGTTCTAACAGCTATAGATTACTGGTTCTAACATCCTGTAGCTATACTTTAGGTTATAGATTCTAAAATAGATACAGGCTATACGTCTTAACATCTTATAACTATAGGTTTAGATTTATAAAGTGACTAATATGTTTTCCATATTTAAGGTTTATTAATCCACATGCAACATACAGTATACAGGTTTATTTGGCTCCGATGATCAATGATCTTAAATTATATTATTTTGACTTTAAAATATGGCAGAAAATTCATCTTTATTAAAGCTATTTTAGTAATTGTTAGCTTCTAATGTGAGATGTGTAGGCTGATTTATTCATCTTTTTTTTATTTTTTTATCTTGAAGTGATAAGCCACAGGTCAGTTGATGTAAAGTATTGAAATCACTATACATATATAATTAGTGAGCTTGGACGATTAATTAATTCTCAATAATTTAGATTACACAGATTTACCAAATACTTTATTGCACATTAATGCATAGAAAATGGTAAGACCAAAAGTCTGAGACTACATCAAAAGTCTGACTTTTTAAACACTATTTAAGCAAATTATTGATGTTGACCATTCTTTGCACGAAGGATCAGATTTTCCATGAATCTCATACCTTGACAAGTTGAAGGATTTGATTTACCATGGATCATGGAGGTTTTAGACAAACCAGGAGTCTATGTCAGCAAGAAGGGGATACATCAAGGACTAGATTATAATATTGATAGGATTTTACTTTTCAATTATATCAAATCATTAACCAGGACTGTCATTTATAAACAATGTCTAATATATAGGAATAGACACAATAAAAACAATTAAATCAATTTAAAACATCTGTTAAACTGTTTAATAATACCTTTGTATTTAGTTACATAACTGCACACTATCTACTTTTTACTATGCCTACATGTATTGCTGATGTATTTTTATTTAGATATGATGTAAGCATCTGATGCTGGTGATTGATAAAAATACTCATTACTACGCAAAATGTATTTTATGATTTCTAAATCATGAAATAATAATTCTTCGACTTCCAAAGCATTATATTTCCTACAAAAAAAAAAAAACGAACTGTTAATGAAAATGTTTGTATGTCAGTAAAGAAGGTAATATGAGAGGTAATAGAAGAAGGTAACATCGTCTCCATCAGAAGTGATACATCTGTGCAATTGTTGAACCCAACTCTGGAATCCTCTTTGTAATTCCCCATTGTCGCAGTTGATGTTCTCCCACTGCACTACAGAATGTTTATGAATATGATACCATTCACAAGAGCAATGTGTACAGACGGGTGAAGAAGTTTAAACAAGGGGAAACCAGCATTGAAGACAAACCATGCAGTGAGATACCATCATCTGTGACAAAGGGAATTTTCAAACAGGATCCAAGAGAGCCCATTTTGCAT
The DNA here is from genome assembly GCA_011419295.1 of Clarias macrocephalus. Taxonomy (NCBI): domain Eukaryota; kingdom Metazoa; phylum Chordata; class Actinopteri; order Siluriformes; family Clariidae; genus Clarias; species Clarias macrocephalus. The sequence goes on from JAAGKR010000277.1 coordinate 71,765, forward strand.
TACTTTCAGTACAACCCTCATACTGTATATTACATATCATAACCTATTTCAGACAAAAAACATAACGGAGGCTGGGGGTTTTACCTGCAAAACATAAGCAAGAGTGACAGTCAGCATCCTCAGAGGAACCTTCAGATTTTTTCAAGATGAACAGAAAACCTACCAATTTCCTAAATAAAAAAAAACTGCACAAAGTATTGCTGAGACTAATGATAAATTATATAATGAAAAATAATTTGTCTTTTTAGGGAATCTTTGCTTTCTAAGATTGCTTTGCATGTGTACAGTAATGTACTTAAAATTCCGATTCTATACTGTACTATGTACAACCCCAGTATCTGTTGCATAGGTGAATGTTAAAGTTGGGATGAGGTTCCAAGATTAGTTTGAATGAATTTGAAATAAATAAGTAAATAAATGAACAAATAAAGAAATCAATAAGTCCTGCAGCACGTTTGCTATTAATTTACTTCACATTATCAGTTTAATGTATTTTTTTTTTTATTCTGACAAACTACATGCTTACAAATAATCTTTCATCTTCCTAATGATTATTATCTAACCAGTGAAGGATTGTGTTTACAATTTAATGCTTTAAACCCCACTAATCATTCATGGTTAATTACATCAAATAATAAGCATGGGTATAATTGTAGCTCATTTTTTCTTGTGGCTGTCAAATAAACCTCGCTGACCGCTGGCCCTGCTTTACAGAAGCTTGAGCAGAGGATGTATGAGGGGGGAAAAAAACAAGGATAAGATCTATCTGAAAATCTCTTTGTCTTTGACATGAAAGAGAGATAGACCTGCAAAGTCTGGCACCTCTCAGTCCTTTTGGTAATTAAAAAGTGAAAAGAGGGCTAGCCTCCAGACCTAGTTTGCATATCATTTGCTTATAATATAACCATCTGTTTCCCAAGCATTCTTCCCATGACTTTTTAATATGCTAATGTTTAAATGATATTTGAGAGCCTCTGTGTAGTCCCTGATGAGAACCAGAAACAGCAGAACTAAGATCTCGATTTTGTTTGTATCTTACATTTAGCAATAGATATTGTCACAAAGTATTATTGGAGAAATCTGAATGTTGATTTAGAGCTGTAATGAGCATGCTAGATTCAACAGTAGAAAAGAAACATTGAAAGGAACCATGCCCTTTTAGGTGACACCAGATAGTGAAATTAGAAATAATTACGTTTCCACAATTATCTACCAGATGTGTTAAAATAAATCAAGCTCATTATGAGCATTATAGACTTTATGATTACAGCAGCAGGTCTTAGATATACAAGTCAACAGTATACAGTATACATGGGTGTAAACATCCACTAGAGCAATGATGAGACTTGGGAATTATTGTTTGTTTGTTTTTTCCTAAACCGTAACTGAAATCTAAATTATTTCCACAATCTATACACAAACTATATATATAGTTTTAGCAATAGTTTTATATATTTCAGCAAGGAAATTCACAGTGGAGACCTTAACACAGTCTTGTTTAGGCAGCAGTACACAGTTTGAGAAAAAAGAATTGTTAAAAACTAAATTAGATAATGAATTCAATAAAATATTCCGATGTATATTTCTAAAGAGGAAGCCAAAGGCAGCACTGAAAAAAAAAAAAAAAAAAAGCATTTACATATACAGGTTCCATAGCTGGCATGGATGAAATTGTTCTGGACTTTTTTTTTTTTAACATAAAAATAAAATTTGAGAAGCGATACATTCTTGGGTAATGAGTATAAACTGGAAGCACATAAAAAGTGAGCAAGTATTATACATTTCCTCGAATAAGAACACAACAACTCATTATGTAGTTTACTCTCTAGACTTGAGTCTGTACAAGGAGGTGAAAAATCGTAATGGGAAAATATTCTGTTTCTAGGAAAATTTGTTTCCTAGAAACAGGTTTCTAGGAATACTTTCCTCAACTAATGTGTATATAATACAAAAAAGATCAATAATTATAATAAATGCAGTGTGTTTACACAGGCAACTGATCATTTTTGTAGTTTCACACAATGGAAACAAAGATAGCAGCTGCAGGATCATGTTGCGGTTTCGTACAAAATTAAATATCACATGCAACTGAGCTTTTAAGGGACTAAAGGCCCCCACCATTAAATTGTGAGATTTTTTACCTAGATAGTTAATACTTTGAATGTGATTAACAAATTAAGGATTTTCACTTAACTAAGCAATGCCAATGGGACTGGATTTCACATCATTTCGTATAAAAAGGAACAAAAAACATTCCCACTAACAGCACTTGTAATAGTAAAATAACACTTGTAACTATTTGTCAAACTTAATACGTTTGAAAATAAAAAGTGATGAAGGTTAAGTTTAGGGCGTAGCAAACAGTCAAGCTTTTTAATGGCTTCAGGCTGTATCCAGAATTGAGTTTCTGTGGATTTCACTAGCTTACAGCTCTGTATTAACTACAGATGTCAGTCCTGCTTTGACATTCATGTACTAGTTGCACACATGGCACAGAGACGTACCAAAAACAGAAGAGAGTTTCAGTTTCAGAGAGCTTCGACGAGTTTGCCTGATTCAAAAGTTACAAGTAAATTAGCTGTTTTTGTGGTGTTGTTCTAGTATTCCAGGTGCATTATTCATTTCACTGTGAAATTCATATTTTGAAACAAACAAGCAACTTCAAACATCCACGCAAAAGCATGGCATGTAATATTAAATGCATTTTGTGCAATATTTGCTGAGTGGAGTGAAGTTGAATACACTCTTGCCCAATCTGGCAACCTTTAATGCATAAATTGAGAAAGACTGAATGGAGCTGCTCAGAAAACTTCAGACACCTCTATTAGTTGATTTTAAATATGAATAGCTTTTCCTCTGAAATTCCTTTTAATATCAGTCGGCAACTTCACTGTTGACTTAGTATTTGGAACTTTAATTTGACTCAAAAGACCTGAGATCTGGATCCAATTTACCATCTGTAAATGCGTACAGAAAAGAAATGCATAACTGATGGTAGATTATGGAATTGTCACCTTATCAAAGGTAATTCTGAAAGCTATAGTGGGTTTTGCAATTTATTGCATCAACAGAACTTCTAACCCTTTCCACATGGTCACCAATAGAAAATATTCTTTTTATGTGAGAATTATTGTTTATTATTATGTTTCATGGCAATCTATAGAACATTATGGAGAAAACATGACAGGACATTATAGATTCTTATGAAACATTGTGGAACATTGTAGAATATCTGTAATATTATAAAACATTGTGGAAGACTTGGGGGAAAATCAAGCGTTCAAGTCAAACCAGGACCTTAAGCACAGTACAGTGATGAGACTCTTGAATGGTGAAAATGTTTTACTTTAAAATGTTTATTTTAAATGTTTTAAATTTCGTAGGTCCGTGAATGACGATCCTGAAGTGGCTCCCATGAATGGTTCCCATGAACATTCAGCAAATGAAACACATGATCCTTGAAAATCTATGAATAACTTGGCGCCAACTTGGGTGCATCTGTCTGCGGGAACTGGGCACACAATCGATCACCAACAACACTTGCACTTGTTCCACATTACAGGAACTCGGCTGGGAGTTATTGCCACATCCTGAGCCAGCTCCAAGCCATTTCCACATGTTTGGGCCGTTAAAGGAGTTCCTGGGAGGTCAACGTTTCAAATGTGGAAAAACAGGCAGTCCGATCATGGCTCCGGCGTACTGAGAAATTTTTCTTCCTCGATGCATAATCAAAAGTCCCTGTTTGACTTGAACGCCGCTCGAATATCATGCTATTGAAATGGTTTATAAGATTTATATGCAAAATATGCTTGATATAATTTGCATGAAACTGTACAAAGCCACTTTTCTCTTGGTGAACCAAATTCATCCATTTTTTATTAAATCAGATTTGAGAAGGATGGATAATTCTTGTAAGTGCCTACAATCTATTCTGTAATTTTAAAAAAAATCTTCCTCTTACAAATTACAAGCACAATCTCACTTTCATTTCATTGTTGTAACATTTACACTACCAGGTAAAAAAAAAAAGTAAAAACACCTTCTAATTCCATGGTCTGTCCTGATTTTTATTTCTTTCTACATTGTAAAAAAAAAAAAAAAGAGCTGAATGCATCCAATATACAAGTGTGTGCTTTAAAATCTCCAGTATTGTTCAAGAATGTCGATAAATTAATGACTGGTGTGTCCAAACTTTTGACTCCGCCTGTAGACCCAACAAGTCCGTGGATTCAGTGGATGAGATCAGTTTTGTGCCACTCACATTCTCACAGGGTAAATGTTTGCTTTCCGTGGCACCAACAAAACATATACTGTATTTACACCGTTGCTGATTACACGCTTTGTGGCACGTGGGTCTGGTAGAAAGTGTGCGCTTGCCTAGACCAGATGATTAACAGCAAATAAAAAGAAAAAAAAAGAAAAAGAAAAAGAAACAACCCCTTGGAGTGTGAGGATTTCCAGAGATGCTCGGTGCAGGATTGAGTGCTGTAGGTGGAGGTTCTGACCTGTTATGGCTCAGCATTGAGTCTGTTTGCACCCAGAGCATGCCAGATGTTAGCCATGTGGAACATGTTAAAGCACTGCTTCTTAACCAGATTCAGCACAGAAACCTTGCTTTTCAAATGATGCAGCTGCTTCTCTGTCTACTAGGATGCTTTTCCTCTTTCTCTTGAAATGCTCATGGCTTTGCATTTCATTAGCCATTTCAAAGCAACACTTGAGTTTTATCTTCACTTGCAGAAGCAGATGTCTATTTTAGAGATCAAGTAAACACACCAGTGTGCGTTTGAAAGGCTTAGTATGTGTCCTATACCTCCAAGCTGTCATTACGTCCAACAGAGGCTTGCAGGCTGATAATAAGAGAGAGGTTCAGCTAATTACTAGAACATCTTAAGGGTACACTCCCACGGTTTCCATCAAATGTGTCAGGGTAAAACTACTTCCATTACACATTTTCGTTGGCTTTCTTTTGCATCTCAACCGCAAATGCTTGCCTTGAGATTTAGGTTATCCTCCGTCATCACAACAAAGACTCCACCCTAAGCTACTCTTTCAAGAAGCAGCACGTAATGGATACTCTGCTAATCACAGGGATTTGACTCTGCTACTGCCATGTGCAGCTTTTCAAAGAAATGTTTCTCATTCTTTGCATGCATGGAGGTACAGCGGCTTAACTTCTGACCACTTTTATACCAGCCAAAAGCAAAAAAAAAAAAAAAAAAACGAATGCAGCTATTGAAAAAGCTACACTTTCAGTCCATTTTCAAATGACCGAAAGCTGAATGTTCAGGTTCGGCCTTTAAATAACGCATGATTTATGCATTTTATTCCCTCTGGTCATGCAGGCTGTTTTAATGTGAGGCACTGCGTGTGGTGCCGTGTGGTTGGGAGGTGTGCTAAATACATTAAGTACTTCCCAGTGCCTGATGAATGATCGTGGTCTGATCGGTCGATGCCTTTGCCAGCACTCGTTAGGCCGCCCCGTAACACTCCTCCAATCGTCGCCCGGTATCCATTGTTACGCTGCAGAAAACACTGGTGTGTATTCCACAAATCCGACTGTCCAGGATTTCAGCCTGCTCACGAGCCAGTGCCTCTCCTATTTAAACAGAGAGTGATTTATGAAACGCCCAGGCTGCAAAGTAACACCCTGCCAAACGCGGAAATTTAATATGACCACGATAGTATTCCAAGATGTGTTCTTTATAAGCCAAAGAAGCTAATACAAACAACCATGGGCTATGCAAGGCCAAAAAGTGTGTGTTATGATGTGCACATGATTTGTGTGGATTACTATAATTGCCTCTGAGCATGCCCGGACTGATTGTGCTCCTCACTCAGTGTCGTATCTCTGTGCTCTGCCATCAGAGACTTGCTGGAATCGCTAAGCTGATTAAAATCCATATCTGAGCTGATATGACCTTGTGCATGCTCCTCAGAGTGTGGAATATGCTAAAGAGTAATAAGTCACAGATGTGAACCAGACACTGTCTTTAATCACTAGTTCATTTGTTGTGCGGATAAGTATACTGTTACAGCACAAACACAAAGTTTGTTCACTTATTAACCATTTCCATCTTATTATTCCTTTAAGAGCGTATTACTAAGTAACTACACTGCCTGGCCAAAACGTGTGAAAATGATTCCTCATGCTCCCAGAATCACTTTTTAAATTTTTTTTTTACCACTTTAGTCCTGAAATATGCCTGTACCATCACGCAAAGCTCCACAGACGTGATAACCTGGTCATTCGGTACTTTCTGGTCACCAGCTGACTCCATTTTATTGCCACATAGTGTTGCTGAGTCTAAACCTGCCCAACTGAAGCCAGACACCAGATCATAACACTGCTTCCAGAGGCTTGTACAGTGGACGCTATGCATGATGGGTGCATCACTCCATGCACTTCCACTCTCACCCTGACACGCCCATCACTCTGGATTATGGTCAATCTCAACTCATTAGACCATATGACTGTTTTCCATTGCTCCAAATTCCAATCATTATGCTCTCTAGCAAATGTTTAGCTTTTCCCTAATTAATCTCACTAACGAGTGATTTACTTATGGCCATACATCTGTTTAGTCATGCATATCACATTGTGTGTGTATGGAGATGCTCTTAATTTCACTTTTAACATAACATAGCTATGGTTTTTACTGTAGATTGTTTTCACCTTTCGACTTCACCAAGTGTTTAAGTTATCTCTGTTACATTTTTTTTTTCCAATCACATTTCATCCACAAGCCGACGGTACAACTCTATCCTTCCAGGGTTTAATAATGTATTGAAGGGTTCTTAGCCCAGTTCCAGTCATTTCAAAATCTCTTAGTTGTTTTCCCTGCTTGATGGAATAAGTATTTATTAATTAGTAAATACAATAAAACAAATAAAACAGTGTGATGCAGACGTAAGGAATATAACTCGGGACACATTTACAGTATGTGCGGTCAAGGATTAAATATATTTAAGGAGCAAAGATGAATCTTTTGTATGCAAGACCTAATCATGTTACAGAAAATTGTTAATATGCATGAATATTACATAACATCATTTCACTTTTATGGCTATCCTCTCTGAAAACTCTTTGCAGGAAAAGACCATTAAATGTCCTAAAACTACCGTAGTGTGTATTGACATGAAAACTGACATCATGAAATGCTTTATGATCGATATGATTGCTACAGTGGCATTGCAGAGAGCCTTATCTGTCTCTGCTGTCATTATGCTTACTTACTAAGTCCAATGTAGCCTATAAATCATTACTTTCTGAAATTCACGTCATTTATTTTATTCAATTTTTTGTTTATCAGTAGAGAGGCACTATTATTTATGGTTGGTGTCATAGTTGCATTGCAAATCGTTACCTAGTTTAAGGATCAGTGATATTTGTCCAGATCTATGAATCTATGTATAATGGCACCTGACAAGCAATATAGTGTTTTTCACCCTTTTTGGGGATCCAAATTTAAAGACATCATGGCATAGTGCCTAAAGAATGTATCATATCATAACACATTAAAAAACAATTCCCTCCATCCAGGAACCCCTGTAGTCCATCTAGGGACCGTAAAAGCTGATGGTGACCATTGTATTTATTCTCATCTCGCCGACTGGGTTAGAGCCTCCAGTCGACATTCATACACTGCTGGCAATTTGGAAATGCCAGTTAGCCTAATCTGCATGACTTTGAACTTTAAAGCGGAGAACCAGAAGGAAACTCACCATTTATGGGGAGAACATGCAAACTCGATGCACACAGGCACAATGCGGGACAGTGCTAACCACTAAGCCACCATGCCACCAAAATAACAATTAGCTAAATCTTATCTGTAAAGTAAGCTGTCAGTGCGTCCAACAGCTTTGCTGACAGTTCCCATGGTAACATAAGTAGAACTGGACAATAAACTGGCACGACAGCTCATGATCGCAAACCTGTTAATGAAATGGTAATGTGCTACTCCAAATTATTTTTCTCTGTGACTATTATTATTATTATTATTATTATTATTATTATTATTATTATTATTATTATTAAGCTGCATGGTGGCTTACCACTGGCCTTGCACCTCCAGAGTTGAGGGTTTGAGTGATGCCTTCAGGTCTGTGTTCGTGAAGATTGCATGTTCTCCCTATGCTTGGTGGGTTCTCTTCTGGGTTCTTTGGTTTCCTCCCAAAGTCCAAAGACATGCAGAGTCATCTAAATGGTGTTGTGAGTGAGTGTGTATGTGAGTGCTTGTGAACAGCGATGGATTGGAACACCATCCAGGGTGTACCTCACCTAGTGCCCTGAATCCCCTGGGATAAGCTCCAGGCCCCCCACAAGTGAGTAAGTGAAAGGTCTTAATATTAATTATGTGAACATGTATAATAATAATAATAATAATAATGAATGGTACTTCTTTGTCAAAATCAAACAATCAATATTATTCTGTTTTGGGGAGCAAACAATGCAATAATATCAACACCATGCCAAATGCTAATGACGGAAAAAGAAAAAAGAAACAGGAAACTCTTATCACCAGACTGTGGCACATGGTCTTTCTCCTTTGAGCTGAGTTTGATCCAATTATCTAAATGCTTTGTTTTGCCTTGCAGGAACAGAAGGATCAAATGCAGGATTACACAGTAAAATAGTAGGGGTCTGCATCTGCCCCAGTGAGTGCAATAAAAAGAGAAAAGGCCATTAGCAGTAAAGCTAAAATGGAGCATTTCGGTGTCAGCTTCATCAGCTGGTGTCTCGTTTTCTCTTCTGAAAATGCAATTCAATGTTTCTTTTCCTTTATTGCAGGGAAGATGTTACCAATTTGCCAAGGTCATAAATGACTAAGCCTTTAAAACTGACATAATATTTCAAACAAATTTCCAGAAAGAATAAAAATATTCGCTGAGAACATAAGACCCCAAAATATCCTAAAGCCCCATGAAGCATTTAAATGCTTATATGATGCCGCCGATTGAGAGAAGCACGCCACTTGCACTACGCTACGCTGGTATATACAGATATGTACATACTGTACTAATATTGCTCATTTCTTCAGATTGCATTTAAAAGTAAAAGGGCTGCTGATTACTTATGTGGAGCTGCATATAGGGGTTGTATTAGTGCTATTTGCTGCTGCACTAAGCACAGATTACTTGTTTCCACTAATCTGTTGAAGATAAATAAATATTTCCTGATAGCTGGACTAATATATTCCAACTTAAAAAATAAAAAAAAATTCTATTAAATTGAGCAATGATTACTTTCCTCTTCCCAGAATTGAAGTCAACTTCCCAGAAGATGGAGATGTTATCTCCATTTCATTTTTAAACAAAGATTTGAGTCCATCATGAGAAGCACTCACTGTTCTGCTTCTTATCAGTTTTCTTATGAAAGCACTGCAAAGGTGACTGTTGCATAGGGAGATAAAGTTTCCTTTTCTTAAGAACAATAGCCTGTGTTAAAGTAGTTAAGTTAGATGTGAGCCATCTGCTTTCTGACACTTCTGACCCCACTACCTAAGAGAAACACTTAGATGGATTGTTACAAAATTATTGGATTCTGCATGTTCTATAATGTTCTATAATATTACGGTAATGTTACGGTAACAATTTATAAATGAATTTCAAAAAGTTAATATTTAAAAAAGGAAAATGTATAATCATTGATGTGAGGAATAGGGAATAGGATATGATAGACTTGTGATCTGAGTGAATGTAGTCTAGCTTTAACTAGTGCTGGCTGACATTTTCTTATAATTAAATAATTAAATAATAATTAAAGTTACTTTTAATAAATCCTTTAACCTTAGCAGCATTCTCATTTCCCCTCTCGTCTGATCCCACCATTCAGCATTCAGCATCACCAGTACACGAATATATATATATATATATTTTTTTAATGCTTTAGTGATTTATGAGGCACAGTGTGGCTTAACAAACAAAAAAAAACATTCCTCTGAAGCTGCTCAGGAACAGGGACTGGACTGAAAATGAGAATCTTGCCAAAAATGAGAGCCACAAAAAAACATCCGTCAGGAAGCCTGGAGAACGATTCCTCAAGACAATATGAAAAATACAAGGAAGAAGTGAAATCTGCTCTTTGGACTTTTGCACAAAAAGATTAAGTCAAAATTAAGGAAAACATTTGACAAACACCTCTTATAGCCTGATAAAACAGGCAGTATGTAGTTCAAGATTCATATAAAGTATAATCACTTCAGAAATATAGAATATGCTCAGGTAAAATGATAAACAAGTTTATTTTCAGTGCAATGCTGCGTTATAACCTAATTGTTGGTAATTCGCCTGTTTAATCATTTTTAGCTTCCGTGCATTCTGATCCGTGCAGCCAACTGAGTGACTGAGGATGAGTGATTTATATTTCAGATTTAACAAAACAATAGGTCTACATATTGGTTATGTATATAGATATTTGTATTATTATATTTCTATGTAGTAATTTAATGGTAAGAAGTTTTGCTTTCTTTATGTTCGGTTTTTTTTTTTTTTTTTTTTTTTTTCGCCACTTGGGGAATGAACTTCGAGTTAAGAAAAAAAGAAACTCAAAATTGACTTTGGTTGTAGTGGCTTTCATGTCACGAGAAGAAATGGATTTGTGAAAGGGCTTTGTGACAGTCAGAGGTAAAGATGTAACTGAAAAGTCTTCAGGACAGAAAGATTTTTTGGTACAGAGTTGTTCCTCTTTCTTGCAGTAAATAATGAAAATCAACTCTGGTACAGAGTTGTTATAAATGATAACAGAAATGAACTTTCAATTTCAATAAATGTAGCTATAACTAGTTAAAAAGTTTTACGCTGTATTTTAATAAATACAAATTTATTTTATTTCATCGGCAAATTCCTAGAATAAAGGAGCAGTTATTTGGAAAACAATGACCTATGGGTTGGTAAGAGTAACTACCCTTTACACCTGGTCGCATCATAACACTGTGAGGTTATTTCCTTTTCCTACAACATCCTACACACCGTGTTGTGTTTATGCCCTTACATAAGGAATCACACACATGCTGCAACCATGAGATTCCTAAAAATCATCTATCATAGTTACAGTATATGCATTGTAATATCCAGGGCAAACTCCTACATTATTAATGTAGTCTCATAATTTTGGTTTCACAGCAATTATTTGATCCTCAATGTGTCATACGAGGACTCGCTTAATCTGACAAGCCTTTGAGGCCTGAGAGAGAGAGAGAGAGAGAGAGAGAGAGAGAGAGAGATACAGACGGAGAGGGGGGGAATCAAGGCACAGGATGGAGTGATGCGGTGACGATAATGAGGGTGGCGTTCAAAGATAGATGAATAAATAATCATTTGCTGTTCTGTGAGGATTAGTTCAAAGGCCAGGAGTAACTTAAGAGCTCACACAAGCCATCATTTATTCATCTCTTTACATGATTAGCCCTGGCTGCATGAGAATGGTCTGGTTAGAGGAGTACAGCAAGAAAGAAAAGGAAAAAAAAAGTTCAACAAAGAAGGAATTGCACCAACTATTTTCCCCAACACTTCAGATCGGCCATGCAATTAAAAAGGAGCGAGGGAGGTTTATAGCTGATTGGGAAATGTATCAGGCCCAGTAGTCCGATTTTGTGTTGCTGCCAGAGAAAGACAGAGCACCGCAGTGATAAGTTAGAGCTCTGTGTAAGTGTATTACAGCAAACATTAGTGTAATTGCATTCTGGGGTGATGTACAAGCCTCACTAACAAATCAACTCTAATGCAAGAACTTGTCAGAACGTACCTGAAAATGGATCTCTGCAGAAATAAAGTGTACCAGGAAATGATGAAAAAATAGCAGATCTGTACTGACTGACCCTGTACTGTGTCAACATATTACTCGCAGGATTTGTTGCTTCGTCTTGCAGATTGATTGATGGCTGAGGCCGACCTTAAGCTTCACTTCTTTGTGGGGTTTTTAAACAAGAGAGAAATATTAGTGACTGCTAGGCTTTTTATAGAAGGCGAAAAGATTTCTGTGTTGTTGAGGAATAAAAATAAAATAAAAAAATAAAAAGAGCTTGTCTGTAATAGTCATTAATTTATAATTCATTTTCTGTTACTGTTTACTCCTGGCCAGGGTCATGGTGGAGCTGGAGCCTATCCACACTTACAGTATTCACACACTCATTCACACCGAGGTACAATGTAGCTTAGCCAGTTCACCTAATGGAATGAGCAAAAAAGCTGAGAACGTTAAAAAAAAATAAATAAATAAAATAATCCATAAAATTCAGAATTGAAATCCCGGACCTTGGAGACGGCAATGCGCCCCACTAGAAATGGTTTAACCTAGACCCATGTGACCTAGCTTTGACAATCAATGTAAAAAACATTTTTGAGACTATTAATACAATATTTAACGAATAAAACATGCCAGTGCTTCGGCAGGAAATGATCACTTCAGGCAGTAAATCTTGGTTGAGAGAAGATCCTCATCCAAGTCTCTATAAACGATGAGATCTCACCAGTGATATTATATTCAGAAAGTGAAGCTCAATCATTAATAAGGACGTCTTTCAACCGAGTTCGATGTGGCACCATCCAGGCCAAGCAGAACCACACCACGCACTGTACGCATGCGCTGCATAACCATTAGCTGGCTTTGATTTGCATTCACATATTTCCAATACAGCCAATCCGCATATCGCTTTTCCAAACATGCCCTAGAGTCTGAAAGTTAGCCACAAACCACTTTCAAATGTGTCCATTAAAAACAGGAATGAAATCTATCCAAGCAATGGGCAGAAGTAGAAGTAGTCCACGAAGGCTTGCCTGTGGATTGGTTACAGATGGAGAAATGTTTTGAGTTAATTAGGACTGAGTGATCAGTGCCACTGTTAGCATCGTGAATGATGGTTTTATAATCCTGCACAATATTTCAGGTTTTCATAGTGGATGCTTAATTATCAACTAACATGATTTAGCAATGAGAGTCAGCCATCTGGCTGTGTGATGTGTTCAGATCACTGGTGTGTCCCTGTAGTCATATTGATTTGTCATTCTCAGTAGATGTTTATGACAGACAGGTCGAACACAGTTGTGTGTGTGTGTGTGTGTGTGTGTGTGTGTGTGTGTGTGTGTGTGTGTGTGTGTGTGTATTATATATATATATATATATGATACATGTGATGTTATTCATGTTTTAGGCAATTAGTCCAAGAAGGGGTAGAGGAGTTACAGTTACCCCATTAAAATTCTCATCTCAAAGTGTTAAATGGTCTTGTTGAGGAAAGCTTTAATATGTCCACATAAAGCAGCAGCATTAATATAATTTAATTTAGCTGTAAATTACAATTAAAGCCGACATAATTTTCAGATCTGCTGCTATAGAAAAATATTCTGCTTCGCACCACCTAGAATGGAGCGTTCAAGAGCATCACGGTATAATGTTTGTAATCTACAGTATAATGTTTTATTAGTGTGTTAGGATATCCTCATTAAGTGAGGGTAAGCCACAGTACTAATGGACAGCATTCCTGGCATCATGATCTCGATCCACTTTGCACTATTCTCACAGATCATCCTTTTTCATTGACACTTTTATGGGCATAGGGTCAAAGCCCTTTCCCAAGGGCACAAAAGTGGCAATGAGGCTCAAACTTCTGCTTGACCTCCTGACACTCCGATCAGCAACCCATAGCCTCAACCATCTACAGTAAGCCACAAGGCCTGTTTCACATGCAATAGTATTAAATAATATAATTTAATAATAAAAGAATAAAACCTGTGATATTTCTCACATATACTGTATACTCTATAAATCACTGCAACCATCACTTTTTCCCCAATTGACAGATGAAAGATTAAAAATGAAAGTGCTGAAAGATTAAAAATGTGTTAAAATATTGGCATGCGTGTTTTATTCTGCATTAAGATGCACAGTAAAAGCCTCCGAGTGGCGCAGTGGTAAAAGCGCTTGCCTTATCATCCGGAGATCGCTAGTTCGAATCCCGGGTGATGCTGTAACCTCTCGCAGCCGGAGATCTAGAGAGAGCTGATTGGCCGAGCTCTCTCAGAGGGGAGGGATTAGAGGTACATAGTGCTCCCACATTAATCACGGCTCTACAGCCAGTCAGGGGCGTCTGTGGTTGCTCGCGCAACGGAGGGAGCGGATAGCGAGTGTGTCGAAAAGATGCGGTCGACTGACGCATTCGGAGGAAACACGTGATAGTCTTCGGTCCTCCCGGCTGAGTGGTAGTAGTAGCCTTAATGTGGGAGCCCCCTAGTGACGGGGAGGAATTGGACACGACTAAATTAGGGAGAAAATCGGGGAAAAATCCCCCCCCCCCCCCCCAAAAAAAAGATGCACAGTAAATTACTCTAATTGAGATGATATTCATCATATCTAATTCAGAAAGTAGGACAACAGCCTGGTTTTAATATAAAATATCAGCCACCTCCAATCTCCCTAGGACACTCATCACTTACTGGTGAGTTCTGCTTTTCTGGCAATTTAAGGGCTGTAATATATGGGTCACAGCGTGACATATCGCTTCTCTGCAGCCCGCATTATATTTTAGCCTGGGCTCGTTACTTATTGGCATTTTTTTTCAGCCTCCCCTTCACTCCATACCTTAAAGTGGAGCTGCATTAAATGTTTTGTTTTTTTTCCCGGTGTCCTCCGTCATATCCACACATTCCAGGAGGCGTTGCAAAGTAATTTGTTCTAAATGAACGTGTGGTGGTGCGACAGCGCAGGCAGAGGCGTTTTGAGTGTGCGTGCTGACCCCCTGAGTTTGTCTCAGCCGTCTCACTTCTCGCTCGAGTGGTCACGCTGCTTTAGCCTGAGTGCTGAAATGTTTTGTGGGGTGAACAAAGAGGTGTGTTAGGCATGTGCACACCTGTGTTCCTGTTATTGTATAGGAGTCATGCAAAGAAGTTGTGCCAAGGTTCTGAAGGCGATTAGGGGTAAACAGGAAGTGGGATTGCAACAAGTCCGACCACAGAGTGAATGGAGAGATTTAGATTGTGAAATGAATAGGAAAAATTCCAACAATTGCTAAATTGGTCCTTGTGAAAAAAAAAAAAGGGTGGGGGGGGGGGGGGGCAAAATCCGCAAATCCTCATGCGAGGGGGAAAAAAGGAAGCTACAGCTTTATTCGTGCTTCTACAATTGGAACTCCCGTATAGTAAACAGTGAACAATCCTGCTGTCATCCTGAACCCCTCATGAAAGGATCCTGATGATGTTTTCAAATTGCACTGGCGGAGAAACTAGCAGGTTTGTTCCACAGTTAATCACTTCCCAGGATAGTAATAAGCCCAATGCCGAGATGAACCATTGCACAGGAGAATAAGCTAGACGCACTAACACGCTAACATGCTGTAGCATTGTACTCCATAAATCCACAATCCATGTTTTTTTTTTCTCCCTAAAATGAGCAGATAGGAATCCAAACTGAGCATGAGAAACAAGGAGACATTATTTCTCCCCCTATGCTGTCACGCTTTCTTTATGGAGTGCAGAAAGAGTGCATGGAGCACAGATGAATTGGACAAGGGGATTAGCAGAGGAGCATGAGAGCAGCTAGCATGGCAGCATGGCAGGTGCTGGTTGAGCGAGCGTGTCGACGCCGCACCCACACATCCACACGCGGAGCAGAAGCCTAGATGTTATCACCAATCTCAGCTATAGTTACATGAGATGTGAGATATACTGTACACATGGACTTAGAAGAAAATACAACCTCCACACACACACACACACACACACACACACACACACACACACACACACACACACACACACACACACACACACACACACACACACACACACCTAGAAGGTATTGGATTAAAAAGCAATTCACACACATACAGCCAAGGTCAGCAAGCAGAGTGTGTTTATCAGTGTACACTGATTCATTCTGTGTTGTAACAGACAGTTCTTTTACTGCACAGTGAAGTGATGGTCACTTTTACAGCGCCTGGTCTCTTCGCTTCTGCAAGCACTCATGCAGCATTAAGAATGAGCAGAGGTTTGGCTTCAAATAGTCTTGAGTTCATAATTAGAATTTATTATTTAAGCGTTTCTCATTGTATGCATTAATAATCATTATGTAACACCAGTCTCATGCTTCATTTAAAATATTTCTGAGCCACCGTTAAGTAATGTGAAAGTAGTACTAATAATAGTATTATAAAAGAAGCAAAAGTGTTTAAGGGAAATCATTTCAGGATGTTTGATCGGTGAGCTTTATGGGAGGATTTATTGCACAAATGCTAACATAACAATTTCTGCTAAATTCCATTCCAGCAAAAAAAAAATAATAATAATTATGAGAAACTGGGACTTTTGATCATGCAGAGTAAAAACTCATTTTATTTCTCTATATAATCTCCTTTTTAACTAATGCACTTATCCCAGCATTTCACTAGTGCTTGGATACCATCAAGAAAGAAAGATTTCTCCATATGCCACAACTTTGATCAGACTACCTCTGGCCTCCCAGGAACTTCTTTAATGGCCCAGACATGTAGAAAGGGTTTGGAGTGAGGTCAGGACATCAGTTTTAACACATTCATGCACTCTGTACACTTGATTGTGATGATTGTGTCAGCTGACTATTCTAAATCAAATTTTCCACCAGCATTGCTTGCCTTGAATTCAGACAGATCTCAGCAGCTACTGTATGAGTGAGGGAGGTGTTAAGGACAAGAAAGAAGCCACATACTGTACACTACCGATCAAAAGTTTGGGATCACTTGGAAATTTCTTTGTTTTCCAAAGAAAAACACATTTTTATGCAATTCACAAACAGTTGTATCTAGGGCTGAAACGATTCCTCAAGTAACTCGAGTAATTCGATTACAAAGAATGATCGAGGCAAAATCTTCTGCCTCGAAGCTTCTTTTAATTAATTTTAAAAGCATGCGTTATGTTTTTGCGCAATTATTTGTTTGGCATGACACAGCGCAGAAGGAGACGCAAACAATTAGCTGTGTATTGATTTGAGGAAGGGAGCGATAAAAATATATTAAAATTAATTTTAAAGTGTGCCTTTATTTTTTTGATACTTAAAGTCATTTGAAATACCTTTTTGTTTGTTTGTTTTTGCATCTGAAAAAAAGAATACATGGCACTGTAATGCACTTAATTCATCTCAAACAAGCTATTCCTTTTATTGTGAATAATGACGGTTTATTTTTGATAAAATGCTGCATGCATTTAAAACATGAAAGTTGATTTTTCTAAAAAGAAAACCAATAAATTTTTGTTTTTCTTATATATTTTACATTGCTGTTTAATTAAGTACATTTTAAAAGTTCATTTTATCTGATTACTCGATTAATCAATAAAATTTTGGGGAGAATGCTTGATTACTAAAATATTCGATAGCTACAGCCCTAGTTGTATCTATTTCATAAACAATTAAAGTTAGCCAGAATCCTGACTGTAATGGAGCAGCCGGCACTGTCTCCGGATCTAAACCCTTTTAAGCTGTCCAAAATGCCGCCACCAGGGTGTGATCATATAACCCCAATAACGTGCAAGGCTCTAAATGGTTTAGCTCCCACCTATCTAGCTGGTCTTCTGATACGTCACTATCCAACATGTTCCTTAAGATCACAAAACTCTGGACTTCTGGTAGTTCCCAGAATATCAAAATCTACAAAAGGGGGTAGAGCGTTTTCATATTTAGCTCCTACACTTTGGAATAGCCTTCCTGACAGTATTCGGGGCTCAGACAGTTTCCCAGTTTAAAAGTAGACTTAAGACGCATCACTTTAATCTGGCATACACGTAACTCATCCCGTAACCACATACTCCATTACATCTATCCTGAATGGCGACTACGCTAATTCTTTCCACCTGCTCTTTATTTTTCTACCCATCCCGAGGCATCTGGAGATTGTGCCAGCTTCAGTAAACAAAGGCCAACCCTGCGAGGATCCTGAGGCATCCAGGGAAGGACCAGCTCCAGCTGGATTCTGCTTCATGATGCTCCTGAGCTCCCAGTGATCCAGACCCCATCTGCCCTCTGCACCTGCTGACTCATCCCTGTGCTGAACTGGACTTCATGTTAATTTAAATAACTTCCCGGTGCATAACACATATGATGTTATTTAATTCCTGTTATCTGTTATCACCCAAATGAGGATGGGTTCCCTGTTGAGTCTGGTTCCTCTCAAGGTTTCTTCCTATTGCCATCTCAGGGAGTTTTTCCTTGCCACTGGGACAATCTGATTATTATCTAGACACATTTTTCTCACTCATACACACTTCCATAAATTTTCTTTTCATTTTGTGAAGCTGCTTTGAGTCAATGACCATTGTTAAAAGCGCTATATAGATAAAATTGAATTGAATTGTTGTGGGAGCAGCTTTACCATATGGTACGGACGCCATCAAACCAATCCATCTTGTGTGAGATGCTCCAGGAAGCATGGGGTGAAATCTCATCAGATGTTTTTTGAAGATTTGACAGCTAGAATGTCTGCCAGGCTGTAATTGCTGCAAAAGGTGTTTTATTTATTTTATGAAGGCAAATTTTGAAGAACACGTTCATAATTTCCATGAAAATCATTATTTCGACATTAATCATTATTTTCTGACATGTCTTATTTTCTTTGGCTATATTTTGTCTTCAGACTAATTTTGTGTATGCTTCCTTGGAAAACAATAACATTTCTAAGCGATCCCAAACTTTTGAGTGGTGGTCTACAGTATATCCCACATCCTTACTAAACACCCTAAAAAACACACGCAGGTTTCACATACAATCCCTCAGCAATCCCTTGTTTAGGGTGATATCACCATCACTTAGCAGTGGAAAATCAGGAACATGTCTTTTTAGTGATGAGTTATGATGAGCAACGTCAGACAGGAGCGTGGTCCGAAGGCGAAATTATCATTATAATTATCAGTAAAGTTAATATATTATTTATTTAATTGATAAATACAAAAGATATTTTTTAAATTATTTGAATTATTAATTAAACTACAGTATAGTAGTGTAAGAAGAATTCTACACTTTGGAAATACTCTTACAGGAACACTACTTCTCATCACACCGCTCTTTTGATTATTTTTATATATATAAGTCATATTACTACGCCACTTTCTTTTAGAAAACTCCAACATAGGCTTCTCTCTAAGCTATGCACTTACAGTAAGTATATTCAGTGGATGTGATCGAGCAACCCATTCTATTCCCTAAATAAATCATCATGTAAACAAGACAACCTCTAATCTAATAAATAAATATATAAATACTTTAACTGCTTGCTTACTTTTAAATACTGTACATCACCAACACAGGCTTTTTCAGACAACCCAATCAAAGGTTTAATTTCAGTCGTGCCTGACTGGATTTAATGGGTCAACACGGTGCCTATGGTACTGTATGTTTGCCAATAATGTTAATAGCAGATACGGCAGATATCCAGATCCCTTTGAGCATGCTGCAGAAGAACAATCTCTAAAACAAGTGTTAATCTACATTAATAAGTTAATACTACAGCAACAACTTCCTTTTGCCAGACGACAAAATTTACAGAGTAAGCACTTCAAATTCATGTAGTTCAGAAAACTGATTGAGGAAATCTCCTCTTTAATAGGGTAATACTTTATTCAAGAGCCTGTTGAAAACTCTCAGACTCAGACATTTGCATTCCATTTCTGACGCCCTGATAGGCCTTTAACATGTTAAATGAAGAAAAAAAAATTTTTTTTAAATGAATGCTTCGGTTGTCAGTGAAAGATCTGCGTCAAAAACAGTATGAGATACTTATTGAGCTTCCAGCTGATACTATTGATTGGCTTCAGATGGAAAATCCTCCCACTTATAATAGAAAGAGAAATAGATCTTCTATTTCAGTGTGGAGCTTCAAATAGGCTATCGGGACATGTCTTTTTTAATTGTCTATATATTGTCTTTTTTATCTATCTATCTATCTATCTATCTATCTATCTATCTATCTATCTATCTATCTATCTATCTATCTATCTATCTATCTATTATACATATATACTGTATATACAGTGAAATGTTTTGACACACCCTGGGTCATTCCGTTTTTTTATCTTTCCTGAAGGCATCCAAAATATTCAATAATCTCCTTTAAACTGTTCAAATTGATATGTTGCTGCTACGTATGCTCTGTAAAGCCTTTATAAAGGCTCTGAGGTGCTGTTTGTTAAGTGGTGATTTTTGAGGCTGGTAACTCTAAATGAAGTTTTGGTCTTGCTTTCCCACGATGGTCTTCATGAGTGCTAGTTTCATCATGGTGTTTTACAAATACACTGGACAATACTGTTCTTGCAAGAACTATTCCAGAACAGCTGACCTTTATGTCTTAAAATGACAACTGACTGTTGTTGTGATGTTACTTAGTTACCTACTGCCATATGGTTTATTTCATAGTTTTGAAACAATTCAGTATTGTTCTTGAATGTAGAAAATAAATCCAAAGTTGTGTCCACAATTTGACGGGTAATCTATATACACATTGGTCAGCTATTATATTTAAACCACATGCCTAACTTCGTATCTACTTTGTGAGGCTTAAACAACTTAGACACAGAATCTACAAAACCTCTGAGGGTGTGAAGTGCGGCTTTCATGGATTGGACAGATCCATGGGCTGTTCTTCACTTTTTACTGGCAATACAATTTGGGTGCCCATGACCCTTTCATCAGTGGACTAGTTTTCCTATATTGGATACTAAACACCAGATACGGGAAACACCTCGTAAGACCTGACATTTTGAAGATGCTCTACAATAGTCATTTAATCTTAGAGACTTCGGTCCATATTGGCACGATAGCATCACATAGTTGCTGCAAATTTGTTGGCTGCACATCCAAGATGCATATCTCTATTGAATTGAGATCTGGTGAGAGAAAAAAACATCCCCACACCATTACACCACCACCAGCCTGAACCGTTTACACAAGGTAGGATGGATCCATGCTTCCATGGCAGATTCAAGCCCTAACTTTGTAACGTTGCAGCAGAAATTAAGACTCATCAGACCAAGCAACATTTTTTTTTCAATCTTCTATTGTCCAATTTTGGTGAACCTTTGTGAATTATAGCTTGAATTTTCTGAATTTACGGTGTGGTCTTCTTCTTCTTCTTCTTCTTCAAGGTTCAATGTGTTGTGTCTTCAAAGAGCTCTTCGACATACCTCAGTTGCGACGAGAGTTACTATTGCCTTTCTATCAGCTCGAACCAGTCTGGCAATTCTCCTCTGACCTCTGGCATCAACAAGACATTGTTATCCAGAGGTCTGCTGCTCACTGTTTATTTTCTCTTTTTTCAGACCATTCTCTGTAAACCCTAGAGGTGGCTATGAATGAAAATCCCATTAGCTCAGAGGTTTCAGAATTACTCAGACCAACACATCTGACGCCAGTAACCATGCTACATTCAAAGTCACTTAAATAACCGTGTCTACATGGTGCATTTGAGTTGCTGTCTTGTGATTGGCTGATTATATAATTCCATTAACAAGCAGTTAAACAGGTGTACCTAATGAAGTGTATAGTGTATGTCAGTGCAAATAGGAACAGTAGAAAAGGTACAATTGTACATTTTTGTACTATGTAGCTACAGCCCTGCAAACAAGACAAGAACACAGACAGTGAAAAAAAAGAACCATTAAGTAAATGCAAATACTGTATGTTTGTAAGATGTAAATACAAAGACAGCTGTAGTAATTCATGTAAAATATGGGTGTAAAAAAGTACAAATGCACTAAACAACAGAAAATAAAGGTATCGGCATAAACTGGGTATTGCAAAGCCATATTTCTCAAGGAAATTTCCAAAGTGCACGGTGTAAATCTCTAACACTACAACACTATAAATGTTTCCTCCCTGCATGCTTGTTAAAAAGGATTTGGCCTTATTTGCAGGTTTGTTCGCCCCCGGTTATGCAGCAGAAAAGCTTATTGTTATAAGGCAATTCCCTTTATAATAATGACTTCACTGAGGTGTATATCAGATTTATCCCACACTATGGCAGCAGTCAGGAATGGTAACTCTATATAGGTAGACTTCTTTATAGGCCTCAGGAGGAAAGTGAGAGGAGAGAGAGAGAGAGAGAGAGAGAGAGAGAGAGAGAGAGCAAGAGCAAGAATGCCATCAGAACCCTGGAAAATACTACACATTCTCCAGTATGCGTCTCTCACGAGAGTTAGTATGCCTAATCATATGAATATATATATATATATATATATATATATGTCTGCAAAGGGATGATGCAATAATGATAGTTTAAAGAAACACTTCACATTTATGCACCGGTAACTGAATAAAGAAAAGCAAAGAGCCAGGTAAAAAAAAAAAGTAAAGTCAGTGAGTGATTAGTCAGTCAGTCTTAAACAAATAAAGTCTAACAGGGTGTCAGGGGGAAATGTGACTATACTTCTTCCCACTTCATTCTTTTATTTACAGACAAAGCTTCCACGATAATGTCTCGCTGTTTTTTTTACATGATAATGTTAGGGAAATGTCATACGTATCTATATTTTTCCCCTTTAGAATTAAACAAATATCACATATGACCTAGTGTTTGGGTTCTCCCAGCTTCTGTATTTGTCTCAAGGTTAATTGAGGGCTTGTTTTCCCCACTTTGAAAACCTTGTGGAGTGTTAAATTATAGAAGGAACATATAATCAAATTGTTGTCTTGTACAAAATTAAGAAAATAAGACCTGGACTTATTGTACCTGACTGCTTAATAAGACTAAGCAGTGAAGCCAAAAATCAAAAGAAAAACATTTTCAGGCACTAAACCAATGTTAGTCCAAGCAGCCCATGGGTTTGTGAGACTCTAGGTTACATGATCATGGGCTCTTAACACATAACATATGTATATTCCAGCATGTAACTGACTATATAACTAAATTATTATTATTAATATCATTATTAGAGTTAGCACTTAATCAGATAGTTAAGTTAAGTAATGACTTTTAAGACATTTAAAGCAAAATTGCTAACAATCAATAAATGGTACAAAATAAACTTACTTATCACTTATCACTTACCAGGAACAGCTAAGCTAAAATCTAGCTAAAACAAGGCATCTAAAATTAAATTGATAAAATTTAAATTATAACACAAGCCTCCACTACCTTCTAGTAGGATATGACTTATTTTCTCAAAAAATGCTAACATGCTAGCTATTAAAACTGTAACTGTTACGTACAGCTACTGTAACTACTGTATGTAGCTAGCTAATATTGGATGCTAGCAAGCTAGCATTATATCTCTAACCAACAAAGTAACCATGACAAATGATAATGGTACACGGCCTATTAAGATCTACAGTGTAGACATCCACCTCTCCTGGAAGTGCTGGAAGTCTTTTGCATATTAATAGCAGCCCACAAATCATACATACTGTACATCCCAGAAATCATTCTTTCTAAAGCAAGCGAGCAAACAAGCAAGAGAATGTGCATGTACATGAGTAAGAGAGAGAGAGAGAGAGAGAGAGAGAGAGAGAGAGAGAGAGAGAGAGAGAGAGACCATCCTGATTCATCTCTCTTTGTGCTAAAGTGAATTTATCACTTTTCTTTATGGACGCTTTACATTGTATTAAATTCAACTGCTTTTTTCTCCATCATTTCGGTTGTGTCTCCTGCAGTGCCATGGCAGTGTGTACAAAAGTAAACATAAAAAGCATTTTACAGTAAAAAAATATTAAAGTGAAAAAAATTATATAAACAGTTATATTTTTATTGCCCTTAGAGGATTAAAGGACTATAAATGACAATGAGGTCCATTTAACAGTGACCTCTTCAAATTAGTTTTTGATAAATAGTGTTACTTATAATATGTTTTATGTATTTAGCTGTTACAGTGGTGATTTAAATTTTGTGAACCCTTTAGAATTTTCTATATTTTTGCATAAATGGGACCTAAAACATAATCAGATTTTCATGCAAGTCTTAAAAACAGAGAATCCAATTAAACAATTTAGACTTGGTCATTTATTACACTCGGCCATATACTTTTGCCAGGCACAGATGTGTGGATCATTTTCCCCAATAAATAAATGACCAAGTAGGTAATTTTTCTTTTAATTAGGTTCTCTTTATCTACTTTATGATGTTAAAATCTATTTTAGGTCAAATTTATGCAAAAATATAGAACATTATAAAGGTTTCACAAACTTTTAAGCCCCAGTGTAGCGACTCTGCATTAAAGGCCCATATGATAAGGTCAAACTCTCTGTATTCTTGGCTAAGGTTAAGGTTATTTTAACAAGGCCCAAGAGTTAAATAATGTACAGATTAAAATAGAATAGATTAGAATAGAATATGAGACAGTACAGTGGCTTAGTGGTTATAACGGTCACCTTGCACCTCCAAAGTTGGGTGTTTGAATCTTGTCTCTGTTCTCTGTGCATGGAATGTAAATGTGCTTGGTGGGTTTCCATCAAGTACTGTGCCTTCCCCTATAGTCCAAAGATACGCACTGTAGGTGGATTGCTGTTTCCAAATTGCTCATAGTATGTGACTGGGGGTGGTTTTCCCAGAAATCTCTTTGTGGTTCTCCCTGAAATTTGCAGGATTGGATGCCGGAATCGGGGAGCTTAATAAGATGCCTTTGTAACATGAACTAGTTGGCAAACTCCATGGATTTAACTCAATGGCTAGTTGACCTTTTCCATGGCTAGAAAACATTCATAAAGTATGCAACTCTAATAAAACAATGAACCAATGAACCAATTTATGCCTGCATTGACCAAAGACTAGCCTGTTTAGTCCAATTCTATTGAAACACCAATACGTGGTCATGACAGAGAGGCACTAGAACATACAGTACCGTGCACCACAGTCTCTCACACATGGGGCCCAGCAGGAAAAAAACCCTAAGGCAACCAACCCAGGCTCCAAACTCCCCCGATCCCAATCCGATTGAGTGTCCATGGGATGTACCAAACAAACAAGACCCATCCTCCGAGGCCCTACCTCACAACCCACAGCACCCGAAAGATCCACAGCCAATGTGCTGGTGCCAGACACCACAACGTGGCAACATGTTTCATGTTGTAATGCCATGGCTAATCAGTGTTTATGATGATTTTTTGAATTATTCTGCATCCTAAATTATGTTCGATATATAATACAGTACATTAAGGAGACATATATTGCACCACAGGTCCCTAGGCAGTCACCTACATGGCCTAAAAGACAGACTGATCCTGAGGACAAAGGTGGAGAAATAACAAGCAGTCAAGATAAATAATAAGGTTTAAAAATGTTATGAATCACACCAACAGGTTTTCTTTCTTTCTTTGGTTTAAATATCGGGAACACATTGCATTTCTGCAGCGCTACAGCTCTGTGCTTTGGCTCAGTTTAGCAGCTCACAAATGTCGCACCTTAAAATACATGCCATTTTTGGTTCACTTCCTGCATTTGAGCCATTTCATGGTCAATTTGCTTTCTCGCAGCAAGTCAGCCATGCTAGAGTTAACTAATAAGTGGACTAATAAGAGACCACTTTATTCAGATGGTGCCAGAGCAGTCCACACCTGAAGGTGATTGCTGCATGAAAGAAGCACACTGAGGGGCAAATCACAGCAGGGTTCCTTTCAAATGGAATAAACACTGCATATGTGAAAGCACCCTTAAAATTAGGGGAGAGGATTTACCAAACCAAAGGCAGCCCAAATGAAACATGCCTTTCCAGTAGGTAAGAAGTATGAGCTGCTTACTTTCACTGTATATAGAAATGACGGAACGGGAGACAGCGAGAATCTATCCATGACAATTAAACCTGGACTTTCACCTTCATCTATTTCCTAACAACTCCTTATGTGGCTCGGAGGCCTGTTGACTTACTGCTGTAACATTAGGTATTTAAAGACTGACCTTTTCTCCTAATGCACGCAGACCTGATATACACTCCTGCATTGTTTATCCACACACAACACACACACTCGCACACACTCACTCACACACACACACCCACTGACATGAACACTTTGTTGAGACAGACATAACTTTATTCAGGATTGTAATTGAATACAGGCCTGCAGTGTTTGATGTAGCTCCAGCTCAGGCTCTTTCCTCTGGAGGCTTGGCGTTCTTGGCTCTGTTTCAGAAGGAGTATTTTATGTTTTATTGCCCTCACGGTCACAATAAACAATAAGCCTCAGCCTTCAGATCAGGCCTGGCCTCAGTCCAATCAACCAAACACTCTCTGAGCACATGCTTCGGTCTCTTGCACACACTGCAAAGCTTCCCTTATTAGATGCTGTAAATATTCTGGGAAAATATATTTATACACATAGCATGAAAAATTAATCCTTTACTAAATAAATCAAAAATAAATCTGAATGTCAATTTCATATTAATGGCCGATCCCTGTATAGCACATTGGGTGTGTGTGTGTGTGTGTGTGTGTGTGTGTGTGTGTGTGTGTGTGTGTGTGTGTGTGTGTGTGTGTGTGTGTGTGTGTGTGTGTGTGTGTGTGTGTGTGTGTTATTTCATGCTTGAAAACACCCGACACAACTCACCAGTCCATTATCATGTCCTTATTGAGGATGAAAGATGAATCTTAAAGTAGGGAAACCACTAACAGGTGCGGTGCGAATGGTCTGATGCACGGTCTGAAATCGTTCCTTTACTTCTTTCCTATTTACTGCTCATGTGGCAGTGACCTGGGGAAACCCCTCACCTGGTCACACTTGCACTTTTTTTTTTTTTAACACAATGCCTAATAGGGATTATATTAGTATGTCATGAATCAACAGAAAATAGCCAGATGTGTAATGCTGATTAATTTAGGCATATTTGCGTCACATATTGTATGTAAAAAATATACATAATATAGATAATAGTTTGTGGACACCTGACCATCACACCCAGCTTTGCTGTTATAATGTCTATGTCTGATGAGGAGGTCTGAGATGCATTCAGAGTTCATTCCATTTGAAGTCAGGGTTGTGTAAAACACACTCAAGCTCTTCTACTCCAACCGTGACAACTCATGTCTTTATGGAACTTGCTTTCTGCACAGGAGCCCTGCCACGCTGGAACAGCTTTCAGCCTCTTAGTTTGAGTGAAGGGATACTATAATATCCTGTTCAACTGTGTGCATCATACTTTTTGGAGCAGACCACACATGAGCGTTATGGCCATGGTCATTTCTTTCATGCTGTTGAGAACATGGGTTGATGAGATCTCTCTACTGCTGCCCATCACTTGTCAGCTTCATCACAGTATATGCTGATGATTTTGAGGTCTTTGATGACTGTTCATTTCCAGGTATTTCAAGGTCGACCCATGATGCATTTACCTCCTTGGGGAACCCAGTGCACGGCCCAGAGTCAGCAACATTGTAAGACGTCTTCATTAGTCACATGGTTAAAACGTTCCTGATGAACTTCCTGATGATGTTAGCCAACATTGTCCAAGATTCACTTGGAAAACTCCTGTGGCAGCCTTTGACTTATTGGTTCATTGAAATGTAAAAAAAAAAAAAAGTGTATAGACTGTGTTCAGCAGTAAACGCAGTGTTATGATAATGAGTTACCATAGTGTGATTTAGTATATTACCATATCAATCATATGACGTACTGTAATGAGTTACAGTTGCTGTTCTACACTTGCTTATCCTGAGCTTCCAGTGATCCAGACCCCTCTGCCCTCTGCACCTGTCTGACTCATCCTAGTGCCCCTCTTCTGGTTGGAGATCTTGTCGCTTGGTCTGCTTGTTGTGACTGGAGACGGTTCCACTTTACCATGAAGAAGGGTGTTGGGATCAGCTGATGCAGACAACTGTTCTTGAGAACTTGTGACTGCAGTCGCTCTATAGTTCAGGACAGAAATTTCCTGCATATTTTCTTCCTGAACCTCCAATATTGAACTGGACTCCATATTAACTTAAAGACATCAACTGTTATATTGAACTTCTAGCAACATAACACACAGTACAGGTATGACTGCAGATCAATTCCTGCTGTCTGTTATCACCCAGATGAGGATGGGTTCCCTGTTGAGTCTGGTTCCTCTCAAGGTTTCTTCCTATCGCCATCTCATGGAGTTTTTCCTTGCCACCATCGCCCTCGGCTTGCTCATACAACTTTTCTCACATTTCGTACACATTTCCATGACCAAGTGCTATACAAATAAAATGTAATTTAAGTGAATGGAATTCAATTGAAAACTGAATGCATATTTTATATAGATAAGTTTAAATCAAAACAAAACATTCTTTAGGTATCAGTCACACAGTCTGAGCATCTATTGGCCAATTTATCAAATATCTTCTGCTTTAAATACCTCAGATGAAAGAGCATGATAGTGATCTAGAAATTACGCAAGCCCACACCTGTGGACATTTCATCATTTCATTTCACAGCTCAACACTCATCCTGTACGTACATGTACAGGTGAGCCAATACAGTCAGCTCGACTATCCAGCTGTTTTTGTTGTTTTTACAGTATGAAAGCTCAGCATTAAACTGTGGACATAACTTAGATGTTCAGTAAGAATTACCGTTGTGTTAAATATATTAAGTGCTGATACATGTTATGTGTTATACTCAGGATAATAGTAAAAATATCTTCAATCGCTATCTTCATAGTCAGCTATGTAGCTAGAAGCCTATGAATTAAAATGACTGATCTACTGTAGCATAGGAAGCCATGGTTCACGTTATAGCATACTAAATGATAATTATGGCTTATTGCACAGTTCAGTGAGAAATAATATGTAGCGTACAGTGTAATCTAGTGCTTTATGTGGTATACAGTATGCATTTCTGACATTTTAAGCACAGGTATCAGGATTTAGTTATGAGATCGTGTGCATATCATGTCAACCTAGATGAAAGCACATTAATAACCAACACTAAATGTCCGTTTAAAATCCACACAAATGAATATCTTATGAAAGAATCTTAGAGATGAACAGTAGGATAAGGTCTTATGAAGAAAATCTTCAGAAAGGAAATCTGATTGTGAGTGTGAGTAAAATAATACTAAATAAAACCTTTGAAACAAGGCCACGGACATGCAGATATACAGTAACACATTCTTACGCAACCGCGTACAACCAAAACAAAATCACATGGAAATATGCCAGTCTTCTGTATGTGTAATACTATCTGCATGAATATATTCATAAGTTTTGCTTTTGGAAATTCTCCAGTGCACCACTTTTCTAGGAAACTTGAGCTAATTTATTTATTGTTTTTCTTGAATAATTAATGATTGTTTTTTTTTTCCCACATTATCCCGATAAACAATTCAGATGTTAATTAATACGATCAAATGTGTTTGTGATGCCTTGCTGGAAATAAAACCTGCTCATCCAGAACTCATCTCCTGTGGCAGGTGGAGTCCCCCTCAACCCCCCCCCCCTCCCCTCCAAAAAAAGTGCTCTTTGTCTGACACCTTCACCCGTCCTGTCTAATAGGCGAAGCATGCATTTGATTCGTTGCATCATAATATCACTAGGTGTTCACAGTCAGCTAGGTTTTCTGAAAATAATGAGCATAATCCATTAAACATTTTGCATCAGAGTAGTCTAATTCTGAAATCTTTCCCACACACTGAGTGAGCTTTAAATGTAGACGAACAGTAAATGTACCTCTGAATGCTTCAAACTGTGACTTTTCTAATTCACACACACACACACACACACACACACACACACACACACACACACACACACACACACACACACACACACACACACACACACACACACACACACACACACACACACACACACACACACACACACACACACACACAAAAACAAAAAAAAAAACACTGATTAATTGCTGTGATATATGAGGGTCTGGTTTTAGTATCCATCGTTGATGGGAAAAGAGTTTGTAGAAATAGTTAAAAGGTTAAAGCTAAAAATAAGCCGATCAGTGTAATTAGTGATATTATTATTATTAAAACCTGTCTTTCTGTACAGCAGAACTCTCTGTCTAATTTATTAATACAAAGAAATGAAATATTGCAAGGTTGAGTATCCTAGACCTTGTTTACACTAAGTACTATTTTCCAATAAATAGTGAATGACAGATGAGAAATAGAAAAAGTAGAACAGACAAAAAATCAAATCATTTTTCAGTGGTAAAAAATATTATCCCAGTAGTAATCCCAGTAAAAATATTCATTTTTCGAATTAATACCGTATCTATTCTTGCATGTGTTTGTTTAGATTGAGCAAGTAGCTTATTAGTATCTTATTTAAAAGTAGATTATTAAATCTGGCACAGAACTGCTCAAAATTTCACCTCTACTCAACATTTTGATTTCACTTATGGTGAAGGTTTATTTTCGTGATGCTGTGAGAAAATCTCGTTCAGACAGACATACAGACAGAAAATGTTCCGAGACGTGTTTCAGGTCTTTCATCTTTCTGTATGAAACATGAAGATATAATTGAAAGAGCGAGTTCTGACCAGCGTACAGACAATACCGTTCTTTTACCTATGTATAAAACATTTTGTATGCATGCTGCTATAGGACGATAATCAACATCAGGGTTGTAGCAGGAAGTCAAACACATGTTAGGTGGCACAACACCAGCCCATCATTGATTATTATCCCCTAACAGCATTCACTGTCATATTTTATTCCTGCCTCGGCAGCAGTTGTAGAAATATCTGGAAATAGACCTTCTTTGCGACTTCATTTCGCTGAAGCTACTTAGAAGTTAATCAACAACTGCCATCATGATTTCTTGGGATAATAACAGCCGCTCCGCTGCGTGTCCACTCACCTGTTTTTCACCTGACGTTTTCATCACTTCACTGTTAACTTTTCGACCTGTGCTTTACACTCGCTTGGAGCTCAGCCCCGAGTTTCTGTCTCCATGACAACACTATCTCTTTGGTAAAAAATAAATATAAATAAATATATATATATAAAAAAACTAGGGAGGTTTTTTTTTCTTTTTTTTCTGTGAATGATAATAAAAGGGAGAAAATAAAGAAATAAGAGTATTAACCCTAGCTGACATTTTCTTTACTGCGTCCTGTGCTTGATTTCTCATTTCCAAAGAGATCCAAGGACCCAGGCAGAAAGCCCAGAAATAGCACAGTTTTTTTTTTTTTTCCTTGGTGCTGCTGAAGCATGTCTCCTAATCATACCACTGTGTTCTCAGCTCCTGACATATGGCGCTTTCATCCCTGTGTCGTTGCATTCTCTTACTCGGCTAGTAATTTCATTGTTGTGATTCATCTCCCCCCTTTGCTTCTCTGTCTCTTCTAAAAAGAGAGACTGACTTAAACCCTGTGTAATTAGTGACTATGATGAATTACAGTGAATGTGTTCTCATGGGGCCGGAGAAGAAGTCACACTTAAAAGAAGTCGGCTTTCCGCCGTCCTAAATGAGCTGTTTCTGCTGACAGAGTCAACAGGCATTCTGGGACTTTCTGCCTTCTGCTTAGTGTTCGTAAAAATGCCTTGCAATTACAGTAAAGTGCTGTTGTGTGTAAATTAAGATATCATATCTAATTAAACCTCCCAAAAGGCACTTGTTCTGTCTTCTGACGGAAGCGCAGCAGCTCCTCAAAACTAACTGTCATCACTGTGATTATTTCAGTTTTCAGGTTAGTGAAGCAAGAGTTTTTTTTTTTTTTGATTCTGAATCGGTTCGGGCCAGTCCAGGTTTTTCAGTGTGTAGTAGAAATACACACATACTGTAGTACGAAAGCCATCATGTTTGGAACTAAAGTAGACGAAATAAACCCGTTTTTTCCTAATTTGGATTTATTCTGAGAGACATCCAGTTGTCTAGATATCTGGTTAAAAGTGATAAGCTCTAAACTACAGTAGGAAGAGTATGGCAGAAAAACACTTTATCTAAAAGTTCAAGTCAAACTGGGACTTGTCATCTTATGAGTAGCATCTGGGAGATATTGCTGTATCCCACGTACAGCCCTGACCTTGCTCCATGCCATTTCCACTTGTCTGGGTCATTAAAGGAGTTCCTGGGAGGCCAGGCAGTCTGATCATGGCTCCGGCATACTGAGAAATTTTTCTACCTTGATGATATCCATGCACTTGGATCAGTGCTTGGATGTTCTCTTGTTGTTCTCTTATTCACACAATCAAAAGTCCTGGTTTGACTTGAACACCCCTTATATACCATTTATTTGATCTTTTTTTGTGTCCTAAAGGGGTTTGTAGTCTATCCCAGATGGGATGCTAACCCATCACAGCGCACAAGCACACACACACACACCCTCACACAACCACTCATACACTACAGGCAATTTTGGAATGCCAATCAGCTTACACCGCAGGCAGTCTTTTGGACTGTGGGACTGGAGGCAAGGTTCGAACCCCAGGCATTAGAGGTGCAAGGACAGTGCTAACCACTAAGCCAGTATATTATATGTTTTGATTCCATTTTGATATATTTTGATATATTAAATATTGATATATTCTTATGCTATATCCAGTACATAAAAGTCATAGATAAAAAAAAAATCTGAGAGGATGTAAAGAGGATCAGGGCAGATATGATGGTAAGAAAGCTCGAATCTCAACTCTCATTCCTTCTGAAATAGATTCTTTTTTTCTATAGAGGCTTAGCACCCAAACTTTTTCCCATAGCTAAAAAAAAAAAAAAAAATTGGGGAGGGAGCAGAAAGCATGACTATGTTAGCTAATACTGCGGAATTAAAAAGAAAGAACTTAATGCAATCCCAGGGTGAAATGAGAGATAAAGCCTTTTTTAATTACTAGTAATCTCTCAAGTATTGTCACACAGTCAAATGAAAGTCAGAGGATGGAGTATCAGGTGGGTTTAATGTGTAATAGATTATGTACTAAGCATTTATTTTCAGCATCCTCTTTTTCTTTACGCTTTTCTCTGTTGATGTGATCTGTTGACATTCTGCTCCCCTGCACTATTGACCAGCTAATTCCATTAAATCTGACTTTAAATTGTTGTGAGATGGAAAAGCCTTTCGAGAGTAGGTATTAATGAGGAAGTCAAAGGAAAAAGGGGAAAGAGTTCAGACGAGCTACAAAGTAATACAAGGATAAGCTGGATTTCTTGCTCATCATACCTTATCGCTCAGGTGAGGAACGCAATATGCGGACAGAAAATTAGCAACAGGTACAGTATCAGAGTTTACTTTAAAGTTAGTTCCATAGCCATTAGCAGTTTTTCATTTATTCATGAATAAGTCATACTTTTCTAATCCTTTACAGATATATTTAATGAAGAATAACAGTTAATTCCTGAAATCATTTACAAAATTATATATAAACAATGAACCTTCCTTCTATAAATAGTTCCTTATGGAAATCTTCACCATGTCAAAAATTTTGTTGTTGTTTCTTGTCTTTGATCATCTTAAGCATCTGGAATATACATTCCTGGGCTTTATTTGTTACTATAGCAACAATAACCTACAGTACTAACAAGACCGATCACATTAACATCATTTTAACCTCTAATTTTAATGATAGGAAAGAAATAAATCATATTTGGATAACGCAGGTGTAGCACTCCTACAGCTTTGATGTCTGAAAATATGAATGTCTCATTGTGCATGCATTTCAGCGCAGCTATACATCTTCCACAGCTGTATGGCTAATCACAAAAGAGATCGGATTCTTCGAGGGGAAAAACAAAGAACTACAACAAAACAAAACACCTGGACGCCTCTTGACTGGAGTGCTGGAATTTAATCATTTAATCTTGCCTTGCTGCTTAATTTTAATTCTTCATCGTGTTAGATGAATCGTAGTGTTTTTATAAAGGATCCTTCTGTTATAAGAGGAAACTACTATCGAGAATCTTCAGGTGGCTGCACAGGTGTTTAACTAGGCTGGATTAGAAAATTGACTTAATCACTCCCTTAAGGAGAAAACAGGTTCATTCAGGGTATGAGAAAAAGAACTCCAATAAAACGGGCTGTATTTTGCATCCCAAAGCTAGGATTAGTCGAGTTCTTGGGGTAGTTCTGTGGGCAGACTGCAAGCTTGGTTACGTGTAATGTGTAATGGAATTTATAGAGGAATGTCTCTATTCAATGTCCTCATTAGACCGGGCTCTTTTGTATGCCTTGAGCACTTCTTGCTTGCATAAACAAAAGGAAAAAAAAAAAAAAAACAACGTTGGCACAAAAAAATCACAATGTGTCAAGGACGAGTAGGTGTATAAAGTGACTGACTCAGTCTATTGATCATGGGGAGAGAGGCCGTATGGTGAGGGGCTGGCCGCAGGTGGCTGAGTGATGAGAACACACGGCCCGGCTCACCTGTGCCCGGTGAGAAAACGAGTACCATGCCATCTGACTGATGAGGACACTCATGCATGTGGACAGTTGGCCCATGTACACAGAGTAACAGGGAGGGAAGCTGGCTCTTCATCAAGCCTTGCCTCCACCGGGGATGTGTCAGCAGAGAGCGAGGGTGGGAGAGAGTGAAGAGAAAAGAGAGATGAGGATGGAGAGACCTCTTATCTAACTCTGTGATGTATAATGCACTTGCTCCGCTCCTGTGTGTAGGACAGAGAGAATTGTAGATGGAGCGACTGGAAAGCATTCATTACAAAGAGTTCCTTCAGGGAAATATCGATCACGAAAAAGTGTGCCACATTAGTCGGTTGGAAAACACGGCTGAAAAGACCTGCGCTGGTTTAATTGTCTTAATTAAGGCATGGATTTGTTTAAGGGCATACACAGCAGGCAACGATGGATGACTGCCATTCAAGGGTTGGTCTATTTAAAGGTTAAGGCATTTCATTTTCTAGGCAAATAAAAACATGAAATATAGAAAGTGTTTTTTGTTTGTTTGTTTGTTTTGGATTCTTTATGTGACTTTTTGTAAGACATGGAAACTCTGCAGTGATGAGAAGTCTAACAGAGAGATATGGATGAAGGGCTTTTAGAGAATCATGTACAGAAGTTTATGGGACCTCGGTTGAGATCTTTAAAATGGATCCTGATTTCAGTCAGTATAATTTGTCCCAACACAAACACATCTTGAATCAGTGTGATGAGGGAACACATTCAAATAAAGTTCAATCATAATAAATCAGTGCAGTGGTGGTGTGATGTCCTGATCCAGAGTTACTGTCACCACACTTAAGTTCAACAGTAACCATAACAGGACCTAATTTCCCTTTTTACTAAAAAGTCAATGCTGGCCATGTTGCAAAGGCTCCAGAACTGCTAGTGCATCGCAGCCCACAATGCATAGGGCCAGCAGGCATTGTGGCTTCTGATATGGTCTCCAGACCCCCCAGATCCCAATCGGATCAAGCACCCATAGGGGTGCACCAGACAAACAAGTCTAGTCCACAAAGGACCCACTCCATAACCCACAGCACTGGTTCTGATGCCTTTCCGCTGCCATCACCATGGTGCCAGATACAATACCCCAGTGGTTTTGTGGAGTCATGTTCCAAGGGGCCAGAGCATGGCATGAGGGGAACCCAAAACCGAGATGGTTATGATGTTAATGTTTTTTATTGTTATACTGCAGCTGATTGGTAACTACCTCTGAAGTTACAAGGAACTGACACTGGAGATAATAATTATTATTATTTTTAAATACCAAATTAACACATGTTCATATATCTCTGGCATATCAAAAATGGTAAACTTAGAGTTTTCCAAGTTGATCCTGACACTTCTACAGAACACTTTTAATAATGAGCAAAAACTTTTAATTGGATAACTTCACAAACTTTCATAACATACTGCATATCTATTCATCTATTATCTACACCACTTTTCCTGTGTAGAGTTGTAAGGAGCCTGGAGCCCATTTCACAAGGCAGGGTACACACCCTGAATGGGGTGCCAACACATCACATGGCACAAGCACACACTTGCACACTCATTCACTCATTATGGGAAATTTGGAAATGCAAATCAACAGAGACCGCATGTCTTTGGACTGTGGGAGGAAACCGGCGTATGTGATGGAAAACTCAGTGGAAGACTCAAGTTTGCATATATAAGTATATATATAACTTGTTCAGTTACTCCACTTTAACTCAGTTACTTAACACTGGCAGACATTTTTAGCAACATGAGGGTAACAGCAATAAAACTGCCTAATGGACTGGCTGGTCATGCTAGTGTCCACACACACACACACACACACACACACACACACACACACACACACACACACACACACACACACACACACACACACACACACACACACACACACACATATATCTGTCCTTGAAAGGGTTTGTACAGAGGACAAATAAGTGTTGGGGATAATTGACCTGTTTTTTGGAATGTGTAATTAATTCTCAGACTTGCCGAGACTTAACCTTGCTCATCACACGGGAGAGCCGGATAAATCATCAGCCCTAAAGGTGCCAGACTGACTCAAATAGGACTGGCTGTGTGTCTCTGTTTAGCACCAAAGGGGGTGCCAGGTTGCTTTCAGTCTTTCACTACATTGCCTTTTGGTTAGCCATATCTGATAAACAGATAAAGGTTGTAGTAATTGGCAATCTACATCAATGCACACTTTCATTCAATGGCATGAATGAAGGGCCTGGAAATTAATTCACTTCATGCAGGCCACATCTATACAAGCTGAAGCCACCTCATATTTGCTCCCCTTGCTGAAATAAGGGTTATTAAATCACCCTCTGGGGTTTGAATAGAGAGACACGCACTCACATTTTCACACACACACACAAAAAAAAACCCCATGCTCTGAATAAAACATTAGATGACCCTCTTTCCAGGACACTGTGTATGGGAAGAAAAAAAAAAAGCACAATGCCTTGCATTACGGTTGCGTCCAATGTGTCGCCATGCCACCTAGATCTTTCACCTCTCTACTCTTCCTCCTCATTCTCCTCCTCCTCCTCCTTCTCCACCGCAGGTTAGCTGTCTCAGAGGAGTTAACAGCTCCAGGCTGTTGGTGGTCACTTCCAAATGGCCTACAACTCTCATCTGTTGTGCTGCTGCTCTGGAGCTCCGTCTGCAATAGAACCCTTAAGGGACGTTTTTAAAAGAAGTTTATTGTGCTTGAGTTGGAATGAAGCTCTGGCAGTCTATGAAGCAATCTAATACAGTTTTAAGTTTCTAGGACATCTGTAAGTATGATCAAACAGGAAAACAAAACCCAGAAAAAAAAATATCGGTCAATTCTAGAATTAACCCTTACGTCTATTTATTAACAATATTTAAATGGTTAAATCTTGATCAAGTATCAAGTTTACTTTATTGCAATGTTTCCACCATACAGACTGTAAAAAAACAATGGAAGTCTTACAATGCAGTAGAACAGACATTGCTTAGACAGTCAGCACTCAGTGCATATAACAATGTGAAACTAATGAGATGATGGTTTGATGAGAATACTAACAAAATGTTCGGACGCTCTTAAACCACAGCAATTTGCAATTTCATCCTCTCCCTTTAATTAGTTACATTATATTTCCTCAATCCGATTGAAACCATTCCGATGAAAGATTCCAACAGAACTTTTTCCTCTTGATGATTCATTAAGATGTGTTTACATGCTCAAAGCACTTAATCAGAACATAATGTTTTTGACATGCTCAAAGTGCTTCCCTCTACTGGGAAGTGCTTCATCTAATTGATAAAAAGGAGAAGATTTTTAAAAATTTTTATTTTTAGGTAAGCTTATGTTAGGCTTCCCATCTTTTCTGATAGAGGTAATCCTATTTTCTGTGTAATGATTGGTTATAAGAATTTAGTCTCACATGCGAGATCTATGATTGGTTAGATGCTTTACTTTATTTGAAATGTGAGCTGATCAGAGCTCTTTCAGAGTTGTTGGTTCGTTTATTGATGAGAAATAGAAGCAAAAACTCATCACGTCACCTAAAGTTCCCCCACATGGGGTAAACAAGTGCGAAAAAGAAGATTTGATTCTGAAAAAAGAGAAATTATCTGATCAAGTGTTTATATACAGACCAAAGTGCTGTACATGTCAGAATAAAAGTAAAAATTAAGTAAAAATAGAAATAAACAAAAATAGAATGTAATACATAAAATAAATACATCTAAGAACCCGTACTCGGAAAAAAAATTGAGTTTTGTTTTAAAAGTTCGGTGAAAATTAACCATCTTTATTCAGAAAACTTTACCATATTAACAGCTTGACATTTTTCTTAATGAACCCTTTCAAGCATGATGCACACACACACACACACACACACACACACACACACACACACACACACACACACACACACACACACACACACACACACACACACACACACACACACACACACACAC
>JAAGKR010000277.1:109990-228054 GCA_011419295.1 Clarias macrocephalus
AGAACTTTTTCCTCTTGATGATTCATTAAGATGTGTTTACATGCTCAAAGCACTTAATCAGAACATAATGTTTTTGACATGCTCAAAGTGCTTCCCTCC
The DNA here is from genome assembly GCA_011419295.1 of Clarias macrocephalus. Taxonomy (NCBI): domain Eukaryota; kingdom Metazoa; phylum Chordata; class Actinopteri; order Siluriformes; family Clariidae; genus Clarias; species Clarias macrocephalus. The sequence continues at coordinate 110,090 of JAAGKR010000277.1, forward strand.
ACTGGGAAGTGCTTCATTTAATTGATAAAAAGGAGAAGATTTTTTTTATATATATATATTTTTAGGTAAGCTTATGTTAGGCTTCCCATCTTTTCTGATAGAGGAAATCCTATTTTCTGTGTAATGATTGGTTATAAGAATTTAGTCTCACATGCGAGATCTATGATTGGTTAGATGCTTTACTTTATTTGAAATGTGAGCTGATCAGAGCTCTTTCAGAGTTGTTGGTTCGTTTATTGATGAGAAATAGAAGCAAAAACTCATCACGTCACCTAAAGTTCCCCCACATGGGGTAAACAAGTGCGAAAAAGAAGATTTGATTCTGAAAAGCGAGAAATAATCTGATCAAGTGTTTATATGGCTTGGATTTCCGTACATATTGACGGGATTATGAAATCTTACATCATTCCAGTCGAAAATTCATTCAGATCAGGTCGGATCAGGTGAGACTGTTCTGATTGAGGTGTTTATATGATACATTTCTATTCCAATTGGGCTTTTATTCTCATTATTAGTGGAATATTGGGGTCCATGTAACTTCCTGTACTGTTACAAAGCTCCACTTATAGATCACTTCACTTCACTTCTTTTATTTATAAAGCACATTTAAAACCAACTCAACGTTGACCAAAGTGCTGTACATGTCAGAATAAAAGTAAAAATTAAGTAAAAATAGAAATAAACAAAAATAGAATGTAATACATAAAATGAATTACGTACTCGGAAAAAAAATTGAGATTTGTTTTAAAAGTTCGGTGAAAATTAACCATCTTTATTCAGAAAGCTTTACCATCTTAACAGCTCGACATTTTTCTTAATGAACCCTTTCAAGCATGATGCACACACACACACACACACACACACACACACACACACACACACACACACACACACACACACACACACACACACACACACACACACACACACACACACACACAGTGCAGGCAGTCAATGTACCCCCATTTAGCTCTGCTTTTAAGGAAAGATGTTGATGTATATCAGATTTAAATCTCTAAATTGTGTTACTGTAAATTTAACTATTTTCTTGTCTCAATCTTTATTCAATTTCTAAAAATCTTTTTGAAAGTTAACAGAAATATATATAAAAAAAAAAAAAACGGCTTTTTGTTCTGGTCTCGTCTGATCACCCAGGAAGTTTAAAAAGTATGTTTTTCGTTGTTTGCAAATTAGTGTCTTTGTTCTTGCGAATATATTTTACCTTCTTGCATCATGCAACAGTCCAAAACTTTTTACATATGATATTAGTATTGTTTTAATGCTAAAATATTTAACTGCATACATACATAATTCAATTTTTAAAAAAAAGAAGAAAGAATGTATACAATAAGCTACATAGGCATTTAAATAATTTATGCATGAAAGGGTTCAATAACAACCTGGTCTCTTAGATCATGTGGAACATCTGCCTTACAAAGCGTCTTTTATTACAGAAATTAGAAATGATAACATATGAGCATTTAGAATGAGCGTAGAGTTAATACTATGTAAGCCTGTGATTTACCTACAATAGGAGCTTGCACTAAAATGTTATAAAATTAGAAAGTGAAATACAAACCCTTTCATGTTGGATAGCATTACACCGGTGCCAGTCTAGCACAGGGCATCAAGCATAGTACATGCACATTCACCCCTAGGAGAAATTTAGAGTAGCCAGTCCACTTAGTGAATGTTTTTCAGGCAAGGTGTGAGAAAATCAGAGCAAACCAACATGAAAGACATACACTGAAACCCAACACAAAACCCACCCAAGCTCGGGATAGAACACTGCCTGCTTTACCGACCATGCAGTCCACATATTGTAAATGATAAAATGTCAGTTTTATAGTATTGCAAACAAGTTCATTCATCAGAAGTGACCCTGACGTGAACATACATGTAGGATTTCTTTCCCTGACAGAATGCACTCACGGTTTGGAAGGTGCTGCCACACAGAACTAATCATGCAATAGCGAACCAAAACTAAAGAGCCCATTCCACTGATGTCAGCGGTGTGATGGAGGGTAAATTGAGCACAAATAAGATTGGCACTAATCTAGGCCGAGGCTCGTCAGCACAGCAGCTCTCCACACGGGTGAATGGGGTGGTACATAATGGAAGCGGGTGAGAAGGAGGGGGTAATTGCCAGGGACGAAAAAAAAAAGAAGAAGAAGCACATGTGTGTTTAGATGGATGGAGGACCAAAATTTCCCTTGTACATTCATGCATGCTACATACATACATAGACATCACGCACAGCATGTACACTGCTTTCCAATTTACCCAGTGTGTAGCGCTTCAACATCTGATGGATAGAAAGCCTTTGAACAGCAGAGCCTTTACGACATCAATTAAGCATTGCTGCCTGACAGTCACGAAGAAAGCCCATGTGTGAATGTGTGCGTGTACGTGTATGTCTGTGTGTGTGTGTTTGTTCCCAACCTACTCAACCAAACCAGTTGTGCATGACTGCCTGACTGTTAATCCCCCCCCCACAACTCATATGTTTCCTAGATCAGTACAAACAAATAAAACATTAGTGGCAGCTTTGTGCTGCCTCTGTAAGGTTCCGAGTAAGCTGAATCATTGATGAACAGATGAGACCTAGATCCATCACCCTCCATCACCCTTCACCACCCCCCATCACCACCCTCCTCTCAGCCTTCCTGCACGTATGACTGACATTAAATGGGTCACGCTTGACAGCACTTGCAGCAATCAAAGACAAACCAATTCCCCTTCCTTTTTTTCCACCCTCATCTCACCCCATACTTATTTCTATCCATTTGCATTTCTTCATGGTCTGTTGTGCAAAATCCACCCCCCCCCCACCCCTTTTGCCATCTTTGCATTGCTCTCCCTCCCATGACTCCTGTCCAGCATGCAGCACGGCTCCTGACGTCCTGATTAACGAGGATATATGGTTTCATTAAAGCAGAGCTGATGAAAATGATTATTTAATCATTTTATTAAGCAGCATTAACAGGAATAGTGTGATAGATGGTTGAGAGGTCCTAGGCCACTGGATTAGGTTAATTGGGGGCTCAGGGACTGTGGTTAACCTTGACTGGACTCCAGAACAAACAGGTCACAGGCAGGATGAGACGGCACAATGATCTGCATGTGGAACACGACAAAGCGTGAATGCATTCCATGTTTGCTTGTAAATGGTAAAATGGTATTATTATTATTATTGCAGCATTATTATTATTATTTATTATTTATTATTTAATAATAATTATATTTATTATTTATTATTTAATAATAATAATAATAATAATAATAATAATAATAATAATAATAATAATAATAATAATAATAATACATTTTTATTTATAATGCACTTTACATTTGTGGGCAAATCAAAAAGTGCAACACAAGCAAATTAAAAGCAAGAATAAAAGAATAATGCTTTCCTGTTTTGGTGCATAACCCCAGTTACTGTAAAGTACCATAATGAAACCTGTCAATCAAATCAAACCATAGTAGGCCTCCGTAGGCTATAATTTAATCTAATACCATTGTGCTGGTAAATTCTTCAGTTTGATTGGTCAGATGGTGGGGATAATTTTCTGTAAGATCAGGTCTAACAATAGATGCAGCTGCAAGGGAAATCACATGTTTATAGCGATGCATTCATTACAATAAATGATAGTTTTATAGTAATAATTTGCACTTTTAACATACATTATATGGATGAAAACCTACTTCATGGACTTATCGATTTAGTGGAGTTTTCTGTAAGATGTTTATTTAGCATAAATAGTAATGAAAGTAATAATAAAAGTAATGTGTCAATGGTTTGCAAATTAAAGTTTTTTTGACGTCTTCAGGCCTACAAACTATTTTGTGATTTGGAGTTCACTGGTTATGTAAAAACCTGGATATTTAGACTTATTAACTTTAAGAGAGACTGTTTACAGCTGTCATATTTTAAGGCACGATTTACATTTACGGATAGGTGTGAACAGGGTCGCGTGTGCCTCGGAGACGCCTTGAGATCCAGTTAGTCGCATCTTCGAACAGAATACATCTTGGTGCTTCAGCGAAGAAGAGACTGCATCATTGCACTAGTCAGGAAATACATAATTATCGTGAAACTGTTTGGAAATCACACTGACCAGAAGAGTTCTCCACCCCTTGGCTAACGAGCAGACGCGATGTTATAAATAAAAGCAGCTGCTTTTTTGTAGTTTTATTGTCATCACATCTCCTGTTTATTTATAAGGTTCATTAGCAGACCGCACAATTTAAATGTTTGATGCAGCCCAGACTGGTACATTAGATAGCAGACGCACATTTCTTTCTGAAAAAGAAAAGCAAAGGATCTAGTGAAAGTTATTGATGATGCATTGAAAAATCCATGGCTGTGCAGTCAGGATCAGATCACTCGAGAGGATGTTAATAGTGTGAAGTGTGAAGAGGGCGTAAGTGATAAACTAAATTGTTTCCAAGATGTTCAGCGACGTTTTACAGGAACATCAAACAGGCAAAAAAAAAAAAAAAAAGAGTACAATATTCAGTTCCTAAATAAACAGAAATTTTTAATATTTGGCAAATTGCTGCAGTATTTGAGGAATCAGACACTTATTGGATCTGCTGTAATAGAAGAAAAAAAAAAATCCATCAGTGATTATCTTCCCCCGAAAACAGGCCGTGTCATGTTTTATTCCTTGCATGTGTTTCGCAGGTGGAGCTGTTTCAGAACAAACATCATGAACAAATCGAAGCTGACAGCTTCTATACCTGCCGCTCTGAAATAGGGATTTATCATATGACGTGTCTCTTTTCAGGACTTTCCCTTTCTCCTGCTTTTCTCACTCAGTGATCTCTCACTCAGTCAGAGAGTTCAACAAACCCCTCAAGTAACGTTTCTCTTTATTTAAATTCTTAGCTTCATCCACCGATAATAGCACACAGAGTTCAGTACGCAAGGGACTTGTTGCGTGAAAACATTCAGTGAAATTCATTTTAAGGTTCAAGGTCTATTTGTCACATGTGCCTTATCATGTCATATCTTTCCCTTTAACACCATTTGCACATTCCATATAATTTATACATTTGATACTTTTTTTACCTTTATACATTTCTATTGTAAATGATGGCTTAGTGGTTAGCACTGTCGCTTTGCACCACCAGGGTCCGGGTTCGACTCCCAGCTCAGCTGTTCGATTCCCATCTATGTCTGCGTGGTGTTTGCTTGTTCTCCCCGTGCTTGGTGGGTTTCCTCAGGGTACTACGGTCCAAAGACATGCAGATTGAGCTAATTGGTGTTTCCAAATTGCCCGTAGAGTGTACAGTACTGTAGGTGTGTGCCTTGGGATGGATTGGCACCCTGTCCAGGGTGTCCCCTAAGTCTCCTGGGATAGGCTCCTGCACCCCCCCCCCCCCCCGCGACCCTGAATACAGGATAAAGCGGTATAGAAGAATGTGATATGAGACGCGAGTGCATTCTTTTTCTAGCACAATTTGCCTCTTCATATCTTTCCTTTTTTTTACATCACAAACAGTCGTATAAGCATTTTACTGCATATCGTGCTGTGTATGGTTGCGTACGTGTACTGTACGTTTGTATTAACTTACATTGTTTTTTTAAATTACACATGTTGGAGTAGACTAAAATAGAGTAACTCATCCTCTATACAATGATGCTACTTAACTCAGTATCCATCATTTCTGCCATTGTTGAATCCAACTCACAAATCCTCTTTAAAAGTCCTCTATGCATTTGTACCAGTTGATGGTCTCCTACTGCGCTACAGAATGTTTACGGAGATGCCACCATAGACAAGAGCAATGTGCACAGATGGATGAAGAGCATTAAAGAAGGGGAAAGCATCATTGAAGACACACTTCACAGCGGGTGACAGACACTACACAGACCATCAACTGGTGCAAATGCATAGCTTGTGATGGAGACTATGTGGAGTGGTAACTTTCTATAGAGGAAGAGTCACTCTAACAACATTTCATTTTTAAAAACAAACTAAGTTTGTTACTAAAAAGGAAAGAAAAGAATCTGGATTGGAGCATTTCTGTCAGTACAGCCTTCACAACAAAGGGGGAATCCAGACTAAACAAGAGCATCCAAAACATATGATGAGTGTACAGGATGGCGCAAAAGTCTTGATCCATAGGCGTTTTTTCTTTCGTTAAATTTGAGATGAGCCAATATCCGAACACTGACATTCATGATCCCCGCTGTACATTTATTCATATAAAACCTAGCAATATATACCATTCATACATAATAAATAAAAAAATGGATTTTTAATCTTTGAGAATTATAAGGAGGGACACCTTGTGGAAGGATCATACATAACTCCTAACACTGATTCATTTTTCTGCCTCTATCCTTTTCCTTTGTTCATTTTTTTCCTCCTCCTTTCTTGTTTTCGTTTATGAAAAATGAATTTACATTCCATGTGCAGACAGACCCCACCCCTCTTCATTGCCTGTTTTCTTGCTCGCTCTCCTTCTTTCTCATCAGTGCTGTGAATCCCATTGTTGAACTGTGCCACAGATGATAACAGGCATTATGGAAGGATAAGCCACGCTGAATGATCCATCGACCATCCATCCTACACAAACAGTTGCTTTTATTAGGCTTAATGAATACAGTAATCCTGATAACTATCGGGAAATGGGTGTCCATTTTTCAAGCACGTATCTCTCCAATTTATTTATTTATTTTTATTTCCATTTGCAGGCATTCGGGATGGAGCAAAAGTAAAAAAAGGAAACAAGGGGGCAGGGGGGCCAAAGAGGACCCTCTAACAGTAATGAAAAAACAGGATAGGAACGGAGGAAAACCTCCCCCTGATAAAGTGCCTTCACCTGAGTGAGAAGCATTGTAATGTGGCCGCGTAGCGGAGAATATGAATAGAATAAAAGGGGTAATCACATCCTATTCTCTCCTTTTAGTCACTCTGGAAGGACACCTGGTCTGGGCCTTTGTTCCGTGGCACGGCGAGACGGAGTGGTTAGGGTTGGTGTGTGTGTATGTGTGTGTGTGTGTGTGTGTGTGTGTGTGTGTGTGTGTGTGTGTGTGTGTGTGTGTGATAGGCTGTAGAGAATAGAAAGTGTGCATACTATAGTGCAGTTTGGTGAAGAAATGGTGTGTGTTGTACCTAGAATCACTGCACATGAAGCTCTTGGAACAGAGAGAGGGGGATTGGGTTTAGACCTTAGGAATGAGCTGGGTGTGTGTGCGCGTGTATGCGTGTGATGTGGGCTTGTGTACATGTGCACCGATCAGACATAACATTAACAATACAAAACATTAACACAATAACATTGACTATCATTTCCATTTCCATTTAGGCATTTGGCAGACAGTCTTATCTAGAACGACTTAGAAAAATGCTTTGAAGTTTCCGTCATCTGATAGATTCGTACACTGGGTTACTACTGTAGGTTACTAACTAAGTGCCATCAGTCAAAGACAGTTGGAAATGGTTTTATTGTGGGGTTGGGGGGGGGATTAGTTAATTGATAGACTATTGATTGACTATCAATTACTGTATATTCCAGTACTGTGGAGACCAACAACCAGCTCATCCAGTCTGATCCCATCCCCAAAGGACAAAGCAGAACAAACCACCAAAAAAGTCAATGCTGGCCACAACAGAAAGGCAGCAGAACCCCGCAATGTACGTACCACAGCCCCCCCGCGCTTGGGATCCCAAGGCCACCGACCAGGCCTTTAAACTATCCCGACCACAATCTGACCAATCATCCATGGGACAAGCAGAAAAACAAGTCCGATCCACAAGAGGCTCCACTCTGCAACCCACGTCACGAAAAGTTTCCGCTGCCAACATGGTGGTTGTCTTTGTGGAGCCGCACACAAGAGGAACCCAAAACAACAGAGGTGGTTATAATGTTAATGTTTTTAATGTCTTGGCTGATCGGTGGCCATTCCAGGACATAAAAACCATTCAAGAACATAAGAAAATGCACCTAATATTATCCCAAGATGACTTCAATCTTCATAACTTTGCCTGTCAATTTATCAACCTGACGTTATCATAATACATAATCGATCCCATCATCTCATTTCTATCTATCATTGTTCTCATGCTTCATTTTTCAACAGAAAAAACAAACAAACAATATATCCATGATGAACAAGGTATCCGAACATTATTTCCATTTCCAGTTTGTATCGACTTGTCTTAAAGGTAAAAAAAGGAAAGAAAACAGGCCAAAGTAGGGCACAGATTCGATACTTCGAAAGTCGTCCTTTGATAAAACAAAACACTGTTTTCCACATTACACCGGCTCAATATAAACAATAAAACGCGTCCTACCTGCAGCGAGGGCAATTTTCCCAGAAACGTCTGTATGTTTTATTTGCCGTCGGCCTAATAGCCTCCACTCTGTGGGCGTGTGTGTGTCGGTTATGGATGAAACATCGATGGTGTAGAACGCAGATAATGGCAGCGTTTACAGTGACATCAAGAACAAAAAAGAGCATGCGAAGACTAAATTGGACGAGTGTGAGATCCAGGAGCCGAACGTGTGTGTTCGTGTGTGTGTGTGTGTGTGTGTGTGTGTGTGTGTGTGTGTGTGTGTGTGTGTGTGTGTGTGTGTGTGTGTAGAAAATTGTGCTGGAGTAAAAAATAAAAGAAATGTATGAAGTATTTGCCTTAAAACTATGGCCGCATAAGAAACATGCTTGAGGTGTTGCGGCGACTGTAACACAGCAGGTCAGAGTTTTGCGAGTTTTGTAGTAACAAAGCGAGTAAGTAAGTAAGCAAATAAATAAATAAATACGTATTTGCTTGTTATTTCCATTGTCTGTTTTTTTTTTTTATCTTAATCCTCCTCCATTTAATTCTTTTCCTTAATCAGGCTTGGGACATAATGAACACACACAACCACACACTCGTTCACACACTAGGGACATTTGGAAACGTTAATTTACCCACCCTGCATATCTTTGAACTGTGTGAGGGGAAACCAGCATATATGGAGGAAACTCACCAAACATAAGTAGGATGTGCAAACTCCATACAAAGCCCAGAGGCGGTATTCAAACCCTTGTCCCTGGAGGTGTGGGGCTACAGGGATACTACTACTCATAATAATAATAATAATAATAATAATAATAATAATAATAATAATAATTGCAAAATAACATTGATTGGGCCCAAGCACCTGCAACATCGCCATACGGACGCACCAGAAAGACATTGGACAAAATGCTCACATGCATTACCAATATTAGTATTACATAATTTTAGAATACAGGGAATTTTATGTCAAGACCTTCAAAAAGCCCAAGATGTTGGGAAAAAAGCAACACACTATAATGTCACTCAATGTGACATCAGTGAACATGATGTCTCTCAATATGATGTCACTGAATATGATGTCACATGGAAAATTAATAACTTTGGCATAAGTCTAAGGTATCGCGCCATGGCTGATCTGTTTGAGATATCAATAATCCCTCCACATCCCTCAGGCATCCTAATGGCAGCAGATTCCAAACTGTCTGCCAAGTTTCATGACCTTTTGAGCAAGTTAAGACCCCCAAAAAGCCTTAAATGCTGGATAAAAATCTAAATGTGTAAGCAACGATGAGTGGGACCCCCACAACACAGTGGGATACACGCAATATGATGTCACACAGGAAGTTATTAACTACTTTTCGCCATAATTTTAAGGCATCGATTCGAAATATCACAAATGCCTCCTCAATTTTGCACCCTTAATGTCTTGAGATCACGTAGACCCAGTTTAGTGGCTAATCGTCTAAATTCCCTGGAAGTCTGTATCAAATCCCTTTTAGTGCGTCTGGAAAATGACCCAAAATAACGGACTTCCTGGTGAGTAGAACCCATGACATGCAATACGAAAGTTGTTCAGCTTAATGAGATCTAAATGTGTCCCGGGTTTCGCATGTATACGAGCAAGTGTGTAGGAGCTATGCAGCAAAATCTCGTGTCACATACTGTAGCTTAAAAAGTCCCAGACGCTGGGAAAAAAAAATGGAAAATAGGGCATAAAAAAACAAAACATTCCAGTTTTATTTTTAAATTCATAAGTATTCAGTAATGTTTCATAATTTTATCATTTTAGAATCCAAACATTTCCTTATTGTGCTCATTATTTATGTGTTACCACTTGAATTTGAGCTGTTTATTGACACCACAGAGGATTTAATTCTTAAACCGTCTACCAAAGCCACGTTTGATTGTCGGTATATTGTATTCTTGTCTCTAAACAAGATTTTGAGTTATTGAGGATTTGTTGTTTGTTTTAATTGCTGTTATATTATATGCACATGGTCTACTCAGACTGAGCGAATACCTCTGATTTGCTGTTCATTTTGGAATAACTGAAGATGCTTAATTACATGCCAAAGCCACGATGTAATTATTATATTCCACACATCAAGCATCTGGTCCTGGAGGATAAACTAAATCATAATCACTGAGATTATTTGTGTCCTTTGAGCAGTATGTGTGTTCTTTATTGTAATTACACATTGTCAGTGATGCGGCATTGTATGCTAATGAGAACCAATAGCTGCTTTCCTTGCCTTTTTGAAATGAAAGTGCATTGCGCAGTTTCACGAGCAGAAACACAAGAATTCCTGTTAGCTTACAGAAGGCGAAGCCTCTGATCAACACCAGCTTTGTTTTTTAGATTCTGTGTATGTGTGTGTGTGTGTGTGTGTGTGTGTGTGTGTGTGTGTGTGTGTGTGTGTGTGTGTGTGTTGTGATAACAGGACATTCTAGGCAATCAAGATTGATGAGTGAAAGCGCGGATCCGCACCCTTGAAATCAAAAGCTCGGGTTTCTGCTCAGCAAGCGCTCAGGATGGAGATTACATTCAGACATACAGGTCAAATTACCCCCATCCCCCCCCCCCCCCCCCCAAAACCCCCAAACCCCTCATACCTTTTTTGATAATAATTGGAAATCAGATAGGTTTCATCATGTAGGTCTACTTTAAGAGCTACAGATCTACGAAATTCAAACAATCATATGTTAATAGCTTGTATAAACACCGCTCATCAGCCAAGGAAGGGGAAATAAATCATTTCAACCACTCCTTCCCGATGTCTAATCATATTAGGAGAGACTGGGATGTTGGTTTTGAGTGGTGCATTTGACAGTTCCTGCATTCTTCGCAGTCCTAGAGTGTAAAATCTACTGACTTGAACATTAAAATTCGTGCAACACTTTTTAGTTTTTTTTTTTTGTTGTTGAGTGAATTATGCGTGAATTATGCGAAATGATATGCTTATTTATTCATCCTTCTCTGTGTTGTTCAGTTCTTAGAATGTATCATGTGTGTAATTAGCAGACGTCATAAATGTCATAAATGTAATGGAAGGTGAGCGTCATCAAAGGCGTCATCGTTGTCTATACCGCTGTATTGTGTATACAGGGTTGCGTGGGGTCTATTCCACGGGAGGGCACGAGCCGGGGTACACTATAGACGCGGTGCCAATCAATCAATGCAATCAATGCAGGGCACACACACACTCATCCACACACTCACATGCTCATTAACACACTCTGGGCAATTTAGCTTAATTTGCATCTCTTTGAATGGTGGGAGGAAACAGGAGAACCCGGAGGAAAACCCACAAAGCATGCAAACTCCATGCACACAGACACAAAATGGGAATCAAACCCAGACCCTGGAGGTGATAGATAGATAGATAGATAGATAGATAGATAGATAGATAGATAGATAGATAGATAGATAGATAGATAGATAGATAGATAGATAGATTATAACAAAATTAGGTGTCACTTCTTATGTTCCATAAATATAGAATAGAAACAATAAAGAATAAACATAATTATAAACAAAAGTATGAATATTAAAACACATGATTAGATAGTACTATTCAACTGAGATAGCTGAGATATTGTATATGTGAGCAGTTTGATCCAGGAAGCTTATACACTTTAAATATAAACACAAAAATGACAATAAAGATTAAAATAAGATTGAGATATTGCAAATTTGCATGGTGGTCAACACTGTAGTCTGTATGTTCTCTCCATATTTGGTGGATTTCCTCCGGATACTCCGGTTTCCTGCCACTCACACAGGCCTGAGGTGGGACTCGAAGCCCGACCCTGCACTTGCAAAGTGACAGTGTTAACCACTAAGCCTAAGCCTATGTGCTGCTGAACACATTAATATGAGCCTGCGATTTCAATTAGAGCCAGCACCGCTCTCATAGCTGCCGTTAAAGAAAACAACCAATCAGACTTGAGAATTCAAAAGCACTGTGGTATAAGAGCCATTAGAAAGCAAGGTCATACTTCAATTAGCACAGTGCGATGTGATCCCTGTTCACCTGGCGTTGAGTTTTATATATCACTACATCACCTCGGCACTGTATAAGCAGTTTTAGTGATGTAGAAACAATGGCTGGTGGAGGTTTCAGGCTTCCGCTCAGAACGTGATCGTGCTGTGTGTTGCTGCTGGGCCTCAGCAAGGCCTCACACTGCACCCACAGCATTAATTGGGCCTGCTACTGCTCTGTTTCTCTGGCTCTGGTTAATAAAATGACGGAAACCCAGGTTTGTTTTTGCATCCATTGATTTTCTATCCGTTTTCATTTCCCTCCGTGCACATGCACACGCTTTCATCCCCCCCCCCTCGCATTCTCCCTCTCTCCTCTCCGCTGACATTTGCAGCGTTAGCTCCAGGAGCAGGTTTTTGTTTTTATTTCGACAGTGAGGCAAGGCACCAGTGTCCTGGCAGCTGTCTCCTAATTAATCTGAGCAATCAACGGCTGATGCCCGGTTACGTGTGGTGAATCGTTGTACAGGTGCCAACACCTGTTGTACTCATACACTACAGGAGGAGGTGTGCATGTGTATGTTTATATTTTGGGATCTCTGTATTATGAAGCTGGGTCTGGGATAGGAATGCATTGGAGATGTAATCATATCATTCCACGGTCACGGTTTTATTTGAGGATCGTATTTAAGTGCGTCTGGTGTGTATTCGTGTATGCGCGTGCATGCTTTCAAGATGATGTTTGTGCACGTCCATGAAGGAAAATACACGGCATGCAGCCGTTTCTATTTCTATGCAGTAATGTATACATGAGGTGCTTAAGTTATGTGGACAGCAGGGTGCTGCATTCGTTGCTATGGTGAAATGTTTGAGCTGCGTTTATTTCCTACTGACCTGGACGAGACACGAGGTTTTAGTCTGTATTATAGATTAAATGGCCTTATACATTATAACATGCCATTATAAATAATATATATTAAATACACATTATATAGGTGATACGGTGGCTTAGTGATTAGCACAGTCACCTCGAACCTACAGGTTTATGGAAACAAATCTCGCCTAAAGTCGGTGTGTGAGTGGAGTTTGCATGCTTTCCCTGCATTTGGTGGGTTTTATTAAGATACAAAGACATGCAGTGTGGATAGTGTTTGGTGTGTCCAAATTGACCGTCCTGTAGAAATGGGTGTGTGAGTGTGTGTACGATGCGTGTGTACTGCATGTGTCGTGCAGTGAATTGGCAGCCCATCCAGGGTGTACTCCTGCTAGTTCTCGGGGATTTTCTCCAGGCCCTCTGTGACCCTACGCAGGATAGAAGAATGGCTAATACAAATGAAAAAAAATATAAGAAACATGCTGTCGTAGGAAAATAATCAACAACAGAGTGTTGTTGAATAATTAACAACACAGGGAAGTTACTCTTACTCTTAATAACCTACAGTAGCTGTTATTTTCCATTTACAATTTAACTCCTCTTACATCACTAGAATGTGCCAATGAATACCAAGTGATGTTTAAACGTGATTTAAAGAACATCATACTTTTAACTACCAAACCATTTGTAGTGCAAGTTATCATTTACATTACAGCATCTATAAACAGCCCACATTTTTCCATTGTCTTGAATTTAATGAGAAATAAAAAAAAAGAAAAGAAATTAATAATCCCCACAGCTTTTTATATCAGAAATCAGAAACAATGCACAGTATCCTGAAGACTTTCTCACTGATACTGACTATGAAGAACATTCAGATTTTTTTTATAAAGACTTCTTCACTCAATGTTCTAAAATGACTCAAACAGACGGCTTCACCATATACTGTAAAAATGTTGGTATGTTTTTTTTTTTTTTTAAATAACACATATTTTAATATGTTTCTTATTATCCTGAGGTTATGTGAAGGGGGTGCAGTACACGTCCATGTGAATAAGCCGTTACAAAAGGAATAGTTAGATATTCGAATGAGCATATTTCTATTTAATAATTTTTTTTTTAAATCACTATAAAAATGTCTTTCAAGTCGTACACTGATTTTAAATCATACATTTAACCAATTCAGCCAATTGCCCTTAAGTACAGTGTGTCACAAGAATATGAGTCTGCTGTTATATTCTCTGTTCTGTTTTTTGATGAAAGTTTAACTTGCCTAGAAGTCCACAGGAGCTTTATGTTCCAGCTCATATACAGCTTGCAAATAGAAGGGAAAAAAATTAATGACTAATAAAGTCCAATTATGATGTCATTTTTATTTTTATTTTTATTTTTTACACTTACTGTACATCCAGTAACATTAGTCATGTTTTAGCAACATGTATAGAAACAAGCCATTCAACACACCGATGGATCAGTGTCTCAAAAGCGTGCACGTCCTTTTGTTTAGCGGCATTTGAAACATCTCCGAGGCCTGAGATGAGCAAGCAGTGTTTAAGAACTTTTCAGCCGCTCATCAAGGACATGCTTCTCTTTCACACAATGTTCAGACCTCACCATGGCAACTCCACACAGACTGGAGCTGTTTTACTCATGCATGCTTAGAAATGAATGATACGGTATGAACTCAGTAGATGTTTATCAAATTCAGATATATTAACTGTAGGCAATTGTGATTCTAAGATATGATAATGATAAAGAGAGAGATAGATAGAGAGAGAGAGAGAGAGAGAGAGAGAGAGAGGGAGAGAGAGAGAGAGAGAGAGGGAGAGAGAGAAGCCAGCACTGAGAAGCCAAGAAGCCAGTACAGAACTAAATGGGTAAACAAATGCATGCCAAATTTATAATTACTATTTGTGAGAATTCACCTGTGCTCTGTTTTGTGCAAGTGTGTGTACAACTGGACAGCATATTACAGTTGGGGGAAGAGGATATTTAACTATTAAATAAATACAGATTTACTCAGTAAAGCTGGACCACCCATGGCACAGGCCGCATACCCTCTTCAATATGTAGCTCAGGAAAAAAAAAAAACTCTTCTGACCATTAACATCCGCTCTAAGAAAAAAAAAAAGCAATGGAAAAAAAATCTTTGCTTTTTTTCTTTCTTGGGGCAATAATAACATAAATCCTTGAAATAATGTTTTCATAGGCCTCTTCCAAATGGTTGAGATGTTGTGTAAAAGTATTATTACATGTTAGCGATGAGAATTAATCTGATTGGATCAGAGGCATTTTATTAATGTTGATATACAGTGGAGCATAACTGCAATAGGACGTTTAACTACTGTACTGTATGTATCACTGCAGTTCACAGGTGTTCGAGCAATCATTAATTACACTAACTCTTGGTTGCCAGCTACAGTACTAGCATTCCAAACCAGCCACAGAGGCACTTTCAGCAAGAAAACACACCTGATGATGTTTTGTCATCCTAAACAACACTTTGTCTCGCTACAAAGTTGAATCACCTTTAAATCGTCCATGTTGTTCTGACGACAGAGCTACCTAGCTTCTAACACAAGGCTGAATTCCAAATGCATCGCTAACCCTGATTAAGGGTACTACTTGGTGTGTGGAACAAGGGCTTGTACACTCGATTAGGTTGGTCCACCAGTAGCGGATGGATATGTGTTTGAAGAGCTAGGTGAATAAACAAACAAATCTCAATCTGTTGATGATAAATAATGTTTGGGAACTGAGGTCCTGCTGTTGTGTTGAATATCAGCAAGGCTGTGATAACATCTGGAGTCCTGCTGAGGGTCACATTACATCCATGCTGATATTCGGCACAACAGCACTCCCTTTTGCTGCATTACTGAAATATATTTAGAAAATCTGAATCTAAAATGTAACATTAAATGCTAATTTTAGTGCATTGGTGAACACAAATGTTTCTTAGGCATTAGTACCTAATTATTTCTCATGGCTTGCTACGAAGCATTTAGGAATCTATATCCAGATGGCAACATTATGATGTTTTGGTCCACTTTTACTACGTTAATCTGGCCCATATACCACAAGGAAAGATGGTCCACTCCCGGATGCCAAATGCCAAAGGCACATCTGAAAAATGATTGCATATTTATAGATTCTACAATTGTCAGTGAGGGAAGAAATGTAAACAACACGTTATTACATGCAATTATTAAACATATTAATTCTAGGGCAATTGAAAAAAAAAGTCTAATCAATTAAAGGAAGCATGTCTTTAAACTTGTCGAGAATTCATATCCTTTAAAAGATAAAAAATGATTACTATTATTACTAGTAGTATGGCGGTATGGAGGCTTAGTTGTTAGCACGGTCGCCTTGCACCTCCAGGTCCTGGGTCCGATTCCTGCATTGGGTCTGTGCGCATGGAGTTTGCAATATTCTTCCCATGTTTCATGGGTTTCCTCTAGGTACTCCGGTTTGCTCCCAGAGTCGAAAGACATTGCCGTTCCCAAATTTCACATTGTGTGTGAATTTGTGTGTGAATGTTGACCAGAGGTCCTGCCCC
The DNA here is from genome assembly GCA_011419295.1 of Clarias macrocephalus. Lineage (NCBI taxonomy): Eukaryota > Metazoa > Chordata > Actinopteri > Siluriformes > Clariidae > Clarias > Clarias macrocephalus. Next base: position 126,805 of record JAAGKR010000277.1, read on the forward strand.
GTTTGTACAAAATGGGAATAAATACAATGATTACCGTTGGCCTCCATGGTGCCTGGTTGGACTACAGAGGCTCCTAGATGGATGGAGTAGTAGTAGTAGTTACCAGTGCCTCAAGTGGGCCAACAGAGCCACATCTTTGTCAGAAGTGAACCATATCCACATGCCATTTGGCATACTATGTTAACTCATGGTGGAAAAATGAATGGAAAAATGAACAGTATAGGGCAAATTAAATTAAAATTGCCATTGTCTGGGAGGACGTGCAAAGCTCCACACACATTAATCAGAGCAAGATCAAGATTAAACTGGAGACACTGTGTGAGATGGCAATGCTACCCACTGCACCAATGTGCTGCCCTGGTCATGATCGTGATCAAGTTAACCCTGTAACACGCTGCTCATTTTTCCTTTAGAAACACCCACATGGGTTTCTTCTGGGGTTTCTTGGTTCCTTTCACCCCCTAAGAACATGCCAGTTTCTGAATTGGGTATGCAAACTTGGCACTAGGTCCGAATTTATTTTCATGCCTTGTAAAAGACTGCCGTCCCATTCAGGATGTAGTCTTGCTCCGTAGTCAGTGTTTCCAAAATAGGCTGTGGATCCATATGACCATGATCAGCATAAACCTTATTGAAGTATAATTAAAGAGTAGTGACCAATTATTTAAAGTGACATTAAAAAGAAATGGTAACAATAGTGATTTGCTGGATGAAATGGTTTTAAAAAGAGCTTTAGAGATGTGTCACTGAGATTAGAATGTATGCGAATTTTGTTTTGTGTGGAGGGGGATGTGATTCAAGAAGAGCCTTCATCGCCGTTAAAAAAGTGAGAAACAGTCGTTTTATAGCCGCATTAGCAACTAATTACACCTTAACTCAACATCACAAGTTTTTAAAGCTCTATAGTTTTAATAACTGGCGTCCCGTATGAATATTTATGGTAACATCTGTTCAGCCTCAGGAAGACATCTGTACAAGAGGCAGCCAATACTCTATCAGATGATACCCGTAAATGTATAATCGCTCTCCTAGCTTTAATTCAAAGTAGCCTGGCTGTGACATACACTCACAATCACTGGTAGCTCCAGGCTGTTTTCTCAATGTGCACATACAGTATATTATGGATGTTTTCATGGTTCCATCGGTCTTATTACCCCATCATGAAAATGAGCAAAAATAAGACCCACTTTATACCACAGAGGTCCATTTACAGGAATATCAACTGACAGCAGCTTTCTTTTTCGTTGCTGTGGTTTTGCTTGAGAAACCACACACGCACATACACACATACACATTCGTTTCAGGGCCTGAAGTGTGATTTCTGATATACATACATACATACATACATACATACATACATACATACATACATACATATATATATATATATATATATAAGTGTGCCTGTGTGTGTGTGTGTGTGTGTGTGTGTGTGTGTGTGTGTGTGTGTGTGTGTGTGTGTGTGTGTGTGAGAGAGAGAGAGAGAGAGAGAGAGAGAGAGAGAGAGAGAGAGAGAGAGAGTTTGTGTGCATGGTTATGTTGACTGGACACATACCAGTTCCTAGATGTACAGGCTCATTACTTCCAGGAAACCTTCTAGTAAAGTTTCTGGGACTTTCCTGCATATTTTCCTGTACTGTCTTTGTTTGTTATTTTTACTGTAGGAGACTTGTAACTGAGACTCATGTTACATAATAGCATGTTTTCTATCTTATATACAGGTTATTTTTAATGATTAATGCATTATTATTATTATTATTATTATTATTATTATTATTATTATTATTATAAATTATTCCATTTTTCTGGCATTAATAATATCCAATATCATTTTAGTCCAAAAGGGGATGGTTTGCCAACCAAGAATAAAGCCTTGGGTGCCTTAACTGATTGCAAATTACAAAAAAATCCTGGCGTAAGATTTAGCCGCTAGAACTCATATGAGCATGTGTTGTCGGGCACAAGTGGTACATCAGGTTTTTTCAGCCATAATTAACTTTTACGAGGAGCGAGCCAAGCACTCTCACAGACCCTTGGCATCCCAAAACCAGCAGAGCTACATAGGAAGCCAATTCCGAGACTCAGCTTCGGTTGCTTGTAAACTGTGTAGGCAGTCTGGCATATCAAGTTCTGGATGTTGGCTAAAAGAACAAGATGCACTGTCATTTTCAGAAATCCATCAACGTGTTTTCTGCCAAAATTTCTTTTGATTTTTTTTTTAGATTTTAAATTAGAATGCATGATGTATTATACGTATTAGAAAGTCAATAGAACTTTATTAATAATAAAAAACATGTCTGGCTCATGTGCAATGGGGAAGAAACTGAAAACAAACAGATTTCTGTAGATTTCCTACAGCGCTCTTTACAGTAGGTGACATGGTAGTTATTTTTTAATACAGCATGGTCTTGAGATAATATTCCTGAAGTTACAAAGTAAGGAAGAGAGTAGAGTTTACTATACACTGTGGGGGTTTAAAGCTGAAATTGCGCACATCGGCATTCAGACTTCAGATGTAACTATAGACTTACAGGAGGCACGATCCAGAATTCAAGTATACAAAGTTAAAAAAAGAGGTGCATCTCAAGTTTGTTCAATTTAATGTCTATAACCATTGTTTGACAGTTTGATATAACCACAATATGTCATGTTAAATAATAAAACAGTTAGTTTAAACCAAGTAATTTGATTTAACAAGCATTCCATGAGTGCTGATACTGTATAGAGCATAACAGCACTGGGATGTATCACTCCATATCAAAGGTGTTTTAATAATCATTAACCCCTGATCAAGGAACAAGGGATTCTTTACTGTGCACAAACTTTTAATTTATACACTACTTGCGATTAAAGCTCAGAACAGTTATTTAGCTGAGGCTATTGTAAAGTGGAGACATAAAAAGAAACTTCCATGGGTTATTCTCCTCATCTTTTGGCTACTATCTACAATCATGGCCATGAAACATCTTCTGTGAAGCTTAACTTGTCTTTGCAACATATTAATTTATGGTTAAAATATAAACATTAAGTCATCTTAGAGGTTCCATAATCTTTCTCTTGTTTACAGAGTTTAAGGTGAATGTGGAGACCTGAGTATTCAGTTGCACAAGCACCGTTTGCTATCTATTAAACTATATTTTATAGATTATAGAAATCCTAGATATTCATGTCTGATGAGCCAAAAAAAAAAAAAAAAAAAAAGGGAGTCAAAGAGAACCAACACGCATTTGTCCCGTGTTTATACAAGGAGCTCTTACGAAGAAAAAAAATATATATATAGGATATGGAAGGACGTGAGGAGAAGAAGGGCCATGACCCTGTTCATGACATTAGCCAAACACAACACTGTCTTGATTTCTTGTTATAAAGTAGTATTGTGTGTGTGAGCGTGATGGGGTGCATTATTCTTTAGGGAGCTGTGTGATTTATGTCGAAACGGCGTCTGGCTGTAACTGTGGCTTCTCCTCACTTGCTATAATGCAATTTCTCCACAGCTAGAGCCAGACTGAGATAGGGAGGAAAACGAAAAAAACAGCACTAGGTAATCTCCGCACCATATGGACGGACTGATAGATGCTAAGTGGCTCACACAAACCTTTCTGGTGAATATAATTGTAATTTACGATGCACGAGCGTCCGATTCTTCATAGGACATGTCCCTTTTTCCTTGCAACAGAACAGCACATTATAGCGTATCATGTTTCGCAACCATTGCTTCCCTAATCAAATCTCCTGGGCTGCTTCGACCCTGAACTTCCATGACAGGCCTGACCAATTGAAGGCTTTAATGATTTTAATTGAGCTTAGAAGTGGGTTTTAGCCAGACCATAGGGCCTCTCTAATGAAAGTTTATGTGACGTGCTGAAAGCATTTGCCAATTAGACGATTCAGCGAGGCCTCTTATTCAGAGCTGGAGGTAGGTAACAATGAAGGAACATCTGCTCCTCACTTGTAAAAACACTCTGACGACGCTATAAATGATCTCGTGGTATTGTGTAAGCACCTGTGGATTTATGATTGTGCATAGCGACAACTTGTTACTTGGACAAATGACAAATATAAGGCGTATCGAAGCAGGTGCTGTACGCTTCGGCATTGCTACTGATGCAAACACATGTTTCTAGCATCCAGCATTAAAACGATATACAGTTGTCCACATGGTCATACTTTGACACCTTAACTTTAAGAAAGCTTAATTATATTTTAGAACTATTTAAACTATTACCATATTCCTCCGAAACATTTCTTTTCCTTTTAAATGCTTGGCGACGGTGTATTGTTAAACACAGCACTTCATCAAGATGCCTAAAACCTCTCTAGTGAAGTGCGATTTCCTCACACAGTGAACATCACACTTTGATCAAGTTGTTGGATCAAACCTAATCTCCACACCTAAAGACACCTGCGAAGAAACGATATGTGTTTAATATGCTGTAATTTCCTATCAGATAAAAAAAAAAAAACTCAATATATTCTAAAATTAAACTAAGAAAGATTAACAGCAACAGCACCATTCAAACTGGCCCAAACCGGCTGTCTACGAAATGACTATGTGTAAACTGTCTGTTAAAAATAAGCATTTTTTTTTTTTAAACCATAGGCTCTTGTTTAAGGATTCTCATGGGTAGTATACTGTATATCTATATTCATTAAAAAGCTCAGCAGTAAAAAGTGTACACTTTTTTCTCACCAGTACAAACAGAAATATCATAATAGTAAAATAATAGAAATAACACGGGCATTGGAGGTTTCACTGAAAGGACTCTGGAAGTATGACAGCATCCGTGGCGTGCTGTTCCTACTGCTGTCTTTTATTTGTCTGCTTCAGCCTGGGCATGTGAGAAATCATATCACATGATGATGCTAAATTTGTAATTTCCCTGTTTTTCTGTTAAAAACCAATTTTCCTATGGATATTAGCAAACAATTATTTTACATTTATCTTTTATAACCTGCTTATCCTAGACAGGGTCACATGGGCTGCAGCCTATTTTAAGAGACCAATCCCTTGCAGGGCACATACAATAAGGACATTTTTCCCCCTGGGGAGGCAGGAATCGAACCCTTGCCCCTGGTGGTGCGAGACCACACCATGCCACCTAAACAACTATTAATTGAAGTTAAATAGAAAGCATTTTTGTTCAGAAACCTTTGTATATAAATGGCCAATAACGTTAGTACATTTCAAATAGCTTTTTCCTCATTGGACACTGAGCTGCATTGTTTTGAATGATCCACCACGCCCAGTGAGTTGCGCTAAAAATTCTTGATTCTTATGCATTCTTTGTTGTTCATCTGAGTAAATCCGTAAATGTTCCATATAAAGCCCTTTACAAAGAGATAAGGACCCTGTATACATAATCCCTTAATGAATAGCCTACCTGTCTCTTATAATAATCAACCAAAGTGTTCAAATCTTTTCCAACAAGGTAAAAAAAAAAAAATCCTATTAAATTTCATCAGTTACGCTAGTGATGTATTAAAACGGATAACTGCAAAAATGTTTGACTTATCCGTGTGAACGTTGTCTACTCTGGTATTAGAGCGTTCAATATGAGAATTTTAAAGGCTGTTATTTTAGGATTTGCTCATTTTCATTCTGCATAATGCACCTCGAGCATTAAAATGAAATTGCTGCAAGAAGCCACTAAAGTCATCAGTTTCACTTAGATGATAATTAACACCTTAAAATGTTGGAGACAAGAATGAATCCATTTGCAGACTTTCATTTTCAAGCATTGCTAAAGCAATATGAGAAACACTTCAATTTCACCTGTGCTTAAGAAACAACTACAGACGATGTGGGGATGACAAGGTGCTAGGAAGGAGCCAGGTCATAAAACAAGATTAACAGTTGTAGGACCTGGAAAAGGGAACAGACTACCACAGGCTTATAAATACTCTTAGATATAAAAGCTAACAAGAAATAATGACAAAGAACAGGTGAGATAGATGAGTAACCATGGTAACAAATGAACTCTCTAGTGACTTGAGCCTTGGTGGACAATGGAAAGCCATCAGGGCCGCAACCTGTGTGAATAAAGAAAACATAACATACAGCAGGTTCACTTGAGTTAATTGATTATTGATTGATGTTAATTGATTGATGCGTAAAGATAAGATGATGATAAATAACAGATTCTCTTATGAATCATTCAAACCACGTACCCATTTGACCATTAAATGTATCTCAAATTTGAGTTCAATATAGTACTAGTACCCATCCCTGGCCCTGCACATTTTGCTCCTAACACACCTGACTCGACTAATTAGTAATTTGACAGCACTTCCTGTGTTGCACTGGGTATGTCATAGCAGGAAAAACACTAAAATATGTAGGACATGGGGCACTGCAGAGCAACTATGAATCTGTGCAATAAAATATTCAGTAAAATTTAAATGCAACACGTTTTAAGACAGAACACTTATATGGGCCGGTTAACATGGTTCATGGCACAAGCTTTTATTCTGAATCACTGTAATCTAGCATTTTTTAAGGTCAGCCATTATTTGAGAAGAGTGGTTCAAACTGAACAGTGTATCCCTCTGTACAGTAGATGCATGCATATATGAGATAGATAGATAGATAGATAGATAGATAGATAGATAGATAGATAGATAGATAGATTCTCTATTGATCCTGAATGAAATGTCCAACATAAGAGACAATAAACACGTAGTAGCACTTACAGGAGAGATAGGAATATATATATATATATATATATATATATATATATATATATATATATATATATATATATATATATGTCTTTTTTTCTCCTTACTGTACTAAAAATATACTGAACCACGACTTGCACACTGCATAAATCCTCAATATACAATAATACATAGTAATCGCTATTGTATGCTATTGTAAAAGCTTTTATATGTACAATTCCATCTGGACCTATAGTTCAGCTCTTTATCGTCCACAGCCCTACTTTTCTCACCACCCTAGACTACTTTAGCATTTAATAGTAACGTATGTATGCCAAGTGCCAGCCTACTAACCCCATAACCCAGCCAACATGTACCAGCAGGAGACTGGAATTTGCTCATCTGTGTAACTGCAAGGACACTACTGATAGCCAGTCAAAATAGCTTTTCTATTGCTCATAACTGGGCATTTCAAAAAGACCTAGAGTCACGGGCTGGCAATTATCCCTGATTTACAGAGCACAGACCAGGATGTCCCAAGGTCAACTAACTAAAGACATCAAATGTGTTATTTTAGGCCAAAGATAACTTACTTTGCTTTTGTAACAGACTTGTTCAATTATCATTTATTTAGCTGTTCATAAAATATGCAGTTAGACGCAAAGCCATGCTTTTTTTTTTTTAAAGAATTTTTCGTCTAGGACTGGACATTTCATTTGAAATGCAAATGGGATAAAAGGAAAATCTAGGAGTATAACACACTCTCAGACACAAAAACAGACTGGTCCTGTGGCTTTAGTGCGATCTAATTTTGCTTCCTTATGCCTGTGCACATTCTTCATTGTGTATATAATGCATATCTCAGTCTATAGCATCTGAAAAAGTAAACAAGGCATACCTGGGTCATAACTAGATACTGAAGATGGTTTCCAGCTACTTTATATGTATATATTCTCAGAATGTAAGTATGTTTTTGTACGTGGAAGTGAGTTTTTCTTTTCACCCAAGAAAATAAATGTAGTTATATTTTCAATTCGGATTGGTCACAAAGTGTTTGTACTAAAAGGCTCATGTGTATATCACTTTCTCTGTAGTAACTGTACATCATATGTCTCGCATAACGAATGCACCACATAGTCAAAGATTAATAAAAAGCAGTTCAACATAATTGTGCAAATAATAAACAAACAAAGACACCGACAGTGAAACAGTGGAATTGTGTCTGTATTTTCTTAGTAGGCATCACGGTGGCATTGTAGTTAGCACCGTGCCCTCGCACCACCACGGTTGAGGGTTCGATTCCTGCCTTGAAGCGTGGAGTTTGTATCTGGTTTCCGTCCACAGTTCAACGACTATTTGCCTGTAGTGTGTGTGTGTGTGTATCCTGCAATGAATTGGTACCCCATCCTGGGTGTTCAGTGCCTCCAGCCTCAAAAAACACTTTATTAACATGTTCTTATTAACATCAAGACAAAAGAGAGGCTGGTGATGGAATGACAGTGTATAGCTGGTATAATGTAAGCACTAACAGAAAGTAGCTTGTTTCATTGCCATTCCACAGCAATAAACGTAACGACACAGTGAATGGATTACAGGTATACCATGTTGATTATGTTATATGTACAGATATATAAATGTTTCCAAATTATTGTTGTATAAAAGGAATAAATGTAAAATAAGTCTGTGTGTACTTTTTTTCTATAATAATGTCTTTTCCTGTATTTTCTTCCTTATTTATGGTACAGCGGGTCTCCTTAAGGTCTATTTACATACCTGAACTGGATTTTAATGAGACAGAGTAACGGTAAATACAGTAATGTGCCCTTGAGGGGAACACCTCAGTGATAAGCACTAGTGTTGCTACTAGCTTTCTTTTGAGAGTGGATTCAATTTTATTTTGGTGCTTAAAAAAAAAAAAAGAAAAAAAGAAAAAAAGATATACTGCGCGGATTAGGTTAGGAAATATCCTGTTTTATTAAGGGTTGCCAAATAATTTAACAGCACAATTAAGAACACGGATCCTATTTTGAACTCATCTAGATATATCCTTTCACTTCGGAAATCCAGCCAATTGTGGTTGCCAGGACAGGGGATAATACCTTTTAGAGAACAGACTCATTGAGGTTTTAGATTACTACAAACTACTCTTGCAGGCAGAGCATTCAGTGATCTGCGTCCTCCAATTCACAAATAGACACCAGAAGCCCCCACGGGTTCCTCGGTGCATGAAATAAGGTCATGCTCCATTTTGTCTGGGAGCTAGTTTTCCGTGTAACCACCTGCATCTGTCTCAGTGCTCTCATCTTTTTCCACACAGATTTTAAACAGCCTTTTTCTCATCTTCACTCTTAGAATCAGACACACTTTTCAGCCCCGAAGCTCTAATATTTCCAGCCTTTTTAGCGTGTACCAAATATTATGCACCTAACAGTGTGCCTGCATAGCAGTGTATTCTCAGACCTCCCTGGGGCAGCCCGTGCAATCCCCCCCCCCCCCCCACCCCCACCTTACTTCCATCAGCCAGATGGTTTCGGCCACATTTCACAGTTGTCCATAATTAAGAGAGTCGAGCGGTGTGTGAATATAGGAGAGGAGCAGGGTTCAATTGCTCAGCACCATGCCTGGGAAGTAAAGCGGAAAAGCAAACCATAGCGAGCAGAACTCCAAGATGTAAAGCTTTCGTTCATATCCTGGACCGGTCTGACATTGCAGTCTTTTAAGAGGTCAAACATTTTTTTAATGGAATAAATGTGGACAAAAGTGTCCAAGGCAAAAGATTTTCACTTGGAACCAAAATATGTGAAAGGAACCGCTACATTTCAGCCAGAAAGCTGCACGTCTGCAGGTGCTGAGCATGACTCAATGTGAAATACTGAGAAGGCTTCAACAGCTCATATCACGTCTTATTAATATGAGTATATTATTACAAGCACCAACATCCCCCTTTTTTTTTCCTGCTACCTCATTTGTTGAATAAATCCTTTCATTCAGGGTGGTTCAGTATGTATGTCTGCTAAACCGCTTTAGCTCAGGATAGAAATGTGTCTCAATGCATTGAAAGAATTATGCACATGAATGATATAAATATAAAAAATAAATAAATAAATAAACAGCCAAACAAAGAATACATAGTGGTAGAGCTCTTCGGGTCTTCAATCATTAGCCGCAGCTCATCTGTTGCTGTCTGCACTTTTACCCTTTTACCTCATCTGTCAGTGGAAATAGGGCACAACAGGAGCACTCCTGACCAGAAATTATTTGGATGGTGGACCATTCTCATCACAGCAGTGGCACTGAAATTGTCTAGTGTATCACCTGTGACAGGATTTTTAAACCCACAGTGTCACTCCTGGGTTGGGAATAATCCGCTGAAAATATACAGCGTACAGTGGTGAAATGTCTGAACCCGTCACCGACATTGCCTAGAGGATGATTAAAAATTATGCAATACATTGATTATCTTGGAAAATATTACCATTACTGGTAATACTGTATAGAAGGATCTTACCGTATGGATACGTTAATACCGCCGATTAAGTACCCATCGGAAAGAGTGAGTTCTGTCCAATGTACAGTAAAAACCATTCTCTTATGTATGAATATCATAATAAAATGGAAAAAAAACAGTATTGGTAACTGCATTGTAGAATCAGACACTGAAGAATTACCAAATTCCTAATCTGTCTTTTTTTTTTTTTTACTTTCAACCACATTTCATCCATTATTTGTATTAGTTTATGTTTGAAAAAATGTTGGGAAATGATAACAAAACTTAAATAATTTTAAGATTTAAGCTTAAATCTTAGTGTAACAAGCTGGATAAAATATTAACCTATACAGTAGACCACGCTAGGGACTGTTATCCAGGGTAGCATAAGCGAGCGTCCGCCATGCTACACAGTAGGTACAGTAGGATGTTCTTTTCTTCATCCTTCCCTCTCTGAACATAAAGCATAAAGCTCTCATTTTATATGTACAATGGACATTCTCCCAGAAGAAATTTGGTATATCAATGTGCATTTTATTATATTCCATTCTGGCATTTTAATGTTTTTCTTTCAACAGTCGAGTCCTCATGGGTCTTCTTCCACTGAGCCTAATGTTGCACAAAATGCAACGGATGGTGGGATCAGACACTGATTTACCTTGACCTTAGAGTGCTGCTTCAATCTCGGGAAGTTTTCCTTGGCTCTTTGTCTACCTACTTTCCTTTTAATCAAGCCGGGGTCACTACAGTCCCACGGATGTTACATTTTTAAATAATATTTGCAGCTGTAGTCGCATGAAAATCAAGCTCCTTGAAGATGGTCTTAAAGCTTTTAACGTGCTCGTCTATAACTTTCTGTCTGATTTCCACAGACATGTCTCTCCTTCTCTGCTTTCTCCGGCCCATGATCAGTATAGTGCGCATGATGATACCAAATGGCAAAGAAGAAGCTACTTTTCTCCATTTAAATGAGCTGAATAATGGATTGTAGCTAAGCATGAAACCAAGGATGGAAAACAGTACGTTTTGAGCTATGATTATAATCCAGTTGTTTACATTATGTCAACAAAAAAGTGATTTTTTTTCTTTTGTTGAATGAGCAATATGTTATTATTTTATGATATATTTTTTTCTTTACTTTATGACATCAAAGGCATGCAGGTATATATTACATGATGGAATTCCTTTTATTTTCAACACTTTTCAGTTAGAATGAAGCATTGTTTCACTGAGCTGTAACAATGTACCAACAAACCTGTCCACATCTGTAAGAGCTTCATAAATAATGAAGCAAACTAACATAATTATAAATGTGTTGTCTTTAATACATTAATGAAAATCCTTTGTATTCAGTGACTGCCTGAAGTCCGGAACCCATGGACATGACCAAATGCTAAGAATTCTCTCTCTAGAGCAGGAGTGTCCAAATCCAGTCCTGGAGGGCCAGTGTCCAACACAGTTTGATGCTTCTTCTTCTCAAACCCAGCTGATTTAACTAATCTGTTAATTACTAGGTTCAGTGGGTGTATTTAGGTGTTGGTGAATTACAAACTATGCTGGTCACTGGCCCTCCAGGACTGGATTTGGACACTCCTGCTCTAGTGTCTAGATGCTTTGCCTCCAGCTGCTGCTTGTTTGTGGGATCTTCTGCCTTCAGTCTTGTCTCCAGTATGGGAAATGCATGCTCTATTGGTTGAGAGCAGGTGATTGTCTTGGGCAGCCTTCCCTGGGTCATCTGTAATAGGTTGAATTTTCAATTGGCATTTGGATGAATTTGAGCAAGAGTATAACTGTATACACTTCAGAATTCTTCCTGTTACTTTTATTAGCAGTCACATCATCAGTAAACACCAGTGACCCGGTCCCATTGGCAGCCATACACACTTATGCCAGAACACTGACTCCACCATGTTTGACAGATGATGTGGTATGCTTTGGATTCTTTTTCTTCATACATTTCTCTTCCCATCATTCTGCTATTTTTAGTTTCATCAGCCCAAATACTCTGGCAATATTTTCTTCTTTTATAAGTTTAATCTGGCCTTCTTGTCCTTGAGCATCACCAGCAGTGTGCACCTTGTTATGAAGCCTTTGTATTCACTTCATAAAGCCGTCTCTTGACTCTGACAATGACTTGCCTACCTCGACAGTGTTCTTGACTTTGGCTCAATGTTTTGAAATGACTCTTCTTCACCATGAACAGAATTCAGAATTCTGTAGTCATCTACTTTAATTGTCTTCTGTGTTCTTCCAGGCCTTTTGCTGTTGCTGTGCCAGTTAATTCCTACATTTTTAAAGAATCTTCCAAACTACTGTATTGGCCACTTCCCTTGTTTTTGCTACAGTATCTCTCTGATTATGCTTTTATATGTTGTTGTTTTTTTTTTCAGCCTCCTTCACTTGCATAGACACCTCTTTGTAACACTCAGAATCACCCTCAGGCTTTTTATCTGCTTGATTAGACATGGCGTAACAAGAGACAGGCCACACCTGACCAAGCATGTGCTTGTCAGCCATTCGTTCCATTATTTATGAGCCCCCAAAATGAAAATGGCTGTTACCCCAAGCCTGAATGGTTAATACCACATGTTTTCGAACCCCTTGAATTGAAGCTGAAAGTCTTGACTTTATTCACAACTTGAGTGTTTCAAATTCGGTGTAGAAGTGTATAGAGGCCAAATGGTTAAAAGTAAAAAAAATATGGGCCTGACTTTATATTATCAGACATATTATTATTATTATTATTATTATTATTATTATTATTATTATTATTATTATATGCATTTTATAATATTATTCTAATATGAATTTTATAATAAAATTATGATAATTATTACATCTTATTGTTTGTTACAGCAGTGCTTTTCATTTTTGTAATATTTATTTGCAATATTCTACTTTTCTAGCTCTCTCTGTCTCTTTTTTTACATTAAAAAAAAGTTTTTTGACTGTTGATTTGAAATCTTTTTTTTTCCTTCTCATAGATGATAAACAGTACTCAGGCAAAGACCCACTTGGATGAAGAAAAAAACCTCCTAGCATCTGTGTCCTCAGCTGGTTGTTTGCAGGCCCAATTAGTTGTGGTGGTAATGCAAGAGCGAGCGGCTCTGCAGACATCGGGCCAGTTTTAATGTGCCTCTGATTGTGTGCTTGGAGAGGCCACTCACGGAGAAACACAGATGACACACAACTGTGATTCCAATCCTTGATTAGTTTTGTGTTTTTCTCTCATTTCTGTGTTGTCCTATGCTCCCTAATCATGGTTCTGCCTGCCTGCCTGTCCATGTCGGGTAATTGGCTGTGATCTTGAACATACTTCACCGACGGTCTAATTATCCTATCCAAGCTTTGGATGGAGCTCAAGATTATAAAGGCTTTCATGGATTTTCCTCTGGGTCTGGTCTACTTTTTGATTAAGGTTCAGAAAGTAATTTAATAGGAGTGGCCTCATAGATCAATATTGAGTTACATGTCTTTGGAGGGGGAAAAAAAAGTTCTAATAGTCTTTGTACAGTATTATATTTTCAGTAACGTCTTTAAGATTTTATATTAAGTGTTTACTTAAAGAGAGCAGTGCTGTGAAAGCCGCATCCACATCCAGCTGGAGAGATTTGATGACTTTGGATGCAACAGGACGGCACACCTGCAGCCTCGGGCTTGTTGTGTCCCCATCAGGCCGCTTTGAGCGAGACATCTGTTTGATAGAGATAATGATGCTGGATATACCACCAACCTCTGAGATGGACAAGCTCACAGTGCCAGGCCCACAAAGAAAATGACTACTGCATTTAAGTGTCTTGGAGTAACCAGTTCCCACATATGCACATATTATTGTCTTGTACATTACCACAAACCAAATTTGTTTGTGTGTGTTTGTGTGTGTGTGTGTGTGTGTGTGTGTGTGTGTGTGTGTGTGTGTGTGTGTGTGTGTGTGTGCATTGCATGTTTCCTCTGAATGCATCTAAGGATTAGTCATAGGTTGTGCTCATTCTATGAAACTTCAGGGGATTAAGGTTAAACAGGATGGAGCCTCCGGAGCAGAAGTCACACTGCGCTGAATACAAAAGCGAAAATGTCTTGAAGGCAGTCACTACAATGTTCTTGTACATTCCTTCATGTAATTTGTGTAATTCACTGAATTTGCTGTATAGAGCATTCTGCATCTCGCCAGCATGTTTTTCGGTTTCCTACTGTATGTTCAAAAGCCATTTGCATGCGAAAAGCAAATTAATTACCTGAAACCTCGTTTCCAAGAGTTTGACAAGTGCTTGGGTACCATCAAGATACAGAGTTTTCTCAGTACGCCAGACTTCCAGCTGAGTTCCAATAATGTGCAAGTGGTGTTTGTGAATAATTGCATGTACACTTCTCATAGACTGAGGCCTTTTTTTAAAAATATCTGCACCATTCAAATGTTTTTCATTACTGTACTGTGTTCTATGTCTTCTATAAATATCTGTCAGTTTTATACCTTCTTTTAATTTGAATTGTGAAATTGTGAAAATCGAATATGAAATTAAATGTACATAAGGTAAGTGAAATGTACAGTAAGTGAAATGTATATGTATATGTATATAAATCCAATCTGGAAATGAATCAAACGTAAAAAAAAAAAAAAAAAAAAAAAAAAAATCATCATATTTTGAAAAACAAAACATTTAAAAAATGATGGAAAAACATAAACATAAAAAGATTTTGAAAAAGATTGAAATGTGAAAAATCACGTAAAAAATGATAAATAATAAATAATAAAACATTTAAAAATAACCTCTGAAATAAATAATGGGGAAAACATTACCTGTGAGAAAAAGATAAAAATGAAAATAAATAAATTACTTTTGAAAATTTGCGGGTCTACAAAAGATGTGCTACATCAAATATAAAGTATGTACAACTGTAACAAATGTAATGTTTATGATTTATAAATCTAGGTTGTAAACATGACCAGTTTGACATCACATAAAGGCAGCATCAGCACTAGGAGGAAATCCATGGTGTCTGTACTGAGATGTTTGTACTGATGCTGACAATATGTGATGATGTCAATGTCAAAAGCTTTATATTTGACTGCTGTGGTATGAATGGAACTCTCTCTCTCTCTCTCTCTGTCTCTCTGTCTCTCTGTCTCTCTCTCTCTCTCAAATCATTTTTAAAATGAAGAAATATTCCTGTGCCTCTTGTCGTGCCTTAAGTGGAGTCGATTGTCGATTCCTCATAAAGCCGGGATATAGACAGGGGAGTGAGACAGACACCCAAGTTCAAAAGGGAGAGATATATAAATGCACTGTCTGGAGCTTAACTAAGGCTTTCATATCTTTTTAGCCTTGTTTTATTTCACTTTTTTCATTGTTCATGAATTACCAGGCATAGTAAAGTAGACTGTAATAGCGTGAGTGCGATGGCGGTGAAGATTAGCCTACTGTACATGCTCAGGCAGGTGTGGCTGTGTGATCTTGCTGCTCTTCCTGATACATTCAGGAAAGATCTTATGTGGATTTAAGAGATTTCCTGTTTGAAACTGTGCGCTTTTGCTTTGAGAGACACAAGCTGTGTGCTATTGCAGGCGCGGAACTGGAAAGAATCTGACCCAAGGCGAAGGGAAGACCAGGCGGAAGAGACAGAAGCCACAGCACATGTGCTGAACCTTCCTGCACTCAAAACAATAATGTACAGTAGAATGGGATTCAAGGTGTATCTCTGGAATTACAGCAAAAAAAAAAAAAAAAAAAAAAAAAAAAACCCATCATGACATGGACAATTGCCAAATCATCTGACTGTGTTTACTTCAAATACTGTATTATTAGTATAATTGGTGTTTAGCTAATATACTGAATTTATTTTATCATCTTCAACGTCAAGATTAATAATCATTCTGAGTTTATTAAATTAACACTTACAGTTACTTGATGTTGATAATTTGATTTAGTTTAATAGTTTATTATTTATGCTGGTGTTTTAAAAGAATAATTAATTATTTTTTTACCTTAATATATGCTCAATCAATCAATCAATCTGTATGTCCACCACAAATCTGTATGTGTTGGTCAGTCTGTCTGTACCACTGTTTGTCTGTCTGTCTGTCTGTCTATGTGATTTCTTGTCAGTCTGACAGTCTGTCAAACAGGACAACAAAGATGTCTAGCCTATGTAAGATTATCCTGTGATATTAAATGTGTGTATGTGTATCGTAAGCTCAAATACAGATCATGCCACAGCCAGGGCCAAGGGACCAAATTTGGCCGTGTTGTCTGAGTGGGAAGGTTGGTATGCTCTTACTCCCCTATTAATCATAGCAATCATATGTCTGTGAGCTCATGCATGTGGAAGAAGGCAGATACTGCTGTCGTCAGAGTGTCTTATTCCTGTGTGCCCTGTGATTCTCCAGTTCAGAAAAAAATGCTGTTGTCTACAGCAGTTCAGAGGTTGCCCTTTGGCTTTTGAATAATGGAGGGGAGTCAGTTGGTGCATTTGCAGCACGTACTTATCAAGAGGGCTGAGAGTCTCGTCTCTCAGTGGTCAGTGCTATCGTTGCGATATATCTCACCTGTCCGGAACTTCCTTAACTAATAGACCTGATAACGTTGCATTCAGCTACTTTAAGCTGTGAATGAGTCTTTACGTGTATATTGCTGTTCATGGTTCTCACCATCCTGCCTCATATCCAGGGTTCACCACATAAACACTCACCCGATCTATTGTATCTCTGACCAGGATAAAGTGCAAGATTTAGCCTGATCATAACATAGCCAGAAAGATTGGAACTGAGCAGGACTTGTTTTGTATTTAATAAGATAGAGTAATATTTTTCCAGGTTTAGATTAATAACCAGATAAAAGGTGTGTTGTATTGATCCCCAAGGGTAAAATTTGGGAACTTTCCAAAAAGGCAGCAGTTTATACAGTATATATGAAAACAGTGGTGCCATTTCTGCACAACCTTAAGCTATGTTCTGTGTAAAGGCTAGTCCCAATTTAGGAAGTAATACATCTAGTTTCCTTATAAACCCCTAAACAATGTACCAAAGTGCAATTCATCAATGCTGAAAATGAATTATTTCATATTCACAGAGATGGTAGTTAGAGTGCTATAAGTACTGTAGATATGATTTTTTTTTTTTTGTGTGTGTGTGTGTGTGTGTTTTTTGTCACATGCTTTGGTAGTTTTACAAGAATGACTTTCTGTTAGGATTTCAGCATTTTAACAGCACCAATTTTAAAAGACTTAATCTTTTTCAGAGGCTTTTAGTGTGAAGAGTAAGTGCAGCAACCCCCCACCACCACCCCCCACCACCACACCACCACTCCCCATCCCAAATCCCCTCTTTGTCCGGCTTCTCCCCATGAGCTATGGGGGAGAAATGGTAAAGCATTTGTGCACAGCAAGGTTAGCTGGTTTGTGGAAATAATTGGCCCAATTTGGACTCAACTGTGGCATTTTGAAAGTAGTGGATCTACTTTGGGGACTTTGCGTCTTGTGGTTCTTTAGTTTTAAAAATAGCTCTCCAGTTAATGGGATATTTTGGGGGAGGAAAAACATTCTATGCATTTTAATTGTTTTGAATTAGGAACAAAGTGTCAGTCCAAAAACATTTAATTCACCTTGTTGGATGTGTACTGTGGAATACGGAGTATTAATTAGAGAAATGCTTTTTGAATTGCTGTAGTTGTAATGTCCTGTGCCACAAAGGGACCCATAAGGCTTTCTTCATAGCTCTAAACTCATACATACTGTAACTGGGCAATGTACCAGCATGGAAAATGTGCAAAAAGTGGTACCTTGGTGTATTTCAAACTTTATGAACCTACTTCGAGTGAGGTGGGGGAGGTAGGAAATGGGCCACAAATTGCCAAGTGCATTCTGAACAAATTGGAAATGTTGGGTAAATTATCCCACACCTATAATCAGTCAGCAGTGGCTGGTCTCTGGAGTTAGCAGGTGGATAGCTCATTACGCTCTCACCTTCCCACTGCCCTTCACATTGGGCTCGTTTTACCACTCCAGCACAAGAGCAGCTTTCTGCCTCTTCATTCTCATTCTCACATAAACGGCTGGATTTTATAGTTTCAAAAAGACATTTCCTTTTACTCATACTGTATGATGATACAATAATTGAATAGATGCAATTTGGACCTTGTACAGTTACTTGCTTTTGTGCCAATTGTATTCAGAACTTCAATCAAATGCAAATAAAACCTTTCAG
This sequence comes from Clarias macrocephalus, assembly GCA_011419295.1. NCBI lineage: Eukaryota > Metazoa > Chordata > Actinopteri > Siluriformes > Clariidae > Clarias > Clarias macrocephalus. Next base: position 145,149 of record JAAGKR010000277.1, read on the forward strand.
TCAATACTGGTAGTTTATACACAGATCAGTCGTAACATTACAATGCAAAACATTGTGCCCAGTATTGTGTAGGTTCCCTTTGTGCCACCGGGGCAACTCGAGCCACTCAGGACACGACTCCATGCACAGGACCACGCTGTGGTGTCTGGAACAGTATGTTGGCAGCGGATCCTTTGGGTGGTGTAGTTTGCGTGGTGGGGCCTCAAAGGAATGAACTTGCTTGTCCGGTGTGTCCCATGGGTGCTTGATGAAATCTGGGGAGTTTGGAGGCACAGATGACATCCTTGGGCTCTTTGCCTGCTGGTCCCTATACGTGGCGGCCTGTGGTGCACTCAGTGTTCTGTTGCCTTTCTATCGTGGTCAACATTGATTTTTTCTGGCAAGTTCTGCTGCAGTGGCTTTTTTTTGGGGGGGGATCAGCCCAGATGCGCTAGTGTTTGGTCGCCACAGTTACCGATGAATCTCCTGTGGCCGTGATCATGTCTCTGGTTTACTGGTATATAATTAATAACTAATGTTAATATGTGGACATTACGACTGATCAGTGTGTATTCCCGGTGGCACATGACGTGTACTGTACAGTATAGTAAGCAGCACACACACTGAATGTAATGAAAAACCATCCAATATACATGTTTAAATTTCAGTACCATGATTTAGTCTCATAAAAATGCGCAAACTCAGAACATACTGTATGTTACAAAAAGCCATAAATAGGCTGTGTTTGGATCAGTTGTTACATAACCTGCAGAATAATGAGCGAGGATGCTACATTGTTGAATTTAACCAGACTTACACTGATTAAAGTGATAATTGCAATCAGGAATATTCATAAACCAATGAGATCACAATTAAATGTTTAATTTATTGCTTACCATTGTCTTGTAATTTTTTTTATTATGTTGTATCTTGGTTTTTTAATTGCAATACATTTGCCAACAACGACAACAAATTTGCAACATTTTCTATCCGTGTATTCTCTATCTCTCAATTCTTTGAGGAGATAAAAGGCAAATGTTTGTCTTTAACGGCACTGGGCTTTGTGGTGGACACCTGGCAGCCTGAAACTGAATGCAGAACTGAATCCAGGCTATTTTTTAATAATCTGAAAGCCGCTCCCAGAAAATTAACTTAAGCAGCTGTGTAACCGGTCTCTGAGTACAAGTCACTTTCCCCAAGTAAATATTTAACTCATATTTGGACTCTGAATATGGCCTATTGTGAATAAATCCAGCATTAAAGGAATACAATGATATAAAGATTCGTTCTCAAGTCTCAAAGTTCTGTAGTATAAAACACAGTCAAATGAGTAACCGGCTTAAGTATGGTCACATCCTGGATAATAAACAAAACATTTTCATGAGTCAAAAAGAATGTTTCTGGATGACGCAGTGGCATTTTATAACCATTGTGGCAAAAAAAATGTCTGGGATAGTTCCTTTGCTCTTCGCGATCGGTAGACAGCGGATTCGGACCGATGTTGTCTTTATTGTGTCCCTTATGACCTCATATACAACACTTTCCTGTGTTTGTATCTTTCCAGGAAGTTCTAATAAACTGGATTCAGGTGGCGGAAGGACGCATATACTCTGTATGAGGATGTGAAGTGCAGCAAGAGCAAACACTTCTCTCTGTTTTCATTGTATACCCAGATGACGCTCTTATTTAATACATATGTCAGAGTAAGGTGTAAAAATTTTCACTGTAGTAAAATGACTAATTTTTGTAATTAGTTTCAACTAATTACAAAAAAATTAAATTAAATTAAACATCATATTACACATGTACAGATTGTGTAATCAGAAACATAAAAAAGTATGACATGATATAAAGAAATAAATATTTTTGGGGCTAGTTAAATATGCAGTACTAAGTTGATAATCTAGCAATTCAACATAATCACCATTAAAACTTTGTAATAGTTCTAATTTTATATGAATCCAAATTTCGACTCAATTTCCTGCACTGTGAAAGCAACAAAAATTTCAAGGTCTTAGGAAATTGTAGGGAGAACGCTGACACATTAATCAGTGTATTGTCATGGTTTGGGAGAAATGGCAGCTGTCCAATAAAATTTAGGTTATTCTTGAAAAGTGGAAATGTAATCATAATCCAAACAACAAGGTTTATGGAATGTAACAGTGGATTATAGGGGCGTGTAGATGGTTCATAGTCTTCATAGATGGTTCATGATTCGTTGTTAAGGCCAAACATATGCTGAATGACTGTACATTGATGTGGACAGCTTTGAGCTGTCTCTACTGGAGTGTTCGTAAAAAAAAAAACCTTTCATAAAGGGGTGGTGAAGCAATTTCACGAAAATGGCTAAATCCAGTCTCGTGCACTACAACCCTACTACAGGGGTCAAAGGTAGGGGTCAAAGTTGAAGGTGTTAGACTGTGGATCAGAAGGTCACAGGCCTCAGCACCACCATACTACCACTGTTGGGCCCTTGTGCAAGGCCCTTAAGCCTCAACTGCTCTGATGTATAATGAGATAGAAATGTACAGTACATCGATCTGGATAAGGACATCTGCCAAATGCCATAAATGTAAATATACTACATGGTTTGTTTGTATACATACTGTAGATGCTACACTGCATTTATTAGGGAAGTATGCAGCAGATGCCAAGCTTCTGTCACAGGTACCCAATTGACAGGTATCCAGGTCACATTTGTGCAAGTTTGCAGACAGTTTGTAACAATTTGGCCTGAGTTTGGCACGATTTATATCAGAGTCATTGTCGAGAGTACATCCTAACTCGCAGCTGATGCATAGCCAATTGGTAGGTGATTACAGATAATAGAACGACACAGAGTAGCTACCAAGAACTGTCAAGAATTTCAATTCAGGTTTAAGTTCAGCACGCTCTCACGACCAGTCCAGGAATGTCGGACCGCGGCTTTAGGGTGAGACCAACTTGAAAGAAAGTATTACTAAAGCTGGATTATGTAGTTTTATCCAAAATGGTTTAGTTACCTACTGATGGAATGTGAAGCACTTTCAAGTTTCCAAATTCCTTTCTCCAAAAAATAGTCGCATTTCTAAAAGGATAAGTCGTTACAGATTAAGAGCTTAATTTATAAATGTATTCTGCTGAAGGAATCACAAAGTGCAAAGAACTGAACTTCTGAAATCTGTTATAAATGAGTTTTGAATAAGCAGGATTTTCTGTTTCTTTCCCAGTATGGGCGGGGTCTTTTCAGTTTTCTGTAATATGTATATTTGTCTGCTGTTTCTCTGAGTTCATGAAACAAAACCTCTGTTACACCGTATAGTACCAAAAATGTGTTCACATTGTGCCACACTGAAATGTATGTAACGAACGACATACAAGTTTGTAAGGAAGAAAATATGACGTAGTGATGCTTTAAATGGAAAATAATCAATATAGGGACAGGATGATATGGTCTAACCTGAGGCAGAGTCTGGTTTAATATTTAACAACTCATTGTTTTCACCTTATGGCACCGTGGCATAGTGGGTAGCACAGTGGAGTTGCACCTCTGGATTCCCGCCTTGGGTCTGAGTGTGGGAGGTTTGCATGTTCTCCCTGGTATCTTTCAGGTACTCAGGTAAAAGTCATTTCCCCATAGTGTGTACTGTACTGTATGCTTGTGTTCCCTGCAATGGACTGGGTCTCCATCCAGGGTGTACCCTGCATCATGTCTCCTGAGATAGGCTTCAGGCTTCCTGCAACCCGGAACAGGATAATCGGTATAGAGAGAAAATAAGTGACAGTGTTTTCACTTTTAATGTCCTTCAAACAGTTTAGGATGTTAGCAATAATACTCTCCTCTTGGTGTCAGAGTGCATTCGATTTTAATGCACAGTTCCCTAAAATTCCTATAACATAGTCCATTATCTTTTTCAAATGAATTTTCAAGAGAATACCCTTCTTAATAGTGCATGAAGTTATTATCTGCCCAACTTGAACCACCTAGTGTACGTCCTCTGTATTTACACCACCGTCCTATCATCACCTTTCTCTCTCTTTTCCACTTCTTCTCTCACCTCTCTGTTCCTCTCGTGCACTGATCATCATGCAGTTCAGCTTTTCTCAGGCTCGAGCAGCCGAAACTCTCCTTGTTCATTTGCAGGCACCGTTCTGGGAGATTGTCAGAAGTCATTAGCCGCATGTCTGTAGAGGTAGAAGGACTGCGGGGAGCTACGGCCCCGTGTTGCGTGTCATGGCTGTCTGCTCCAGTCTCCACTACCGCTAATAAAACCAGACAGCGCTCAGGAAACCTGTGCCAACACGGCCCGAATCAATTGACCATTGCAAGGTCAACATGCTACAGTACCACAGGGGTCTGGAAAGTGCTGCGAAGAAGGTAAGTGTGAGAGAAGGTGGCACTGCTAATGTAGAGTCATGGCTAATTTTCTAATTCTGGTATGCTGCTGTCAAACTATAATTTTGCGAGAGAGTGTGTCCCTAGTAGTTTTTAGGCTTTTACTTTTACCTTTATTATGGAATGGAGTCTCCATCATATCATCTCATTCAACAAGTTAATTCAGAAGCATGTAGGACATCTGTGAACTGATAGGGGTTGATGGTCCAAAGTCAAACAGTCATACATACATAAAGAATAAAAAAACAATAGAAGCAAACAACCTATTGATGGAAAATCCTTGTCAGTCAATATGTTCAGATAGTCAGCTGATCTTATTTTTAGAAACATAATATTGCTAAAGCTAGGCCTGACCAAGTGAAGCAAACCCAGATCATACTGTAACATTGCCCCAACAGGCTTGTATGATAGGTACTAGGCGCTTCACCCACCTCTATTCCTACCCTGATGGAACACGGCATATTTGGACTCATCATGATGATTAGTCTCACTGATAAGTACTTTTCTTAAGGTTGCACAGCTGTTTAGTCCCAATCCCTCAAGTTCTCTTCACATTGTGAGTGTAGAAATGCTCGTACTTTCACTATTAAACATTAAACACAGCCATGATTTCTACTGTTTATTTTTAGTTAGTTTTAATTAACAACTTGACTTCATCAAACCTTTAAGTTACCTACATTCTTGATTGTCAAAAATCTTTTTCTGACCACATTTCCACCTCTAAAATGGTGGTTCACCCCTATCCTTCCAGGTTTTAATAATACATTAGACAGTTCTTAATCCAATTTCATGTTTTAGTTTAATCTATAGTTTTCTTTTCTTGAAGCAGGAGAATAATTAAACCCTTCTGAAACAGAGTAACATTTTTACCGTGACCACAGGATATGTCTTCTAACATCGATGTTTAAGAAATGAGAAGCTAATTCACTGCATCTCTCCCACTTACTCACTCATCATCTATACTTGCCTTATCCTGTATACTGTACAGGGAGCCTGGAGCCTATCCCAGGAGACTTAGGTCTCCCTCATATCATCACAAGACAGGGTACCAATCCATCAACCATGAACTTACTGTACACACTATGGGCAATTTGGGACACTGATTACAGGGAGCACAGGGAGAACATGTAAATTCCATGCACACAGACTCAAAGTGGGACTCAAACCCAGATCCTGGAGGTGCAAGGTGACGGTGCTAACAACTACGTGCCACCCTCATTTCATCAGTTTGGTCTAAATAACTTGTTGCAGCTGAAACATATTAATCACTTCAGTAATTATTCAATGGAAGGCTCAGTATAGCTTAGTTAAATCCGGGTGGTGATGTTTGTTTTTGGCAGGACAGTGTACTGTATCACTTTCTATCACTTTATCAGATTGCAATAAACTTGAATAAATATGACTATTAAACTTAGACTTGACTAAAAATTGACCCTTTTAAAACTAATTTGGAGACCCATCTGAATGTCTGAAAAGTGGACTTCACATGGAAGGTCCTTTGTAAAGCAAGGTTACATTAGTGCATCGTGAAGACTGTCCCATGCTACAGCTTTACTTCTTTCCTGACTGTTACAAAGTGCTGACACTGGAGACTCCTTTTAAAAAGGCTAGCTAGACATCTTCTCACAGAAAACTTCACCTTATTAAATTATTTATATGGCGCATCCTTCATACCAAGCCCTGTGTAATTTATTACTATAGACATTATATTATATTAGAATCAGGTCAGCGGCATGGTGGTTAGTTAGCAGTTAGTTAGGTAGTTAGCACAGTGGCCTCGCACCTCCAGGGTCGAGGGTTTGAGCCCTGCTTCGAGCCTGTGTGCGTGTCGAGTAAAGCATGTTCTCCCTGTGCTTAGTGGTTTTCCTCTGGGTACTTTGGTTTCATCCCACAGTCCAATCACATGCAAAGTATGATAATTGGCATTGTCAAATAGCCTGTAGTCTGTGTGTGCTTGCACCTTACAATGTACAGGATGTACCCCATCTCGTGCCCCGAGCTTCCTTGGATAGGATCTGGGCTTCCTGCAACCCTTTACAGAATAGAGACTGAGTGAGTGAGTGAGTGAGTAAGTAGAACCAGGTCTTTGATTTAAATCTTGTAGCCTGGATTGCAATAAAAACTGTTTTTATAGAAAAACAACCAACACCTTTTAAACAATCAGATTTAAAGAATGCATGTCATAATAGAATGCTGTAATGAATATGAATATACAAGAATGGAAAGTAAAGTAATGGAAAGTAAAAATTTTTTAACTATACAGCTGTTACTTCTGTAATAAAATCCCTTTTGCTATCTGTGAAAAATAAGAAAAATGAAAGTGTTTATTCTTTTCCTGCAGGAATTATTCCACAATCGCAGTAGTGGTAAATGAATAGAGCCCGGCTGAACAGTGCACGTTTATCATTACCCTGTCATCCAATCCTAACACCTGTATTGTGTGGCACATATTGTGTCGAGATCATTGTCTGGATTAAATTAAGTGAATGATTTTATGTTAGAGTCATTAATATTCCTCACTTCTTCCCCCGACGGCCACCCAGTAGACAGCTATTCATACAGTGACATTTAGCTTTCTATGTGTGTGTGTAAGAGAGAGAGAGAGAGAGAGAGAGAGAGAGAGAGAGAGAGAGAGAATGACACCCACTATAAAAGAGCTTCTTTTGTATACACATGGTATATGTGTATGTGTGAGACAAATGAAGGGGGAAAAAACCAGCGAGAGGGAGGGCATGTGTGTGATATGTGTATGAGTGGGGGGGGGGGGGGGGGGATTTTTATTTCACTTTTTTGTCTCCTTCCATCCTCATGTCTTATTCTCTGGCTGACATTTTCCACAGATTGGGTCCGCAGCTGTCTGTCAGAGCGGTAAAGAGAGAAAAGCAGGCGGCCGTTGCTTGCTTTGGCCCCTTCGTCTTTGTTTTCTCAGCTGAAGCCGCAAGAACAGTCTGGAATAAATGCGTCCAGTGAGCTCAAGTTCTCCTGTAAGTCCTGACGTTTTGTCTTTCTGAATGACTATTAATTGAAAAAAAGCCCTGATGTTAGCATCACTCCAAACATGTGAGCTTAATGAGGTTTGATGTGATCATTTGTCAGGCAACCGTGATGATGTCAGAAAACTGATTTTTATTCCATAATAGCTTGTATCTTTCACCCCCCCTCCCCAATCCCCCCCCCCCTCCCCGCCCAAGAAGTTGACAACAACAATCCTTGGTCCATTGTTTGGATTGACAGCTGAAGAAAGGCGGTCTTGCTCGGGAGGATCGCAGACGGTTAGCAGTATCAGTGCCGCCGCTGATGAGGTGCTTGATTATTTTGACAGTTTAGTCTCCAAAAGTCAGTCATGCAAATCAGCAGCGCCATAGCCAAGAAGAAGGAGCAAGATGGAGATCCACCTGCTAACCATATGTCCATATCAACAAGTATTTATTCTCAAATGTGTGTCGATGTGCTTTCTCTCTGTGGGCTGGAAAGAATGTGGCAGCCATATGGATGGTTCCAGCAGAATATACTACATTTTCAGTTAGCTTCTCTTTTCTTTATTCTTTTTCTTTTTTCTTATTTTGCAGTGTTGCAGTGCTTGATATGCACCTGCTTCAAAATACTTTCGAGAAAGCCAAAAAAAAAGAAAAAAAAAAGGTTTCACGTTGATGCTCTTTTTGATAACTGCATAGAACCTTGAAGAAAGACCAGGCGTGAAGAGAATAGGGGGAAAAATGTGAAAAAGGGAACTAAAGGAATCTGAGATTCTGTGAAACAGGCAGCACAGTGTACTTCTGAACCATGAAGTAGGGTAGAAGTAAGAAAAAGACAGCAGATTTTAGAAAAAAAGAAAAAAAAAGTCAACAAAAGAATGGTAATTACAGGCAGGGTAAAGGGAATGGTGAGTTAAAAATGAGTGTGGAAGTGATTTTATGCAGAAAAGAAAAGTGTAAGAACATAAGGTGAAAAAAGTGACAGAGGAAGAACGAGGAGGAAAAAATAGGAGGTTGAGACAAACAAATACGATGGGGACATAAAGAAAGAAAGGGAAACAGAAAGAAAAAAGAGGAAGACAGACACCAGGTTGCCTCTATGGGATTCCTCCTGAAGTGGCGGAGAGAAGAGCAGCTGTGGCAGCAGAATAAATTTCAATACTGATCCGCTTTAATAAATAACTCAGTGAATCAGAACACCTGGCCCTGCACTCCTGCGTGACTCCACATGAATGTCAGACTTCGATGAGCTGATTACACACCCGGCAAAGAGAGAGAGAGAGAGAGAGAGAGAGAGAGAGAGAGAGAGAGAACAATCCCATTCAGCATTGTGAGTTTAGTCTGTCTATCTGCCAGACTGCAATTGGTCATCATATCAGCAAAGGAAATGAGAGAGAATGGCTCCAAAATAGCGTCTGTTTCCCGGCTGAGCCACCAGCTGAGCACAACACACCCACTCACGGCAACTCCACATAAAGTATTAAATAACAGAATATAGATCAGAGGTTAGATGAATGAATCTGTAAGTTAAGACTCAATATAATGTGTATAGCCAAGGAACAGTGTGATGTGACTAGATACAAATATAAATATATAGTCATAATTAATTAGTATTATTAATAATCCTTATAAGTAATAGAAAGAAGGTAGTAGTAATAGTAATAGCAAGTTATAGTAACTAATTGTAATTTATGTTGTTGTTGTTGTAATTATTAAAGTAATACGAAGTATGCTGTATATATCTGTGTATATACAGTATATGTAAATTAAAACATACACACTTTTCAGGAAATAAAAACTTGTATAAATAGTTTATGTATATACAGTGGCCCTATTGAAGTGATTTCTTGATCGCGAACAGGTGTGGCAGTAATCGGGTCTGGGAGTGGCTAGAGAGTTTTAACTCAGGTGTGATAAGTTATGTTTTAACAGGGGGACTGCATGATGTGTTTACTTGTGTTATATTTGACTAATATTTAAATTTGTTTGATGATCTAATACATTAGAGTGTGACAAACTGGTGTACCCCACCTTGTGCCCCACATTCCATGGGATAGGCTCCAGGTCCTCTGCAGCCCTGCCCAAGTGATAGGTGGGGAGTTAACCCAAATACCTAACAAACAGACAGGTCTTTAGTCATTGTTTATTTTTAATAACTGCCAGTGCCTTGGATGTACAGACGTCTAAAGGAAGTTCATTCCACCAACTTGTTGCCGGATTAGAAAACAGTCTAGATGCAGTTGCAGTCTAGATGTCTTCCCCGATCCTTGAGAGATGGTGTGAGCAGTGCTGGAGGATCGGGGGTGAATGTGGTGTGGTTCTTCTGATGTTATAAAGAGGAAAGTATAAGAGCAAGTAAGGGTAGCAATGTGAGGGGAAAAGGACCCCTGAGCTACCCCAAAGTTACCCCAAGGTTGTGGGCAGTGACTAAAAGAGTGAACTGAGTGTTGTCTATAGCTGCAATAGCATGATAGCAGGACATTCCACATTATTAATTTAATTATGGATAAAAAAAGAAAAAAATATATATAAGATATGTAATCTTTAATAAATGACAAACTTGTTAGCACTAGCAAAAAGAGGAATAAAGCACAGGACATTTTGCTATTGGTAATTAACCAATAGGATAGATGTGTCAAATGTTGCTTTTGAAAATGTTATTTTGTAGCTAACATATTATTCTTAGGGCTCTAGCAATTAAAATAAATTCAAATGTTCGTTAAAAAAAATCGAAGAAAAAAAATAAAAAATGAGATAATGTTGGAACGAGTAATGAGCCAAAATCACACCCTTTAGAACGATTACTAAACAAATGAATAAATGCAAAGGCATATTAATGAGGCAGGAAATGCACTGGAAACGTGATTAATGAACATGTGATCAGCACTGAGATCATGGAGGATAAACATTAGACTACTGACTTCCTGAAAAAAAAAAAAAGTTAATGACTGTTGCAAGAGTTTAAGGAAAAAGTTCACAAAACTATAACACAGAGTAGAAAATGTGAGGTCTGGTTCTATCTAATTGCAAGCTCGAATATCAGGGTTACAAATTAGCTCATGTAAAAATCTGTGCAGTTTATAATTACAGTGTGTCGTACAAGGTCTAATATAGCATTCAAACTTTTATCTACCACTACATCTCAGTCTCTCTTCGATTCGTTCTGTCTCCATTCCATTTCCTGGGGTCTAGACCTTTGCCACAGGAACTGCAGTTCATTCCGCTAGACGGGCTCATCTCTGTCATTAAACTCATTTACCAAACACAATGAGGTTGACTAATAAGTAATTCTAATTAATATTCTCATTACTTTTTCATAATTGCTTGCACTTTGATTATGGTGCACAAGGGTATCGCACAGCTGATATGTGATAGAAGAGTATAGTCATGTCCAATTTCGACATAGACTAACTTCACTAGCTTGCTGAATTCCATTAGCCTTTGGTGATAATTACGCATGGCCTCTATTAACTCAGATATTAATATAACTGAATATTTTAGTTTCCTAGGAAATGTGATGGAATTACATGTATTGATTTATTCTGCATCACATCTGTAACCTAAGCATGTACCTTATGTTACTATACACTATATCACTATATCACTATATCACTATATCTATACTATACTATACTATACTATACTATACTATACTATACTATACTATACTATACTGTGCACATGTTTCACTGTGTTCCCCTGTAAACATTGTGTACTATGCTTAAAGCTTACTATATGCACTATACACTCACAGATCACTTAGGAAAGGATGTACACCTGCTCGTTTATGCATTATTCCAAACAGCCGATCATATGGCAGCAGTATAATTGATATACACCTGTCTCTCACTCATTGTCGATTACTTTTCAGGGGACTCGTGACATGAGATGGGATACACACCAGACAGGGTGACAATTCATGTCACTCACTCACACACTATAAGGAATTTTAAACTTTTGTTTGTTATGAAGCCTGTGCAGCAGGATTACTTTATGGAAATAAAATGACATAACTAATGTTACATCACATTAGGGGATGTGATAAGCACCAAACTGGAAGGTGACTCCAAAGATCATATGGTTGCAAAAATGACTGACTGACTAATGGCTCAGGGCATTTATTTTAAAATGACACAGAAAAATAGATTTGCGTCTTTCTGTGTGTGTTGCTTTCTTTGAATGGAGCAACACACACACAGCAAGAACACAAACAAATTATTTGTAATGTCATTTGTCATGCAAAACATTTTTGTGTTCTATTTGTTGTATTCCTGTATACACTGAAACAAGCCTTCATGTCGCCAGTTGTTAGCTGGAACACTAACGAACACAACTTTTCCTAAGGTTCCTGCCATGCTGAACTTTGTGGTTGATACGGAATATAAATGAAAGTGTGTGCATGAGAATAAGAAGGCTTTACACATTATGTGCATCACTACAGTACGAGATGATGATGATGATGATGAGTGTGCGAGCTAACACTGCCGAAATGACAGCATGCAAGTTCAAGTCTGAGGCCTGCCAGCTCAGCACCCACATGTGCCATCTCCAAATGGCACACCGTATGTGGCGCTCTGCTCCCTGATGGTCTGATGATGGCAGTAGCAGGGATCTTTTATCCCACATACAGTCCTCTCCGCAAGCAGCTTGTGAGCGGAGCTCGCTGTCATTGCACTGTCAGGCAAAAACAGGTGGGTCCCCCAAATCCCTTCATCTGCACCCCAGAGAGCCATCAGCACCCTTCCACATGCCCCATGATGGAGCTCCAGGTCTGTGGGGAAGCTCCAGATGCATACTAGCTCTGGAAAGAGGGGGAAGGTAGAAATCCAGATAGAAGAATCGACAATAATCGGATGATAAATTCCCTAAACTAAACCAATTTACAAAGTCACAAGGACATCTCCTAATACCTTCTCCTTAGAATGAACTGAAATAACATAACTGGAGAATTTGTGGTATTAATATAATGTATATATATATATTTGGCAGATTTAGCAGTTTATACATGTACAAATTGGTCACTGTCTGAATGGTTATGTAGAAAGAAAGAGAAAAAAAAACAATGATTAAAAGGGCGGAATGGCATCCTATGGCAATCAGAATAAAATTAACCAATCACAGAACAGATAGTACGGAGAAGCTGTTCCTATTATATTGCATAGTGATACTTGATGGTTTGATTTCATGGCAGGAATGTTTTAGTTATAGGCCTTTGTATAAAGGGTCAAAATGTAAAAGGTCAAAAGATTTTGTATAAATGGCTAGTGGTGGGGGAATCGTTTTCTTTAGATATCTTCTAGGAAATAAATTAAAACAAATAATTAATTCTATTACCTACAAAGTTTGACGTATTAAAGGAATTGTTATACAAACAGTTATGAATTCACTAGAGTGAGACCGTCTGGGTTTAAAATACTGTATATTTTATGCAGTTTTCCCACGTCTTAAAATGAGGCAGAACTATCCAGCGGGTGGGGACTGGCAATGACTAAATTGGGGATAATAGGCTAATAATAGAGGAATAATAAGTTCAACTATTAGCATTTAGTTTCTACTTCCATTAACCAAAAAACACATACAATTATTTGATTTTTTGAAGTGTGACAGAGCTGTAATTAAATTCCCCAAGGCTAGCCTGGAAGTGATATCACATATTTCCTGCATGGCGCCTATAAATACCTCTTTTCTAGCGAGGGGGTCGTTGTTTGTTAGTACTGTTAGAACTCATTACTGATTGACTAGAGGGTGAATTTAAACCTTTGAGACGTTTATTTCACTGTATACATTTGGAGTTTTGAGACAGTCAGAAAATATCCACCTATAGATTAGTCTCCAATCATAAATCAGTTCAATCAAAAGTTGTATTTAATACTTCCAATGTGTTTTTATTATTATTATTATTATTATTATTATTATTATTATTATTATTATTATTCACTTTAAACACTGACAATAACTGGTCATTGGCAATGCAGTATTGCTTATTTGGATTTTTGTTTCATTACAAAAGATCCCAACCTCTAGTCTTGAGTTAGCACTGTAAATACCTTCTGGGGCTTTTTGGACCAGTAGACCTCAACCCTAGCATATCTCTCAAATTGACCTGGCAGGCACATAATCAATAAGAATCAGGCAAGTCCTGGCCTTTAAAGTCATGAGCAAGATGGTAGAGTTTACGTTTGAAGAAATAGCCAGTGAAGAGTGTTGAAGCTTAGAGTTTGCTGGCTCATCAATATTGCATAATAATCTTTAAATAGCATCTAGTTATGCTGCATTTTAGCCAGCACATTGCTTTAAGCAAAGATACAAGGCATCAGAGAGGAGTGGGCCACATTTATGTAAACAGAGCACACGGATGGCTAATTTGATCTTAAAGTAGGCACATTGAATCGATTAAATCCAGGCAGAAAATGCAGCTGTCTCAAAGAGAGCATCAGATGATGGTTTATTCAAATTCATGTACTACTGAATTTAAACATTTTCCATTAAAAAATATGCAAAAGCTGCTATGCACCTAATTCATCAAAGATATAAACATTTAAGTTACATACGATGTGCATTACATGTCTTTCTTTTTAATGTGGAATTTCATGTGGATACAAACAGACACTAGCATCCTTACCAATTATTTTAACAAGGACACCAGTACACCTGCTCATGTAGATGTTTACACCGAACATCAGAATGAGAAGGAAAAAAAAGTGTCATGACATGGGTGTTGGTGCCAGATGGGCTGGTTTGGGTGTTTCAGAAACTGTTGATCTCCTTGAATTTTTTTACTTTACACAGAGCAGTGTGTGTGTGTGTGTGTGTGTGTGTGTGTGTGTGTGTGTGTGTGTGTGTGTGTGTGTGTGTGTGTGTGTGTGTGTGTGTGTGTGTGTGTGTGTGTGTGTGTGTGTGTGTGAAGGGTCTGCAGCCTGAAACACCATGTTGATGAGAGAGATCAGAATAGTTCAAACCAGAATAGTGGTTGAACTTACGTGAAGCCTACAGTAAAATTAATACTCACACTTTACAACTTTGATGAACAGAAAAGCATTGAAACAAGTACAGCTAATCAAACCTCGAGTTGAGGGGCTACAACAACAACAAAAAAGATCGGATCAGGTTTTCTCCTTTTATCCAAGAGAAAAAAAAATCGGATTATTTAATGGGTACAGAGTTACTAAAACTGCTAAATTGAGGACTAGGTTTTGTTGTTGTTGTTGTTGTTGTTGTTGTTGTTGTTCCTAATCTGTCTGTCTTTCCTAATCTGTCTATCGACTGTCCAGTGTGGGCGAGTCTGCACTCATGATAGCCTCAGATTCCTTTGCCTAACTGACAGTGACGGAACCCAATGCAGTTTTCCGCTATTGTACCCAGCCACATCAAGATCTATGTCTTGTGCATGCTGAGATGCGTTTCAGCTCACCACAGGTGTAAAGAGTTATTCTACTCTTCCTGACTATTTTTCTCTCGCATTTCTTATAAACAAGGCGTTTCCGCCTACACAACTGTCACTCCCTCAGTATTTGTTATTTGTTGTTTTTCAAGCCATTGTTTATAAACTCTAGGGCCTATTGTGTGAGAAAATCCCTGGAGAGCAACAGTTCCTAAAACACTCAAACCAGCACATCTGGCACCAGCATCCATGCCATAATCCGAGTCACACTTTTCCTCCATTATGATGTTTGATGTAAATGTTACGTGAAGCTTTTGACCTGTATTTGCATTTATTATTATTATTATTATTATTATTATTATTATTATTATTATTATTATTTTGATATTGTGCTGCTGGTGATTACATAACTGCATGAATGTGCAGGTGTACAGGTGTTCCTAATAAAGTGCTCGAGATTAAAGCCCCTGTTCAATTCTCACTGCAGTGTGTTACAGTGTATTTTTGATTTCAAGGCTTCAGATTGTATGTTGTTTTATATATTTCTCTCTCTCTCTCTCTTTCTCTACACAGGCAAGCTGTTTTGCATTTGCTCTAATACACAGTGCATGAATGCAGGATTAAATAAACAAATGCTGGAGTAAGCGCCGAATGGTATCAGAAAGTCAGCCCCTGGTGCCAGCAGTAATGCTACAGTAGCAGTGGAGCCCGGGACATAAAAATAGGGGAAGGGAGGCGGAGGAAAAAAGGGGGGAATGCTAGCTAATCCCCAAGTGTTATCTCCAAGGTGTTTTGCAAGCTGCTCAGTATGGAAAGTTTGAAACCAGGGTTCGATTAAAGTCTGGGGTCTCTCTCTCTCTCTCTCTCTCTCTCTCTCTCGTCCTTGTCTGTACGGTTCCATTAAAGTCAGGTACAAACCTGCCAGTTCCTTTAGACAACCTGGACACAACAATGGCTTTAACTCGTTACAGTAAAAGTGCTAGTAATTACAGCAAAGCTAATGCTAACCAGTGCAATACGACATTATCCCTGCTGGAGCCTTCGCTACATCACTACTAACAATGGAGTGAGTGAAAACAGACTATAAAGACTGTAATTGAATCATCTCGTGACAAAGGATATACCACACACACGCTGATGAAACCAGACAGTCATCTGATGAGTCGCAACGTGCTGGAACCCTGCGTATGAATAAGTGCGTCTCTGATTCTATAGTAAATGTCAACTCTTCCCTTCAGCGTTCACCACGGGAGTAGGCCGTCGCCGTACTCTTCAAAATCACTCAGCGAGAGTTATTGCGTAACAGCATGGGCGGCTGTGACCGAGTCTGTGGAGTGTCGTCCTGCATCATGCCTCAGAAAGACCCGGAGGGGAGCTGACAGCCTGGATCCTCAGCTCCTGCAGCTTCCCTGTGCAAAAATAAATATATAATAATAATAATAATAATAATAATAATAATAATAATAATAATATTGCTTTCCTGATCCAAGCTTTCTGGACTTGTGACTCATGTTCTGCTTTTGTTAAGGGCCCAGTGTGGATGCAAAAACACTTATTGCCTACTTTTGCTTCAGTGAATGCCATTTTGAACTGCTACTGCAATCATACAGGCTGTCCATTGAACCTGTTCTTGGCCCAGTTTCCCATAAGCATTGAACAAAAATAATGTCAATGCTTCAGAGAGAGAGAGAGAGAAAGAGAGATCAATGGGACGCCTGCTCTGTTATTGTAGGAGGATTTTCTGCTGATATGCTTTTGAGAACCTGAGCACCTAATGACTCAGTGTTCTATAGTTTCTATAAGAAGCATGGCTTATTTGTGCCAGTAGATCATTTCAGCTGGAATCTATGGATATTAGAGTTGGGGTGCAATTATTTGTCACATGTAGCTTACAGTACAGAGAATTAATTTTTATTCACAGTTAAAAATCTGGCATCAGGGTGCAGGGCCAGCCAGGGTACAGTGTCCCTGTTCAGATAGGGTTAAGGGCCTCGCTCAAGAGCTCACAACAGCAATGTAAACCCTAATGCTCAAAGTAATTAAACAGTACTGTTAACTGTAAAGTAATTAAACGGTACTGTTAACTGTAAAGTAATTAAACAGTACTGTTAACTGTAAAGTAATTAAACGGTACTGTTAACTTAAATAATTACAATTAGTTTAAATTAATAGACCTTGATGAGTATTTAGAACTTTTGGTATTTATAAGTTTGTAGAAATGACACTTTTCAAGTTAGCTGAACAAATATTGATATTTTAAGTAATTATACAGTAAGTACTTAAGAACAGTAACTGTCACTTTTAAGTTCCACTAACTTAAAATCTTTCTGCCTAGCGATTTTGTGTCTGACATCACCAGATCAATAGGGCAATTTATTTGATTTGCAACAACTAAAAATATATATAATTGCTATTAAACAGTACTCAATAATGCAAGTAAAGAACAATTCATATGAATGAGTGAATGAATGTTCTGTTTACTTCAAATTGGAAACATCATTACTTAAAAAATCTGATGTAACTGATTACCACTCAAAAATCAAGCTGATTTTTGCCGTTTTATTCAGGTTTAGAGGGAGTGGCAACTTTGCAGTGCTGGGGCTTGAACCACTGACCTTCTGTAACTCAGAGTCTTAACCGTTTGAGTCACCACGGCTCAAATATTTTTAAAGAACTAACCCTGTAATCATAGCATCTGTTCTGTGCCCATCCCAGTACTCTGTTCATTATGAGAATCATTTCAGCACACTTAGAACTGCTCGTCATTACTCTTCTACATTTGTTTAATGCACATGTGAATACTTTGTAACTACATGGCAAGTGAATCAAATCTCTGTAATGACCTGTTGTTTATTCACTCATCGCAAACTGTTTATGAGTCTCTTTGTATAGACGCTCACACTGCTCTGATAGGAACTTGGTGATGCATGGCTGCTGTGGTAGAGTCAAGTACAATGTGTTTTAATGGATAATAATACAGTCTTGATCAACCCCTTGTTTCTTCATATTTTGCTTCCAAAGAACCAGACTTTCTTATGTACAGTATATATTTTTTAGAGAAACAGTTCTCCAGGCTTCCTGAAGGACTTTTTTAAGCTTTCATTTTCAGTACAAGTCCCTGTACCTGAGCCGTTTCAGATAAATGCTTCTTGCTTGTTAAGCAATGTGATGGCAGTTAGTCCAAAATGCAGCCGCCAGGGTTCTCACCAGATCAAGAAAATATGATCATATAACCCCAATATTATCATCCCTGCACTGGCTACCTAGTCAGTTTAGAATTAATTACAAACTAGCATTATGTACGTGCAAGGCTCTAAATGGTTTAGCTCCCACATATCTAGCTGGTCTTCTGAGACGTTACAATCCAACATGTTCCTTAAGATCACAAAACTCTGGACTTCTGGTAGTTCCCAGAATATCAAAATCTACAAAAGGGGGTAGAGCGTTTTCATATTTAGCTCCTACACTTTGGAATAGCCTTCCAACAGTATTCGGGGCTCAGACAGCATCTCTTTACTCTGGCATACACGTAATTCATCCCGTAACCACATACTCCATTACATCTATCCTGAATGGCAACTACGTTAATTCTTTCCACCTGCTCTTTATTTTCTACCCATCCCGAAGCATCTGGAGATTGTGCCAGCTTCAGTAGACAAAGGCCAACCCTGCGAGGATCCTGAGGCATCCAGGGAAGGACCTGCTCCAGCTGAATTCTGCTTCATGATGGTTTGGAGCTACACATGCTGCTCCTGAGCTCCCAGTGATCCAGACCCCATCTGCACCTCTGCACCTGCTGACTCATCCCTGTGCTGAACTGGACTTCATGTTAATTTAAAGAACTTCTGTTATATTGAACTTCCAGCTGCGTAACACACATGATGTTGTTAAATTAATCCTGTTATCCGTTAACACCCAAATGAGTATGGATTCCCTGATGAGTCTGGTTCCTCTCAAGGTTTCTTCCTATTTCCATCTCAGGGAGTTTTCCTTGCCACTGTCGCCGTCACCCTTGGCTTGCTCATCAGGGATGATATCATTATTATCTAGACACATTTTTCTTACTCATACACACTTCCATACATTTTCTTTTCATTTTGTGAAGCTGCTTTGAGACAATGACCATTGTTAAAAGTGCTATAGAAATAAAATGTAATTCAAATGAATGGAATTGAATTGTTAAGCCACACAGTGACCTACAGTATGAATCATTCATTCATATATATACATTTAACTTAAGACATGAACCAGTGAGAAACCGGTGCAGATGATGACAGATGATCAGGCCGGTGATTAGTATACTGGTGATGCTGAATGCGGAGAGCTGGGAAAAAATGAGAGGGGAAATGAGGTCGCTGCTGAGGTTATAAAATAAACAAGCAATTTTGAGATGATATCTTTAGACATTTTTAGTAAAGCATTTGTTCCCATTTGTTCAATTTAATCTACATTATTTTATTTAACATGAAGAAATGAGGGCTGGATCAAGACTTTTGCACACAAATGTATTTCTCTACGTTCATTACGCTCAGTATAGAATGTGACTGACAGTTCAAATGTAAACACGTTAACACCAGTCAGACAGTGACTCACAGTGTGCCAGCAGTGGTCTGTAACTCAATCCATAACAGTTATATACCAGTACAGCTTGTTTATTACATGTTACAGACACCTGTGCTCCCCATAGTTTAAAAACCACCAGCCATGACTGTTATACTGGAATGATGAATAATCGCACTATCCAGTTTCACGCAGACGAGGATGTGTTCCGTTTTGAGTCTGGTTCTGCTCAAGGTTTCTTCCTCATTCCATCTCTTCACTTATTTAAATATACGTCCACGTTTCTGTAAAGCTGCTTTGTATCAGCGTCTATTGCTTAAAGCTCTATACCTCAAAAATGAAACCGTATTAGTTATGCTGGGAGGAATGACCTTTAGAAAGACTCAGTGCCATCATATATACTTATATGCTTCTTTCCCAAGTTCTGCTTTTTCTATGGCTTTGTGAATTTCTTTCTGGTAGCCGGTGCTGAGGGGCGATATGAGCCGGCGCTATTCACGAGAGCATGGCGGCTTCTCGCAGGGACACATTATTTTGCATGAAGTGCAGCGCTCATGCTGAGTCCATCCAGTTTATCGACTGCTTCCTGGAGCAAGCAGTCTTCTACACTCCAGGACGCAGGAATCTCATTTCTATTTGGAGGTTATCTGGAGTCAATATTCTTAAAGGTCTAGTCACGCTAGTTTTATATCAGCAAAACATTGCAAGCAAAATGATATGGGATTCAATGAAATTTGCCAATAATCAGTGGTAAGATTTTATTTTAATCAGTTTTGCCTATGACATACACATTTTCATTGGAAGCCAACTTTTGCTCTTTAGAAAATCAGCAGGATGGAGCGCTTCTCAGGAAAGATCGGGGAGACATGGGTTAGGGACTGTTTAAACTGCGTGATAACAGGATGTGATAACAGGAATTAACTTGTCTTGCAGATATTCCACAAATGTAAAAACCTGATTTTGATTAAATCATCTTCTATATTCTTTATCCGCCACGCTGGCACATGAAACCTTTCCCCGGAGACATGAGGCAGGGTACACCCTGGACACTGTGCCAATCCATTGCAGGGCACACACACACACACACACTACGGGCAATTTGGGAATGCCAATTAGCCTAATCTGCATGTCTTTGGACTGTGAGAGGAACCCGGAGTACCTGGAGGAAACCCACCAAGCACGGGAGAACATGCAAACTCCATGCACACAGACACGAGGTGGGAATCAGACCCTCAGCCCTGGAGGTGCAAGGAGACAGTGATAACCATTATATCACTGTGCCCCATGTACTGTAGCTGTAAAACATACTAGATTTTTTTTTCAAGAAGGCTCTAAAATAACACAAGATTGTCACATTAAATAATTTTCTTGTAATTTTCGGTTAAAAAAAAAACACACCTATTGTTAGATTTTTTTCATTCTATGTTGTATGTTCAAAAGCAACACATGATTGCTTATCAGCAAACTTATGATTGCTGATTAATTAATTGATCAAATATTTATTTATTTATTTATTTATATAATTTTTTAATAATTAAAAATGTTCAGTGGTAGTTTGTTGCATCAGCTTTCAGTCGTGACAGGTTTACGCACAAACCCCTCGATCCTGTGAGAATCTCACGTCATCTTTTGACAGCATGAGCTATTTTATTTACTGTAGGTCTTTACCAGGCATCACGGGAGAATAAGAATAATGTGGATTGAAAGCGATGCAGCCCTGGTTGAATGAGATTGGAACCGTGGGAGATCTCATAGATACGTACCATAAATACCTCTATATGATTATACCCGATCTGAATGTTTTCAATCTGTAAAGTATTGCCGTTATACAGCAGTTTGAATGATGACGAGTGTACCTAAGAGTGGGAGTGAAGCAGGTTTATTGAAGCCAAGAGTCTCAAAGTCTCCCACTGTCCGTGTTCAACAGCTCCCGAGAGCCTGCTGAGTGGAGATGCTACTGATTAATGGCAGGAACATCTAGCCACACAAGATTAGTCTTCATATTCCAGATTCTCGAACGGTAATGGGAGCACTCGTTTAGAAGCTCGTACAGGGAGCCATCAGTCAGGCAGGTTAGCGTGAGCATAGTTCGAACATGTTGCATGTGTGGTTGTGTTTGATGGGGAAAAAATTCTGGGTGTAAGATAGAGGGATGTCTTCTGTCTTTTTCTTTTTCTCCCTTTAGTGCCTTTAGACACCACTCACCATCTGCTCCAGCTGACTCTGCTGTTGTTCAGCGAGAGTCTGCCAGCTAACAGCTAACTCACTCTGACACATGACCACACACACACACACACACACACACACACACACACACACACACACACACACACACACACACACACACACACATGCACACCTGATGCATCACACAGAGAGAGAGAGAGAGAATAAAAAAAAGGGAACAGCTAGCACCATCAGGAGTCATTCAATTCCCTGCGGCTTTTTGTTTTAAATTATGAGGAAGCCTAAACTGGGCCAAATGAAATTCTACATTTCAGTGCTTTTCTTCTTCATTTATTGGTCAAATTCCATGGCCTACAGCCAATCATATCCCACCTGATGCATGCAGACACGCCAGCCACACATCCCGGCTTTGTCACGGTGTGCGCCAAGGTGAACACCCCTTCGTTCGTTCTGCAATTCTTCAATTGCGTTTATACTCAGCTGGATTAAGACAGGCGCAAGCCACATACAATTCACAAATCAAACTCCCGCTCGGGGGAAATGAGGCCCTGCATTGAGAAATCACTTCTGTGAAACAATACATCCACACATCAAGTTGCATTCACAGCTCTGTTCGTTTTTTTTTGTGTGCGTGTGTGTGTGTGTGTGTGTGTGTGTGTGTGTGTGTGTGTGTGTGTGTGTGTGTGTGTGTGTGTGTGAGAGAGAGAGAGAGAGAGAGAGAGAGAGAGAGAGAGAGAGAGAGAGGAGGGATGTGGATGTGAATAAAATATCCAAGTTTATCAGGGAGAGGGATTAGGCCGAGGGGCCGGGGACAGACAAACCGAGGCAGAGGAGATTGGCATCAGAAGAGAGAGAGGAGATAAGCCTTACTAGAGGGGAGAGATAAGACCAAGGCTGATTGGATGGGTGTGGAAGGCAAACACACAAGCGTGTGTGTGTGTGTGTGTATGTGTGAGTGTTGGGAAGAGAAGGCGTCTGCATTTAAGGTGATGAAATTTGAGCACTGTTAAAGGTCAGGCTGAATGACACATCTGTAGTCTCGCAAGAAGAAAACAATGAATGATAGAAGGGCCATGGTAAGTTGTTTTGACTTGACATTCGCATTCACGCATCCCCGCATCAGCAAAGGCAATACTGTAATAAATGCTGAAGACACAACACGGCACCCCTCCAACACTGTTAAGGAAAAAATAGCATTTGTTCCTAGGTGCTGGATCTTTAAGTCACAAAGACAAGGCCTAAGGGAGGTGCAAAAATAGCTAAACTGTTAATGGCTGCATATAAAACCCATGAATTATTTGTTGTTTTTTGCTCTGAATGTTTTCTTTCTTTGTGCACATTTTAGTTGAGCGTTATTTGAACAGAGGAAAGCTTAGACAGAGAGGGAGGCATTTGTACAAGAGGTGTTCAAGTCAAACCGGGACTTTTGGTTGTTCCGTTATAAGAGTAAAAATAATAAATCCCTTTATTTCTCTATATAATCCCATGCTACACTAATGCACTTATCCCAGTGTTTCACTACTGCTTGGAAAATATTCGCCGTACACTGGAGCCGTGATCGGACTTCCTTCTTCACGCCCGATATGCTGGACTCCTACAAACTCCTTTAACAGCCCATACATGTAGAAATCGCTCGGAGTGAGGTCAGGACTGTACTGGGGATGTTACGATAACTCCCAGCCGAGTCCATACAATGTGCAGGTGGAGTTGGTGAATAATTTTGAGTACAGCAGACGACAAGTTATCTCTTAATTTTCAAGGGAGTTCCACTTATTGAATGTTCACGGGAACGACTGCAGTGGGCTTCAAACCATCTCGACCGGGATTATCATTCACGCACCTACAGCCTTCTTAAAAAATAAAAAAAAAACTTTCTCTGTCTCATCACTGCACTGAGCTTGATGTCTTCTCTAAATTTCAATTGCTTTCAAGAGACATTTCATCCAGTCCTGGTTTGACTTGAACACCCCTCGTATAAGGAATAACATACTGTAATGTGCTGCTGTAGGAAATAATCCCTAACAGGGTGATATGATATACAAGTTTTTTGTTCCTGTTATATTACAGAGATTACAATTTTTAATAATATCAAAATGTCATGCTTTTTACCATTTATACTGTATTTACATATAATGTTATGGAACACCTGATTGTTACCATGCTTGTTCCATAAATGCTAAACGTACTGTACAAAAAGCTTCACCATATCCATAATTATACACCTGTGTATTGCTAAGTTACAACGGATTTGAAACCCATTTATTATCAGACTTAGAGGCAAAATATCTGCCATACGTTTATACAGTACAAGAGCTGTTGCTATAGAAACAGTGACGTATTAAAAGAAGTGCATTGACATAAACCTGTGATTTAAATTACAGCCAAATTGATAGAAATGACATCCAGCATCCAGAAATACATCACAGCAGCTTTGTTCATTAAGAAGCCATAAGTTTCAACAGCCATAATTTGGTGACATTCACCAATTTGGTGAGATCTGATTACAACTCCTGATGTGACACGTAAACATTCTTCTCTGCTCAAAACAAGATCTGTCTCCAGTCTCCACAACCAGAAGAGGACAAAACTGAAGCATAAAAAAAAAAAGAAATCTCTCTAGTCTAGTCTTTCCATGATTGTCTCAACAACTTAAGCATTATGAACTTCAACAACTTCAAATCTCCACATTTACAGCATCAGTGGCGGCACAGCACGTTGCAACTTAGCACCAAATCCAGCCTTGTTACAGTACATCGCTGTGTTTTTATTTCCAACTTGATTGACATCCTTTGAGTATTCTGCACCATTTGGGGCCTACTATTGATATCTCAAACAGCCGCGCCATGCAGAAAAACCCTATCTGTGTTAGCAATCTAATAACCTGTCTCCGAGTGTCATTTTTCACATTCTGCAGCAAGTTTCCATTTGCATGTCAATAGCTGAATCAGTGCCCTCTTTCCACATCAAGTGTTGATAGAAATGAATCTTGTTTTGGCAGGAATGCTTTGAGAAGTGTGCTTTCTATTCTATGTGCTTCTGTCTTACTTGGTTGGAAGAAAAATCAAGTCCTGCTATTTGCTGCTTTACCACTGGCCAGTTACACTTTCTTAGACTGCATGATGTAAATAGCATCAACTTAGATGATACCAAAATTCATGCATCCACACAAATAAGTTTGTAGATTTAGGTGGAAACCAGATGTTTGTCTAGCTATTCACATTCGTCCAAGGTTCCTTAGACACTCATCGGTGTGAATGAGAAATCACTTCAGGGAGTTTACTCAAGAAAAGCCAGCTAGCCAGCGCTAAAAGAACGGAAGTCCTGCTAAATCCCCCCCGTTCTTCCAGGAACTGGTAATCCTTTAATCAATATAACCAACTGAAATGTAGACGCCAGACATCCAGGAAGATTCCTCACCCTCATTCACGTGGAACAATAGAAATGTGAAGCAGAGCATGCACACTGGGGTGGATCCAAGCTCTGGAACATACATTACTAGATTTACAGCAAAGCCCACAGAATTTGGATGCAACCTAGAAGGAAGGACTGAAACCGAGCAAACAAATCGATGAATGTGCCTGGAATGATAGGTGGACCAAAAGCTTAAGGATCGCTGATTTCAACGTGGGACAAACATAGAGCGTGTGAGTAATTGGACTGCAGAACGGCGAGGACGTTTGTTAAGTGGGGATCAGTGAAAACGGATTCCAATCAAGAGCCCAAAGTCGGGAGGATCAGAGCGCCTTATGGAGGGCTGCGTTGTTGTCGCATCCGAGACTGGGTTTACTATCAAGAATGAGGCATGAAAGAAAGGAGGAGACACAGATTAGACTGCAGAAAGAGAGCGAGAGAGAAAGATTATGTATGAGTACGAGAATCCAAGGATGGCAGGAAGCCTGGGCCGCAGTCTCAACCACATTAAAGAGTAGCTGCTTTCAGAATGTTCTCTTCCCCAGAGAGAGTAATAGAAGCCAGGCTGAGGCAGCAAACTGGGCAGCAAGACTACTGAGAAACAGGCTTCCCATGGGGACAAACTCCATGGTGGAAAATAGAGATGCCACATGAAACAAATCTCTGCTTCTGCTGAGCAATTATTTGATTTGCTGCCGCATGAGTCATTAACAGGAGTTTGTAAGTTTGTTTAACTCTTTGTTGTTGCCGAGAGGACTCGTTAATGTATAGCGAGTAAAACACCTTCAGACATAATGTAATTGGAAAGTAATCAACAACAGATTGGTGTTACACATCCTGGTGTAAAACACAGTTACTGTTACCACCTCGAAGTTGATTAGATACAGTACTGTGCAAAAAGTACCTGTGTTATAGACTTTACAAACTGTGTTATAGATTTTTTTTATTTATTTATTTTTTAGGATTTTATTGTTGAGTCAGTACAAAATCATTTCTGATTTTCAAACATTAATGTTACAGAAAAATATTTGCATATCAGATATCATAATATTATACAAAAAAAAATTTTTGCATGTAAAAAAGAAGCAGGTGCAACAATCAACATATTCAGAAGAACTGTGGGTGGCTCTGCTGGATGCTTAGTAAAAATTAGTAGGGTTTATAGTTTGTTTGTTTGTTTGTTTGTTTGTTTGTTTGTTTGTTTGTTTGTTTGTTTGTTTTGCTCTACAGCATGTATTTGCATGTGCCTACACCTTTTGCAGTACTGTATATCAATTGTATATTTTAAAATAATAATAATAATAATAATAATAATAATAATAAATAACAAGACATCAAATACATTTTTATTCAGTGTTGTTGCATTAAATGATGAGAAACAAGTTAAATCCTGTTATCTGTTACTTTAACAACCATTATGAACCTTATCAAGGTTCAGCTTATCAAGAAACTGCAAAAACTGCTCCCTTTCGAAGACCCTATCAGAAAAAGCATGGTTAAAGCCTGACCCCTGACTGCTACAATATATAGTGCAGAAAGTGGAGACTCATCCCATACTGTACTGTATCTCCTCACAGAAAACTTCACCGTATCAAAGACCACCCAAATCTGTTTATGTATAAGTATCTGCTATCTAGCCGTGATGTATTTAACAGACCTATAATCTACATACAGTATAAATGTGATCGAGTGTTAGGATGTGAGTGTTTCCAGGTCAAGATTTAAGTGTTGGGTGATCGTGCCTTTGCTGTGACTGCTTCCAAATTGTGCAATGCCCTTCCACTGGATATAAGCTTGATTACTGACCTGACCCACTTTAAGAATAGACTTTCTTTCTTGTTTTCTCGAGGTTATGATACCCAGTAGAGCATTGTCCTTTCTATATTTCTATAGGATTTTATCTATATTTTATATGTACTTATATTTGCGCTTTATTTGGGTTGTGGTCAACTATACCACAATTTAAGTGTTATATTAATAAGGATTTATTGATTGAACTAGCCACCATACAATACAGTGTTAGTTGTTATTATAGAAATGATAGCTTATTACTTTAATAATGAAAGCATTAATATAAACATTTGATTTCCCTTGCGGCTGGAGCTTTCAGCAATGCTGTGGTGTAAATGTATTTAATGTGCATGTCTGGTCTGATGATCGTTCACTGTTTAGAATTATGATGGTTTCCATTGCTGATGCATTTTGATTAAAAACACCATTATTTGTGTCATGCAATTACCTTGGAATTTCCTATGTTACTCCAGCCTTATGCATGTGATGAAGTCGTGCTTTGTTTTGCCCGTCGCCTGTAATTAGCCTAGGCAGGGCCGGCATGTGGCGACTGTAGGGTGGAAGTCCCCTGATTATTTCACCCTGAAGTCAAACACATTGTACTGTTCAGACAGCACCATTGAATGATGTAGAGCTACACCATGGCCTGTTTAAACCACTCTTCCAATACATGACCAGCTGCCCTGTCAAGCAATTCACCTCTGCTTTCCACCTGCTGCCTTCACAATGAGCTTACTTTATTCTCGTGAAAAGTTGTACTGATGATGTATGGCGGTGACATATAAAGTAAATGCATGGCAGATGTGCTGAGTCCATACTGTTCTCATTACAGCATCTCTGTCTCTCTGGTATATCCTTAACCTTCGTCAACGTGGAATTTTCATGGTGTATATGCAAACACTGAAACACCAATTCAATTCAGCATCTATTATGTACAGTGAAAGATGGTGTATGGTCTATGCGATTACCACAGACAAAGATTTTGACACATTAATTGAAGTCTAAAGACAGTCATTTAAGTGTCATTTATCAAGCTGGGTTCAAACAAATTTATTCATAAACCGTTGTTAAGAGCATTTACAAAAGAAATGTGGTGTTCATGAAAATTCAGTTGGTTGAAGATAAAAAAAATACACATCTGTATTAAACAAGGGCTCCTGAGTTTGTGTAAATTTCACTTTTGGAGCCAATCATGATTAATCAACTTCAGATCTTATACATAAAACTGGTGCTTACTGCAAAAACTTTATACAAATTACCTTGACATTTTTACATCACTGATTTATTTGTATAAAGCACTCTGAGA
This sequence comes from Clarias macrocephalus, assembly GCA_011419295.1. NCBI lineage: Eukaryota > Metazoa > Chordata > Actinopteri > Siluriformes > Clariidae > Clarias > Clarias macrocephalus. The sequence goes on from JAAGKR010000277.1 coordinate 173,114, forward strand.
CAAATCCCGAAAGTAAAAATCACCGATCATAGATCATAAAACACAAATCATAGATTAAAGTACAGGAAATAGCACCGACAGATAGAGGAAGAGTTATAGTGTGTAGATTATATTGTCTTTTTTGGAAAAAAAAAGTAGATAGTTCTCTGTTAACTTAAAATGTCAATCTGTCTTGTCCCGGCTAGCTGGCTAATTACGGTAGCTGTCTAAGTTAGCTAGTCAGTTTTTTTTGTTAATTTATGTTGTTAATTTATGTTGTCATGTCAAGCTGTCCTGTTTCTGCTAGCCGGCTAATTAAGTCTCTTAGTTAGCTAGTTAGTTTTTTTTTTGTTTGTTTGTTAATTTATGTTGTCATGTCAATCTGTCCTGTTTCAGCTTGCCGGCTAATTAGCTCTCTAAGCTAGCTAGTTAGTTTTTTTTGTTGTTGTTAATTTATCTTTTTAATTTATGTTGTCATGTTAATCTGTCCTGTTTCAGCTAGCCGGCTAGTTAGGTTTCCTAGTTAGCTAGTTAGTTCCTGTGAATGTATGTTGTTAATTTATGTTGCATGTAGCACCTTGGTCCTGGACGAGCGTTGTTTTGTTTCACTGTGTACTGAACAGTATATGTTTGAAGTGACAATAAAAGCCTACTTGACTTGTACTTGACTTGATTGGAGCAACGGAGCTGCAGTAATGGATGATTTTGCATAAACAGTGTGTAAGAGGTTCTTTTTGACTGTTTAGTCATCATCATCATCATCATCATCATCATCATCATTGAGCTTTGTTACAGTAGCTATAGAGTTAGAGATCACAAATCAAATTTAAATGAGTTGTATATGAAAGTAAATAGAAAATGAGTTACGGTTAGTTCAGCCTTTGTTCCTCATATATACATTAATGCACAGCAAAATACATTCTTCACATATTCCAGCTTGGGGGCAAGGGTCAGAGCACAGGGTCAGCCATGATACAGCACCCTCGGGGCAGACAGGGTCCACAATGGCAGACTGTCTGGTCCAATCTCACAGAAATGCCAATGCAGCACAAAGTGCCAAAAAAAAAAGTCAATGTTGGCCATAACAATGCCTCACAGGCTGCCACACACAAACACACAGGGCTCAGCAGGCAGAGCGCCCAAGTCCGCCGACCCAGCCTCCAAACTCTCCAGCTCTAGACCTGGAATTCGCAAAACAAGTCTGATCCATGAACGCCCCACCCCACAACCTCCAGCACCCAATGGATCTGCTGCCAACATCCTGGTGCCAGACACCACAGTACACACATGCCCCCAAGGGGCCAGAGCTGCCCAGATGGCACAGGGGGAACCTACACAATACTGGGTGTAATGTTTTTCATTTTAATGTTACGGCTGACCGATGTATAATTATAACTGTCTTTATGGAGAACACACATGCAAGGGCATGCTTCAGTTTCCATCTAGATTTCACAAAACATTTGTGAAAACACAAATAACAGATAACTGAAATGTATGTAGTATTTTGCTATTGAAACATTGAATACATTTGCAAAAGGGCAGCTTAGACATGGCAGTTGAATTTATGTAAATAAATTCTATAAATAAACTTTTTTAGCTAAAGTTTGAAATTCACACTTTCGAATGAATTCTATAAATTAACCTTAATGCATTGAATTAATGTATTTCTCTTGATTTAGACTTATTTTTCTTTTTCTATGGTAATCATACAAACAAGTATAATTGGAAAAAGATATACAGTAATGTTCCTGACTTTAATGTAATGCACCTATACAGAATTATATAAAGCTTCAAGGAAAATAAAATCAGCGATAATAGGTTTTTTTGTATGTGATATTGATATAGATATAAATAATTATATTAGTTACTGTATAATGCTAATTTACAGTAAAGCTGCGCAGGCCCTCAGGGTGTGTATATACAGTAAAGTGTGTATGTCTGCGGTAACTGTGTCTAGTCTGTAATGTCACACCATTATTAAACTATAGTGTTACAGGTTTGGATGATTATGTGTATCATGTACTGTACACACACACACACACAAACACACACACACATACACATAAATCAATATATATACATAATATATATTATACATAAGGTGAACCTGTTAATACAACCCTTATAATAACATACTGATGTCATGTGCAGCTTATGATGATTCTGTTCCTCACTATGATTGCTCAATATGTATAAATATTTATTTTTCATTATTAGGCTTGGAATGAGTGGTTTAAACTTGGCACAAATTTACTGTAGCCAGCCAGCATCAACATTCATTAGTAAATGCTGTAATTAGCAGCCATTATCACTGCTTAATAAAAACATCATTACTGTGTTTAAATATGTGTAGCCAGAAAACAAATATTACAAATTAAGCAAGCCATGTTATATACAATTATTGTCAAGGTCAAATTATTACATAACAAGGTCAAATGATTATTATGGCAAACTGAGCAATCAGATTGACACAGTAAAATTACTGAAGAAGTAATGTAGAAGAAAGATGTGTATGTGTGTGTGTGAGAGAGAGAAGAGTTTGTGTGAAGATATAGTGTTCATCAAATCAACACTAAAATCTTTCTCATCCCTCTTTAACAATTCAAACAAAACTCAAACAAATCAATGATGCCATATTAACCTATTAACATATTAATAACATATAAAATCAATGCTGCCATATTAAAGACAACAATTACTTTAATGTTACTCTAATTACTTAAAAACAAAAAGATATCTCTCATTAGTTGATTTCATATTTTTTAATTATTAATGCGTCCATAGATTGGACTACTTTGCTGTCAGTCATGAGTCCCATGGGTGCCTGGCCCTGGTTGTGACAGGCTTTGGTGCACTGCATGTTCTGGTGCCTTTCTATCATATTGAGCATATGATTTTTTTCTTATTTTGCCGATTTGCACTGCCCTGGCTTTTGACACTGTAAACATGAATAAGTTGGCGAATCTTAAAAAATTTGAAGTAATCGGTTACACCAAATTTTTTAAGTAATGATGTTTCCAATTTTAAGTAAACAAAATTATCAGTTTTTTTGAGTTTGTTGTACTCATTCATATTAATCGTTCTTTACTTGCATTATTAAGTAGCCTAACTCATAGTACTTAATAGCAATTATCATTTTTTTAGTTGATGCAAATCAAATAAATTGTTGTTGGTCTTTCGGCTGCTCCCGGCAATGTGTCGCCACAGCAGACAATCCGGTCCGCACACAAGCTTGGCACAGGTTTTACACCAGATGCCTTTCCTGACGCACCCCCATTTTATCCGGGTTTGGGACAGACACTTCATCCAGTTGTGGGGAATCGAACCCGGGCCTTTCGCATGGCAGGCAAAGCACCTCCCACTGAGCCACCAGTGTCCTATTGCCCTGATGACGTCAGACACAAAATCACTAGTCCGAAAGAATTTTAGTTGGTGGAACTTTAAGGTGACAGTTACTGTTACTTAAGTACTTACAGTTACTTAAAATATCAAATTTGTTCAGCTAACTTGAAAAGTGTCATTTCTACAAACTCATAAATACCAAAACGTTCTAAATAGTCATCAAGATCTACTAATTTGAACTAATTGTAATTATTTAAGTAAATAGTACTCAATATGTTTAATTACTTTAAGCATTAGGGTTTACAGTGTAGTTTTTCTGGTCATCACAATTCTCTTTAACTCTGGTAACTCTTGGTCTTGCAGAAACAGGTTTATTTCTATATTATTATAATAAGAAGGCATGACACGACATTAACTCACTGGTCGAATCCATTTATTTAACTTCTGTACTGTATGTGTAACTGTTTGTCCCACGACCAATTCAGGGGGTGAAACATGTACAATCACACCTTGTGTTTTTGCATTTTTTTTTTCAGTGCCCACCTTCAAGGCATGAAAGAGATTTGAATTCCAGAGTATAACAATCCAATGAGTTCTTATGCACGATTTGGTAAACTGATTATGCGTCTGACAGCTGAAAACTCTCCAACAATACAATTAACAATCTCATTCTGAAAAGGTTTTAGATATCTTCACTGTATTTACAGTTGCATTTATGTATTAAGCTGGCTCCTTTTACGATACAATACAATGTTTTTTTTGTTTTGTTTTTCAGGAAAACAACCAAGTGTGCTAAATAAAAACAACCATGATGTTTGGGTTAAATTTATTTACATTTGCTAAAATTAAAGATATTGGTGGTAAAAAGAACCAGAAACGTTTCTGGTGGTTTTCAAAAACTTTTTAAATCACATTGTATTATTTTGCGGATTTTATAATGAGCAACATATTTTATGGGAAAGTAGTATATTTAAACAGGCTTAAGGTAAATGTAGCGTGACACTATTTTTTTGAGGGAATCGGCATTCAGCGCTGTTTGTCTACTGTGGCCAGAGTTGGCAGAAGAACAAACTGCTGGTTACTGCTTGATCAGGGGGTTGTGGGTGTTTCCAATTGGGCTACGAATAACCTAATAATGCGATTATTGATTTTTCTCATATGCATGATAATAAAAAAAAATGGAAATTGATTATGTTAAAACCACAGAGCTCTGTTAAAATTTACCACTGACAGAGTATCAAACAAAAAGTCAAACTGATTTCACTGATTTCCTCATTTTTGTAAAATTACAATCTATTTATCCGGCCTACCCTTGCTGTCATGAGAGTAAGCAATAATTCTTCTCGCTGCTGCAGTGTATGATTGCAGGTATTGATGGAACATGGAGAAGAGGCGGACGTTTCTGAGTTTGTTAATTGGAGGGTTGAATTTTAGGCACAAGGAGTCAGGCAGATACAGATCACAATCAGAAGAAAATTATCCCAGTGCAAGCAGGTGCTAATACTCAGCACGCTGCAACAGAGACGGAGCGGGAGAAGAGAACGAGCGAGAGTTTGTATTGATTAGAACTCCACTCCGTCATCAGATCTTACAATAGACTAACAAACCCCCAAGTCTGCCCTAAACATCTGCAACCACTCATAACGGGGGAAAAAAGAAGAACAAAAACGTTCCATAATCAAACCCAAGCTGATAAATATCCTGTTGTTCATTAAGAAACATTGGACTTATAGAAACTTTTCTCATGTAGAACTTGAACATGCAAGTGAATGACATGTTATTGACGTCTTTCTATTTTAGCATGGAATGCAGAGGTAAGGCACTGGTCAGGCGAGTCTAATCAAATGACCCATAGTACAGTATATAGTCATTCCGGGAACCTGAAACCACAGACACTTTCCTGTCATTTCTGCTCCAGTTATTCCATTCAAAAAGACTTTGTGATCTTAAGAGACAGTGACGTGTATTGATCGATGGGAGGTCAGTTGGGTTTTCTTAACTTTAAATGCTCTGAATAACCTCCAGAGAGCTTCCTGACTCAGAATCCTCACCTTCATATCTTGAATATTTATGAAATATGTCCTGTCCTTGAAAGTGGAGTCCCTTTTTCCTCCCTTATTTGAACATGATATGTATTGGATAATAATAATAATAATAATAATAATAATAATAATAATAATAGAGTTCACTACTTTTCTGCAAAACTCCCTTTTAACATAGAAAAGATGAGGAAAACAACATTTAAAGATGGACAGAGAAATATCTGTTTATTCTTTCTGTGTCAGATTCACAACAGATGTGTTTTATGAGTTTATGGTGGTAGACAAAAGTGTTAGACATAAACATAACCATTTTATATGACTTTTTAAATAAACAAATGCTAATTATTTATCATCTTTTTTATGATCAAAGAAGAGTGCATATATTAAAGTACATTCTGCCATAAGTCGAGAAAACTAAATTCATTAAACTATGGCCAGGTTTTTTTTTTTTTTATAATTTTTTTTATTTTCCTCCAAATGTTTATCAGCTGTAATACAGTACTTCTCCCCTTCTACCATGTTTGGTCTGCTGAAGATCTTGGCTGAATCTGTATCTGACCCATGGTGCACTACTTGATGATTCCTAATACACAGCATAAGTGTGTAATTATGTTGTTCCAAGTCTATACTCAGTCAGTTTTCCATTCTCCGTTGCCTTTACGTACACTTAAGAGCCTTGCATTAGTAAAAACCTACAGTACAACTCCATAGGCATCACCTGTAAATTCTGCCATGTGCTTCCATCACTTTTCTCTATCCATATACTGTATATCGTTCAGACAGAAACAAAACAACATCAGCAAGATTGACCTGATCTGTGAAAAACTATTCCGAGACATGAAAATTCATGCAGGGAAAAATATCTTACATATAAAGAAAGAAGATATACATCAGTCCTTCGATCTCTACTCTCTGTGTGCCCTCATGTTTTTTCTAACGCTTAGGTCAAAGGCAGATGTGGGTAGTGATGATTTCCCATTTTGATTATATGATAATCATGATAACACAGACAAACACACATAACTCAGAGCCAGTGTTCCATCACACCCAATGCCTCCATGGTATTTGAGCACTTGCGCTGGCTGGTACAGGCACTCAGTTGTGGTTTTGTTCCTTTGCACACCGTGAATTGATTCCTTTCCTGTGTTACACTGCACTGAGCAGAGGACGAAACTAGATGTCGTGTTATTTTGAAACCTTCACCGAGCCGACCCAGGGGAAGTCATCATGCAGGATCTTTCACTTGGCACCCTATCAATCTGTAATTAAAATATCAACGAGGAGCATCCAAGACAAACTGGAACTTTCTCATGAATGACGGCGTAAAACCGATTGACATTTACAGAAGACTTCAAGCACAGTACAATGATGAGACTCTAAGCCGCAGTAAAATATCTGAACAGTGCAAGGCCGTATGTCCGTGTATGACGATCCTGGCCGGCGTGGCTTAAAGTCCTCTTCATTCATTCCGGTGAACGTTTGACGAATGTAATATATGATACATCGATAGCTAGTTGCCAAGTTGTGGAAGAAATGCATCTGTCCGTGGGAATTGTACACATGATCATTCACAAACACCACTTGCATATTGCAGGAACTCAGCTGGGGCATACTGAGATAACTTTTAACCTTTATGGTGTCCAAGCACTAAAGAAACTCTGGGATAAGTGCATTAGTGAAGCAGAGGATTAAATAGAGATATAAGATCCTAACCGTGTTCTTTTATAATCAGAAGTCTCAGTTTCACTTGAATGCCTCTTGTACTGTACGTACTTTACTTAAATTTTACGTAAGCACTTGCACGTTGAAATTAATCCTCCGGCAAATTGCGTGACTAAAAGAAATAATCTAAATAAAATTACAGAATTACTTCTTTAAAAATATTTTACACTATGTGGTTGATGTATCAGCATAATGGTTGATCACATCTAAACAAAATACATGAAGGTAAACATTTTAAATTGGAGACTTTGCATCTATAATATGTAAAGGGTTTATTATTGATTTTGGATTGTGCCACCGTATTTATATCATTACAGGAACATTTAACTTGTGAACGTTCACATGTGTGATGACTTGAGTTATTTACTTGGATTCACTTTAAATACTTTTTTTCACTCAATCACTCATTCATATTCTGTACAGCTTTAGTCTGTATACAGGGTCGGGGGGTCTGGAGCCTATCCCAGGAGACTTAGGGGACGAGGTGAGGTACACCCTGGACACACAACCACTTACTTGATCCTTCTCACACTACAGGCAATTTGGGAATGCCAATTACCCTATCCTGCATGTCTTTGTACTGTTGGGGGAAACCAACAAGCATGGCGAGAACTTGCAAACTCCATGCATACCGACCCCGAGGCGGGAATCAAACCCGGACCCTGGAGGTGCAAGCGACCATGCGAACCACTTAGCTAACATGCTGTCTAAATTCTTTATTGGCTATTAATAATCACTTGTTTACAGTAAGCACTGTATCTTAGCTAAGATCATGGTGGAAAGGTGGAGACAAGAATACACCCTGAAAGCCAGTTTATTGCACCAACTTGAATAGGACGTTTTTGTGCACTGGGAAGGATCCCAAAGAACCAGGAGGAAATCCACATGGACATAGGGAGAACAAAGGGAAACTGTCAAAGCAAATGTGTATGTTTGTGATAAAGTGCATCTGAGTACTTCAGCTAGGGAGAAGCAAGTACAGAAGCCAGACCCAGCAGGCTCCCTCAGCCAGATGAGAAAAGAGGTCAAAGCAACAAAGGAGCAAAGGGGCTTTCTTTTCTCGTACCGGTGAAAACCCAACTGCCTTGCCTTCTCTCATTTGACAGCACGTATAGCTCCTGTTAATTACAAATATGGCCGCTGTCTTTGGATAGCATTGTTGTGTCAGGAAGACGGCCAGGCACGCTCATTAGTATTCTTTTGCGGCATTCATGAATTAATTTACGGAAACAGGTGGAGCCCCGTCCTCCCTCACCCACTGAGAGATAACAGACCTGTCTTCAGTCGTTACTTTGCCAGACGCTGTTTAATTTGGCCATCGCTGGTCTCACTGTGTCCTTGCAGTCTGGCACGTCTTATGACGTTGAGAGTTCTTGCATAAAGTGTTAGGAAATAGGGAACTTCATTTAGTGAAGTCATTTTTATTCACAGCTGCTGCTGGTATGGCTGTAGTGAAGTAAAGACAGAATGTTTTTACAGAGGACTAAGGACAAAAGATTATTCAAGTCTTTTTAGGGAACTCTAAAAAAAGATTCATCTACATAGGACAGGGGTAGTTCAGTGGTTAAGATGTTGGACTACGGTTCGGAAGATCCCAGGTTCAAATCCCAAAGCCACCAAGTTGCCGCTGTTGGGCTCTTGAGCAAGGCCTTTAACTCTCAGATGTATAATGAGATAAAAATGTAAGTTGCTCTGGATGAGTTTGTCTGCCAAATGCCTAGATATAAACTTAAGTGATTTTGTTTTAATGCTTAAAATTTCTAACTTAGTTAATGTACTCTGTATACACTAAACATATTCTTCCTGGCCAAAAGAAAAATCACACACTCTAAGATTTCATTCAATCACCTTCAGCTTTGATTGCAGCACACAATGTGATGGCCAGTTCATTGTGAAAATGATTCCTCATTGTCCCATGACCATGGACAATATGAACTATTCAGTACATTCAGGTCGTCATCTGAATTCATTTTATTGCCACATAGTGTTGCTAAATCTAAACCTGACCAACTCATGCAACCCCAGATCACAACACTGCCTCCAGAGTTTTGTTGAGTCGCCACAATGCATTATGGGTGCATCACTTCATACACTTCCCTTCTTGCCCAGACGCACCTCTAGAACAGAATCAATCTGGACTCATCAAACCTCATGACCTTGTTCCATTCCTATAAAATGCAATTGTTATGCTCCCTAACAAATAAGAAGCCTACAGTATTTGTCTCACGAGTCTCATTAACAAGTGTTGTTTTTTAAGGAACACAACTAGTCCCAATCTCTGTTACTTTTAGTATTAAACATAGCTATGGATTTTACTGTTGATTTTTTTATTATGCAACTTCATCAATGTTTAAGTGATCTCCATTTGCTGTCTCCCCAATTTGCTGCCATTTACAACTGTTACATGCATTTCGTTTTGTTCCTGTATGGTTAGCTGCTAACTCTTTACTGTTTTTCACATGTCCCGGTGGTGGGTTGCACACATCACACATCTCAAAATGTCACACCCCTTTACACCCCAGTACACACCACCCATTCCCAATACCTCTTATATACAGATCTCATTTTGCCTCATTCTACCTCCACCGCCAGCTTAAAGGCTCAAGAACAATGACCCGCTCGTTCTGTCTCTTTGCTATCACAGAATGGACAGATGGAGTGGAGGTGCACAGTCCAGCCTTGAACAGGATGTAAGAAAGGGGCTTATGATATACCAAACCATTTTTTAAAGACATATTATGAAGATTGGGAAAGGGAAAGAAGTGAATAATGGGTGCACTGGGGGATGAAAAAAAAACCTTTTGTAGACACTGCAAATTAAAAATTTGTCCAGACCTTGGTGAACTTTCTCGTCCGTGCAAATACTAAGAAGGCAAAAGAGAAAATGAGCAATTTGTAGTTGGAAATTTTGCTGATAGATGAAAACTGGTCTACATGCAAATCCACCAGAGTCTAAGCTACCCCACTGAAATTATAATAGATACAGTGAAAAAAATAAAATTATTCTTTTAAGTTCATAACAACATGGGCTAAATTTCCCAAATGCACAAAGCACAATCAGCACAAAGCTCAGCATAAAATAGTCCCACTGAACTTTGTTAAGACGATCTTAAGTTTACAGTGCTTTAGGGAACTTGAGAAGAGATCGGGTTTCATTGTGGCAGTGTGTTTTTGAACACAGCGAGGGGCCTTTAATTTTTGTCATCCTTGCGTCCTGAACTTTAGCAGGTCAAGCCAAGACAAGGCTTCCTGGTCCCATTATATGTAGAAACATTTCCACATGCAAGAAATTGTGATTTGTTCCTTTATTAGCATCAAACACCTTCAAGCAATTACTCAAAATTCCTTTTTTTTTTTAAGGATCTGACAACAAGGTTGAGACTGCAATCTATCTGCTGCTATGTACTGTACACTTTGTATTGATCTACTGTAGGCAGCATGTCTTGTGACATCTAGCTAGTAGGATTCATCCAGACCGCATGGTAAGCGGCACTAGCATGCTATGTACGATTTCATAAAATCAAAATAATGCTTTTTTGGCGAATAATTTTCTGCATTCCTTATTCCTTAGTGAACAAAGCACTGGTTTACAATCAGTGACTAATATCCTTTGTAAACCTTTCTTATATTTTATTTTAAATAATGTATTGCAATGTAAGAGTTTGTTGTTTTGTACTTTAGCTTGTGGCAACATTTTTTCGCTATATTTCGATGTTTTTTTTTTTTTTTACAGTATTTATTTAGATGACAGTTTTCTTAAGTAAAGAGTTTGGTTACTTTCTGTCTCCGAGATGAACGCGGAATGAGAGAGGAATGAGGAACTGAGGCTCAGTGTGCTTTCATCTTGGCCTTCAGCATGACACACACACACACACACACACACACACACACACAGAGCTGTTACATAATGAGAGCAGCAGGGTCAGACCGTGCTGTGTAAACCCTCTAACCACAGAAACTTCATCTCTCATATGTGGTCTCAGTTTACTGCCTCTGGAAGAGTCGATGAAGAGCGTGGCTGTGTGGACAGAATAAACTACAGCCTCGGATGGCTGCTTCTGAGGAGCAGATTATGAGAACGGCAAAATATGGAAAAATGCACAGAGAAGAAACAAGGGTTAATATAATTTTTTTTAAAAAAGGAATAGGAAAACAAATGTCACCTACTCACTTTCAGTAACCACTGGATCCCAGGGGCCTTTTTCAGGAACACTGTGCAGCGGATAGGAAATCACACTTCATTTTGTACAAGAAAGTTCCTGATGACAAAAATAGTTTCTCTTTGACCAAATAGCCAAGCAACATGTGAAAACGTTATCGAAGGCTAACAACTATGTTAATAATCCCACAAATGCTAGCTAGCATGATGCTAACTTTGATGATAGAGACTAGCTAAATACTAAAAATAAATACAATGCATACATAGCAGCAGTGAAATGACAGTCATGGGTCTGATGATGAAAAGAGACAACTTTTACCTTTACACATATATAATTATCGAGAAATGTAGTTATATGTTTCAAAATGTATTGAGAGGGAAGTACAGTGGGACCTTAGCATGCGCATAGGGAACGAGGGAACGCCCCACCTTAATAATTTTCGCCTTAAGAACTGAAATTTTGCAAGAAATTTGCCTCAAAGCTTACGAGGCTTTTCCGGCATATGAGCAAACAAACATAGTCAAATGCCGGCTACGATGCGCGTACGTCCAGAAGCTGTTCAAAACTTGTTTGTGGAAAGCCAAACGGAGCAAGTTTTTTTTTTTTTTTTTTTGCATTTGTGCAAGATCTAATGAGGAAATAGCACCATGGGTCCCAAAAACGTTATCGAGGACAGTAACAAGAAGAAAACAGAGTCAGACATTAAGGTTAAATGAGGTTTAATGTCTATTGATTGAATATTTTACTTAATTTACATGTGTTTTCTAAATGATTTATTTATTTTTATAGGCAAAAATTTGATTATAGTGTTGGAAATTGTTAATATTGGTAACATTTTTATGCGGTTGGAACGGATTATCTGCATTTAGTAAATTCCTATGGGAAAATGTGTTGCCCAATATGAAGTTTTGCCTTAAGAACGCGCCTCCGGAACGGATTAAATTCGAGGTATCACTGTAGAGATTTTTTTTTTTTTTTTTTTTAAAGTAATGAGTAAAAGTCATCGGTATTCAGGGAAAGAAAGGAAACTCAAGGAAAGAATCTGAAACATCAGACTTATTACAATAAGAAAGTAATTTTTCTTTGTTACCTCCCGACTCTGTCGGGATTCAGTAAACCAGTGTTTGCTGCTAGCAAGCCAGAATGATAACGCAATTTACATAGTGTACTAAATTCATTTCTAAGTTTGTAAGCTTTTATAAAACTTGCACGAGATACACAGACACTTTCTTTCATTACTAGAAAGGGGATTTAGTGCTGAAACTATTGTAAATCTTCCCAGGGTTTTGGCTCAGATCAGCTTTTCTTAGCAGGAAAGTCCTAATCTAATCCCTCCATCCTAGCACCCCACAGGGAACCGTGCAGCTGGGTAAATTACAAAATTCAAATTATAAAACAACGGGAGGATGTAATCATAACCAAAACAAATGTACTCCACTGCACCTACTCAATAAAAAACTACTTTAAGCACTATGGATAGCTAATTAAAAGCAGCGAGCAAGCAAACTGTACTGAATGCCTTGGCTAAACATGCTTCTAGCTACAAGTTCAAATATTCTCTTTGGAGAAATTTCAACTGTCTTTGTGTGTAATCAACATCAGAATATTTCAGAAAGCACTGATATTAACTAATCAGGCAACTTCATAGCAAACAGTTTATGCCAGGATTGCATACTCAGCTATGTAAACAGGATACAGGAAGCGCTAGCTTGATGGAGTGGGAGATAAGCCTGGGATTATGCACAATATAAATATCGGAAAATAATCAAAATGTGTTGAAATTCTTAAAACAGTTTTACTAAAAGTTTACTTCATTTTATACCGCAGCAGTTTGCTCTTGCTAATAATTGCTATTAATTTAACAACATTACCCTGTGATTTATTCATTTAAAGTTAAGTTTACTGTTGTTTACCATCTGAGAAGTTAGTTCCTGTTATCATTTGCTTTGGAATAGCTATGATGAAGAGTCATATGGGGGAATTTTTACATTGTTTACTTGCCCGAATCATCTCCAGGGAGTCCAAAATGTAAACGCCTGTCTTCTTAGGAAGAACAAATGCAGAAAAAACATGAAGTAATCGAATAATTGCCCGACTTTACTGGTTACCAGTTAATTTTATAATTTATTCATAACTGGTAGTGCTCGTATCCTAGCCATTAAATAATGAAGTTCTTAGTTATGTTAGAGAAGTGCTGCCTATTTGTAATGATGTGAAAACTGTTGGGTATATACAGTATAATATTATTATATTAGGTTTAATAATCTATATAATTTTAGGTCTGTAAATTTGCTCTTTATCTGTGTATTCTCCTTGTGACATTAAGGTTTTTACAATTTTGTGCTTACAAGCAACACTGTTTAATGTATATTTTTAGTACACTGTTGTGAATTATTTTATTGTTCTGTGTGTCTTATTTTTAAGTTTTGTCAAGGATTCCATGACAGGCATTCAAGAAAAAAAAGGACTTTCTCATGAATAGAGGCATAAAACCATCATTTACAGTACAGTAGACTTCAAGCACAGTACAGTGATGAGACTCTTAGCTGTAGTAAAAGATGTGAATGGTGCAAATGTTTTAAGGAAGGCCGTCTGTCAATGAATTAACCCACTGCAGTCGTTCCCATGAACATTCAAGCAAGTGGAATGCCTGAACTTTACAAATCACTGGATGGCGTGTCGCCACATTTTGTGGAAGCAATGCATCTGTCTGTGGGAACTGTACACACGATCATTGACAAACGCCACTTGCACATTACAGGAACTCGGCTGGGAGTCACATTCCCGTACAGTCCTGACCTCGCTCCATTAAAGCCATTAAAGGAGCTCCTGGTAGGCCATTGTTTCATAACTGAAGCAAGCAGTCCGATCATGGCTCCAGCAAAATGAGAAATCTTTCTGCCTTGATTGTATTCAAGCACTAGTGGAACACTGGGATTAGTGCATTAGTGTAGCAGGGGATTATATACAGAAATAAAGGTAGATTTACTCTCATAACTTTGTTCTGGTGTTTTGGACAATCAAAAGTCCTGGTTTGACTTGAACATCCCTTGTCGTTTTTTGCAACTAGGCTTTAATAAATTACTTTAAAATAAAAAAAATGAACTACTAAAGATGCCTTACTTCTGATGTATCTAAAGTGCTTATTAACTAATAATGGTTTTTCTTTTGTTTGTTTTTCATTTACAGGCACACATTTCACTTGATGTGTTCTGGTGTAATCTATTATCTTCTGTAATGGGAACATTATAGCATACATGACAAAATTTAGTCCTATTGTGGCTAAAGATGTTTGATCCATTCAATTTATGATCCATTCATAAATTATCTCTTGAATTTCTTTCTTTCTTCATAATGAATCAAGTGTCTTTTGTTTTTCTATATCATAAAGTGATCATCATGATATCAGTGTGTTGATATGTTGATGATTGCAAGATTAAATGGTAAATTTAAGTAATACAGAATGCTTCATTTAAAGAATTTGACTTTTAAAAAAGTCCACAGTATAGTATGGCTTAAGGTGAATAAAACACTGAATACTCACAAAAGATGATGGCTGTGTAAGGCAAAGAAAGAGAACTGATGAATGGGATGTGTGTGGCTTCTTAGCCTCAGGCTGAAAAGTTCCCACTGAATTGCACAAGCCGAAACAGATGTGATGTGTCACTGTGAGCACATAAATGTAGTAATTTCCCCAGCAGGGAGATTATGTGAGTAAGGTGGTCAAAACAAATATTAAGTCATAAGCACAGCTTGTTGTTTATTTGTTTCTATATAATAACTTAAAATAAATGTAACTTTAAACAAGTAAAAGTGGAAGCAGTTTAAATGACACTTTATTATTATTATTATTATTATTATTATTATTATTAATAACAATAACAACAACAAGAAAAGTACTATCTGTTTGTGACACTGTATGTTTAAAAATGCTGATTGTGGAAACATGCTTCGAAAAACAGATTGAGGAAATTCTTCTCTTCCTTTGTCTTACGTTGGTAGTCATTTGCCCTGACCTCTGATCAGAAAGAATTAAAGAAACTCCCTAAGATGTTTCGTATTAACCAGTGCAATGTATTTTATTTGTTTGTTTAAATATTGATTAGCAGAAACTGGAATATGAGGAGAAATAAATGAAGGCATAACAAGCCCTTCAGAACTATTTAAGAAAGGTCACATCTAACTTAAAAAAAAAAAAAAAACTATATATATACCGTGTAAAAATAAAATAAAATATATATTACTATACTGTGTATATATAAAAAATGTGACATGTGTTTCAGGTTGTCGAGCAATTCGGATTTTTTTAAAAGGAAAAACTTTCCTCTGTATATAGTATATGCTTATTTTTATGCATTTAAAATGCATTTAATGTAGGAACTTATGGAGAAAAGCAAGC
This sequence comes from Clarias macrocephalus, assembly GCA_011419295.1. Taxonomy (NCBI): domain Eukaryota; kingdom Metazoa; phylum Chordata; class Actinopteri; order Siluriformes; family Clariidae; genus Clarias; species Clarias macrocephalus. The sequence goes on from JAAGKR010000277.1 coordinate 188,758, forward strand.
AAATTATCATAAGGGTCACAACTGGGACAGACGTGTCTGATCACGTCTTTCTACTAGAGTGTCTCATTCAGTGTGATTAGAGTCCATTCCTTGTGGCTCACTAATATTAAACCCATTCATTTTACAACACTTAGGCCTTGGTGAGCATTATTTCATCTGATGATTGCTTTATACTGTAGGTACCTTCTTTAGGTTCTTTAGGCTATGTTAGAAATGCCTCAAATTAATCGACTCAGACATGCATCATGTGTTAGAAAGGCCATTAAATTTTACTATCCTATTAAATTGTACACATTTATTAATGTCTATACATGAAACCAGAGGAGGTTGTAAATCACATCATGTTAACACATACAGTACAGCGTATACAGTTTCACACACCATCACATGTGTGATTGTTTTATTTTTACATTTACTGCACATTGTTCTTACATCTGTAACCACTCAGTCACTTTTATTACATTATGTCTATTTTACTGCATGTTCAGGTCCATTTTATTTTTAATCAGTGTAGGTTATTTAACATGCTTTCGAAATATTGTGGCTCTGTGGCACTATGGATAGTACTTTGAACTTTTAGGATATGCAAAGATTGTGGATTTGAGTCTGACCAAAGTTACCGGTCAGGCTTGTACTGTACAGTGTGTTGCATTTTAGTCTGTTGTGGTTAAGACCTTACTGATTAAGGCATCAAACATTAAGACATTAAGAAATTCCAGCACTACTACGCTGCCACTGTTGGGCCCCTAGCTGTTAACTGCACAGATGTATAAATGCAATAAAGATGTTCTGCATAAGGGTGTCTGCCAAATGCTGTGAATGTAATGTAATTCCACTGTGTTCATCTCTCATAATTGATCTCAAATATAATCCCATGTCCTGGTGATGTAGGAAGCAATTAGTTAAAACTAATTTGAAAAAAGAACCAGGGCAAAAGTACAGTTGTTTGCACAGCTGGATTGCTCGCTGACCTATGCAGTTGATGCCATCAGTCAGAATAAAAAAAGAATTTTAAGATCCCTTACTGTGTTATAGTCAATATTCACTAAATAGGAGCACAGAGTCTGTGGGCTCAGTGTGGAAGCGGGCCCATTAAAACACAGCTCTCCTGCTGTTTCCCAGTCTGCCCAGCAACAGATCATCCAGAAGATAAGGTAGCAGGAAAGATAGGGTGGCACGGCTTCAGGCGAGAAAAAAAGATGAACATTTAAGATTTATCAGGTCTGAGAATAACAGTGTGCATCTTTTCAACTAGGGGTTGTATCATATCCGAGATACCATATTTTTATCTCTATTTCACAATTCCTCCCTCGTCCCCCAAGTTTAAATCATGCCGTTGGCTAGAATCAGTCAAGCCAATCTGTCATTTCTAACCTCTGAATGTAGACTCAGGTGTGTTGGTCAAGGGGACGGATTCTCACATTACGAGGCAATGCTGGCAAGAAAGCAGAAGGAGCTTCAGATAAGAGTCAAATGATTGCTTCATCCTGGCAATACAGAATTGGAATCCGTAGCGGTGAACAGCGGGGTACAGAAGTGAATTTCCAATGGGGAAAAAAAAACTCTGTAACTGAGTTTAAGCAAGTGTTTATGGAAAGTTGTTGCACATTGCTAAGGTAAGGTCAGAGGTAACACCTCGAGTGTTCATTTAGGCTTTAAATAACACTGTACGATTTTTTTTCTTTGGCAATATAAATATATAGTACCCTTACATTATCTTGTGTTGTTCAGTTCTTGATTGTTTAGAAGGTGTTCGTTAGGTTTGTGAAAATAAATCAGCTGCAAGAACAAGGGCAAGGATAGGTCCATACAATCATTCTCATATGGAATCGTTTCTATGGTAGCAACATACAAATGGACTTGTATTGCTGTACTCCACATAAACAGGATAAAAATGATAAAACTGTCATTCTTATTGATTTACATGGTGGCGTAGTGGATAGCACTGTCGCCTTGTACTTTGATTCCCATCTTGTGTGTGTGTGTGTGTGTGTGTGTGTGTGTGTGTGTGTGTGTGTGTGTGTGTGTGTGTGTGTGTGTGTGTGTGTGTGTGTGTGTGTGTGTGTGGAGTTTGCATGTTCTCACCGTGTTTTCTTCGGGTACTCAGGTCTCCTCCCATAGTCCAAAGACATGCAAAATGCCTGCCTTGTGCCCTAAGTGTCCTGGGATAGGCTCCAGGCTTCCCGAGACCCTGTGTACAGGATAAAGCGGTATAGATGATGAGTGACTGGAAGGGGTCTCAATCATCAGCACTTTATAATAGTCAGAAGTAAAGCTGTACCTTCAAGTTCTCAGACAAATGACTGGAATCAGGTTAAAAACTGTCCAACACATTATTGAAACCTGGACGTATGGAGATAAGCTGTCAATTTCTTGAAATAAATCTGGTTAAATAAATAAATAAATAAATAAATAAATAAATGACAATGATCAGAGATCGCTAAAACACCTGGTGAAGTTGCATTGTAACAAATAAACAGTTGAAATTGCTGCTATGTTTCATAGTAAAATTATGAGCTTTTTTCACAAAGTGAGACCAGAAAAGTCACCCCGCACAAAGCGTACGCCAATTTGTGTGTGGATCAAGCATGTAAAGATAATTGCCATTGATTTTATTGAATCCACAGCCAATATCAGACTTTTTGATATCTCCTAGCTTATCATCTACTGTAGTTAGGTATGACAACTATTGCTCTGAGCATTTTATTTTATTCGTTTAATTAACATATTTAAGTACGTAAATAAAATGAAATGACTAACATAACATAATATTTACCATTTGCACAAACAGCATAGTATGAAGTTAAGTTGACTTCTTTGTGTGACTGACAGTTGAATGATTCATCTCGCACCCGTTTCCTTTCAAATCTTCATAACTAAATTCAGAACAGCATCAACGCCAGGTCTAGAGGTAGGTCACTTTAATTTCTCAGAAAGTGCCAACATTTCTTACACTTATTAAGCAACTGCCACTGTCGAGTGACAATCTGAACTAAAAGAACGGCTTGGAAGCTGATTATTGTTAATTGACTTCTTCTGCCTTCTCTGGGTGAAGTCTATAAAGGATTAGAGTGAAGAAAGAGAATAACAGTGGATTTAGCTTGTCACCTGCATTTGGCAGCAGTTACATTTCTTTCAAGTGAGGCTTTGGCTTTTCTCGTAAACTCTTTGGCAACACTTGATATGTGCAGACAGCTTCTAGGCAGTAGTGTTTGAAGGTGCATTATATCTAAAAGAGGGTTGAGGAGATTAAGTGGAAAGGTTTCCTGAGCGAGAGAGAGAGAGAGAGAGAGAGAGAGAGAGAGAGAGAGAGAGAGAGAGATGTAGAATTCTGCATCTCTTGTCATGTTCATACAACTCCAGCAGACCATGTCCAGCGTCACACTGCCTGTGCATGCCGTGTCCTGATGGATCACAAAACTGTAGCAAAGAGAAAACTGATGAAAGGAAAACAATACACCTCTTTTGGCTCCAAGAATCATAACACTCTTTTTTTTTCAGTTAAAGCTACTGCCTGATGTGATGCCAGAGCCAGATCCAGACACATTTCTAGCGCTGTGGCTCTTTTCGCTCCCCTGCGCTAATTTCTGCACTTGCCTTCTGCTATTGTTTAATGGGATATATGCATATATGTTACAGATTTAGACTTTCCAAAAACCTTTTATATTTTCATGTCAAAATCTCGTACTTGTATGGTGGTACAGTGGTACAGTGGTTTAGTGGTTAGTGCTGTCGCCTTGCACCACCAGGGTCTGGGTTCGATTCCCGCATCAGGTCTGTGTGCATGGAGTTTGCATGTTCTCCCTGTGCTTATTAGTGCTTACTCCGGATTCCACCTACAGTGAAATCCATGCCAAGTGGCATTCCCAAATTGTCCGTAGTGAGTGTGTCTGTGTGTGTTCCCTGTGAAGGGTGTACCCCGCCTCATGCCCTAAGTCTCCTGGGATAGGCTCCCTGTATAAAGGATAAAGGACGATGATGATGATCTCATCCTTATTTCAGTTAGGTCAGAACCTAACCTCACTAATGCAGTTGAGAGAAACAAACCTTCACAGCCACATTCCAAAATCTAAAGTAAAGCCTTCCTGGAAGAATGGAGGATATTTGAAAAAAGGAAATGGAAATGAAAAGGTTGTTCAACAAGAAAATAAGAGTGTGACAATCAGGTGTCTAAAAACATTTGCTCCCAAACGTTTACATTTCTGTTCATATTTTTAATATTTTTAGTATTGCTTTTTCAGAGTGACCTGCAGAAGTGATTTGTAGTCTTTATCAAAGACTCATTCTCATGCTGGGAGGCTATGTCTGGGAGAAAGACATCACCGGTTAAAAAGAAAAGACAAGGCACGAATGATTAAATGGAGTTACTATAATTTAGTTCCTATTAGACATCAATGTTTTCCAGACCAAAATGGATGCCAGGGGCAAACTCCACTCGGCCTGACGCAGATGGAGAAATGCCTTAACCCCACAAGACGACCTGCAGCCCAAGTGTCAATCTCTTGTAAACCTCCCAGGCTTCTGGCAGACGTGGGTTACCCTGAAATTAGTAAGGCCACCACCTTAAAGCACACCGGTGGGACAGATGGGGAGGTACGAAGGAAATCTGCTTCATCCCTGTCGTGTACCTCCTCGGGGTGGAGTATAACCTTTGACCTCTTGATCTAAAAAAGACATGGTTTGTACATTTTTACCCACTCTTATTTCAAGGTATACAGATTTTACGCATCTTTTGTAATGATGACATGAGAGGAGTCCAATCTGCATTCTCAGTGGGTTGTATGTAATGGAAATGTCCTCATAAATGTCCTCTATGTGTCATGTGACAGCTGAATGCGTGCTCAAAGGACATGTTATTTCGCATCACCTTAGGGCGCCAGTTTGACCTGTGACCTCTCGAACAGGAATAATGACAAGTAACAATAACACAGTGTGAGGCTCTGACCCAAAGCGCCAATCATCCTGACATGCATGTCATTTCGGTTTAAGGGATTTGACTGCGGCGTGTGATAGAACAAAGATATGCGGGAATAATAAACCCTATGGAGGGAAAGTTTTAGATATAAGCTCTCGAGTTAAAGGCCTTGTCTCACACACACACACACACAAAACAATAAATAGACATAGTAAAGGTCCAAAACATTGGATTAAAAACTTTTTCTGTAATTTGTCTTTGTGGCAATACTTTATAATTAAAGTGCACTATTTTATTGTTTTTACATATGATGGTTAAATTCTCAATTTTGATTGGTCAAAAGGTGTGAAGTTTGTTTAATAGCAAGCCTGGCTCAAATTCCACACTCTGAGCAATAACAATGAAGTTGAATTGTATCTACTCGAACCTAATCTAATTCTCTTACTAGCTTTTAGAGCTTTGCATAATGTAAGCTTAATCTAATCTGACATAATTAAATATGTTATTACAAAAATACATTTCATCTCTTGATATCCACAAACATCAGAAATTAAGCTGTTTATATCTAACAAGGTGCATTATTGGCTTAGTGACTGTTTGTAGCTGCTAAAATGTACGTGATGGAAAGGAACTAGTTTGTTTAAAAAAATTAACTGTTAACAAATTTTTTAAAAGTATGATTTTGTAATGAATAAATATTGTGGTGTAGTTGTTAACACTGCCATTGGTGTCACTGTGTTGCATCTGCAGGTGTGATTCCCACCTCTGTGTGTCTGCATGTCCTCCGCATGCTTGGTGGGTTTCCTCCAGGTACTCCAGTTTCCTCCCACAGTCCAAAGACATGCAGATTAGGCTAACTGCCATTCCCAAATTGCCCGTAGTGTGAGAATAAGTGTGAAAGTGTGCCCTAAGATACATTGGCACCCCATCCAGGGTGTACCCTGCTTTGTGCCCTAAGTCTCCTGGGATAGGCTCCAGGCCCCCCGCGACCCTGAATACAGGATAAAGTGGTATAGACAATAAGAGAGTGAGTGAGTACAGCCTCTTATTGAAAAATAATCAGCTTCGGGGTGCATTTCATCAGCCTGTAGTTGATTAGTTTTCTTTAACAGTGTTTCCTATTTATATTCCTACATTAAGGTTAATTCCTTAGATAGTTCCTTTTTGAAGACTTGTTAAACAAGTAATCTATTTTAAAAAAAAAGAAAAGTTATTGAATTCTTTCCCAATGGACCTTATGTTTCAACAACCTTGAAGAGGCGTGGAAGAAAAACAGAAAAGTAGATATAAATAAAGAAAAGGCATGTAACATTGGCAGGAATCTCGGAGAGTAGCATTCTCTAGGTGATAGAGAGAAAGAAGGAACGAGACAGGCATCAAGTCTTGAAGTATCTATGGTTACCTTGGCTTTATTGTCATTTGTCTTGGATTGCAAATGGTGTAAAGTGGGAGTGGGAGGGATGCTTTAGAACGTAGTGTTATCGCACAAGCATGGTTTCACACACATCCACAAGAAAAACAAAAAAGCAGCATCTCTCTCCCTCTATCCATCTTCGTACTCTCCATCTGCACTGTTTTTATTACACACGCTACAGACTCATTAAAGTGGATTATGATTGGGTTGTTTTTTTTTTTTTTGTCTTCCCTCATAATGTCCAGTGACATCATATATCACCCCATGTTTCTAATTAAGATGTAGCACTTCAGGACAGACTGGTACGCTATTAAAGAAATAGATGGAAAATGAAGTGTCTCTCGCTGGCGTTTTGTCCGACATGGACACAATGAGATCTAATGAAATTTCCAGCCTGCAGTTCTTGATGTGGAGAGGGTCAGCAATGCAGGAAACGAAGTAGTCGCTCAGAAATCCCAAGGTGTAAATGAATGCATCTCCTGTTACCTAGTTTTAAATGAGAAAAGCCTGCATCTACACACAGAGATATACGTCTTGCTTTGATCGTGGTGACCAGGTCTCAGAATCCCCAAGAGTGTAATAAAAAAAAAAGCGAAAGAATGCCACACACGCGTCTTTCTCAAAATGGCTCCTTCTAGATGGGGTCCACAATAACTGCCATGGTCTTCTAGATGAATCACTAACACACACACACACACACACACATACACAGAGAGAGAGAGAGAGAGAGAGAGAGAGAGAGAGAGAGAGAGAGAAGAATTGCACAGCTAGCTATTATTATCTATTGAAAGGACACCATTTGGACGAGGAGCACAAATGCTTCCTACTGTGCTTTTCTCAAAATTTTCAGCAATTCACCAAGCTTTAGAGGAGGTCAAGGAGCAAAGCTGCAGACGTTTCAGCACCGGTTAATAATTCTTCATTAATGCAGTGCTCATATTTTCTCCACTGATTAAAGTACATTTTCACCAGATGATAATCTGAAATTATAGAGCGTACACCTCAGGTGATAACTCATCACGATGGGCTATGGCTAAATATGATTGCAATATAATGCTGTCATAAATTGTGTCACAGTATGCATGTCTAAAATAAAAATAAAAAATTGTTAACTGACTGAATAGGAAGATTTCATTGGAGTTTATATCTCTGTAGTTGTAATGGCATGTTGGCACATTTTATACAAATTGTGCTGTTCAGTTTTTATGAAGGCAGGCTATATTTCTGTTAAGGGGAGTCGAAATAATCATAAAGTGTATCATAAACCTAAATGTCTGATTTCTGAAAACAGTGGCTGTTAAAAGCAAAAGACCATCAACTACAGTACATTAAGATTCCAGAGTGCCTTACATAAGTTCTTTGAAGACTCTATGACTATATATATATATATACAGTATACATATCCTTACTCTGGTTCACTAGGTTATTCTTTAGAATTACCATCAGTCAAACACTGTTGAGAAGTTGTTGATATGATAGGTCTGTAGACATTGTTTAATGATTGCATCTGTACGAACATCTAGAGAAAGTTCCACTCCACCACCTACAGTAGATGCCAGAAGACAAAACAGTCTAGACACATATCTTCCTCGATCCCTTGGAGATGTTGGACCAGTTGTGACCCTGCCTTAATATTTGATAAAAAGCCGGTTTTGGCTGACATTTACCGTGAAACTGTTGTGTACTATAAAAAGAGTAAAAACATTGTCAATAAACATAGTCATTATTATTATATTATATTTAATTCAAATCCAATATAAGTTGGCAGCACAATCGCTCCAGGGTTGAGGGTTTAATTCCCACCTTGGGACTCTGTGGAGTTCCTCCAAGTGGTCTCGTTTCCTCCCACAGTCCAAAGACATTCAGATTAGACTAATTGGCATTAAAAATTGCTTTTAGTGTGTGAGTGTGTGCGCTTGTGTGGTCTGTGATGGATTGGCACCCATCCACAGCGTACCCTGCCTTGTGTTTGGATTTCTCTGGGATAGGCTCCAAGCCTCCTGCAACCCTATACAGGATAAGGGGTATCAAGAAGCCAAAACATTATGGTGTAGGTTGCCCTTCTGCCACCTAACTCCAATAGACCTCTGGGGATGTGCTGTGGTGTCTGGCATCAGGACACTGGCAGCAGATCGTTGTGATGTGAATTAAAGAGTGAGGGCTCCAAGGATCAGACTGCGCATCCTATTGGTGCTCAAGTGGATTGGGAGATGGGAAGTTTGAAGGCAGGATTGGTGGCCTTGGGGTCTTTGGCCTGCTGTGCTCCATATGTGACAGAGTGGGTATTCTGGTGCCTTTCTATCATGGCAATTAATGGCCTTTTTCTTATGATTCAACTGGACAGGCAGGCCTTGGTGAGTGCGTATGGAAGAATCTTGAGTACCCATGATCCTGTCATCAGTTTACTGATATATAATTGATAATCATTGCTACTGTGTTAACTGTATGTGATGTTAAAGTCATGGCTGATTGGTGTATACACACATATATATATATATATGTATACACACATATATATATATATATATATATATACTTTCACAGGAAAGGCAAGTGAGGTTTTCTCGGGCCATCACATACTGTATTTACAGCATATATTAGATATATTTAATACGTACATGTTTTAGGAAAGTGTTTACCATTTGTCAAATATACAGTAGATGTCATCTGCATCACCTTTATTTCCTCCCAGTGGAATTTGGTTCAACATAATACATGTACTGTCTGAGATGTGATACAGATTATTCGACTGCTACAGAGCCTTGGTCATGATGATTTAAATTTACTGCTATCTATTGATTTTGTGATGCATTCGCTGTCAAAGTCTACAGTGACCCCATAATAAAAGCCGTTATGAAACTCTTGTCTTCTGTTATGAAATCTGAACCAACCTGGGCTCCAGGGGGGATTCTCTCTCAGATCTCAGTGAAACATTTCCACAATGCGAGTTAACAGTCCATTGTATTTCTTTACACCAAGTATGTTTATCCTGCTTGTTTATCTGCAGTCTCCAGGAAAGAGCACTTCCTCTGTTAGGGGAAGGAACTGCACTCAACCCAAAGCCTTTTAAAGTAAATGCAAGCAAATGTGACCTTTTTGACTTTAATTATGATAAGTTAAGCATTGCCATTCAGTGCAATAATATGTATACTAATTGGTACATCGGTGGGGTTTTTAAACCACGTTCATGACCATGCCTTTGTGCTTTCCTTTTCACTGTTGGAATGATGTGGTTTTATTGACCTTTATGTATTTATTAAGGTATTGTTGGGAGCGTACAGTATCAATATCTTCAGCTTCAGAATGAAATCAATTGCAACTCTTCAGGGGTGGTTAACAGTGAAGGTATTTATTTTAAAAATCCTGTTTCCACCTTCTCATGTTCACTTTCAGCCACTAATGTTAGACAACAAGCTGTTTTTTCACACATGATCAATACCATAAGCTCTAGTGTTTTTTCTCTCTTTCTCTCTCCTTATGTATCCCTCTCTCAATTTCTCTTTACACTTTTCCTCCCTCTTATGGTCTGCATTATATATGTATTATAATTTCCCTTTATTGATTTCTCTTTTCATGGTGATGTAGTGGTTGACACTGTCGCCTTGCGCCTCAAGGGTCCAGCTTCAATTCCCGGCCAGGCTCGATTCCCGTCTCTGTGTGCATGGAGTTTGCATGTTCCCCCCGTGCTTGATGGGTTTCCTCCGGGTTCTCCGGTTTCCTCCCACAGTCCAAAGACACGCAGATTAGGCTAATTGGCTTTCCCAAATTGCCTGTACAGTGTGAATGAGTGTGTGAGTGAGTGTATGTGTGTGTGCCCTGCGATGGATTGGCACCCTGTCCAGGGTGTGACCTAAACCTCCTGGGATAGGCTCCCGGCCCCCCTGTGACACTGAATACAGGATAAAGCTGTATATATGACAAGTGAGAAAGTGAGTGATTTCTCTTTCACTCTGGTCATCTTTATCTCCTTATCTGTCTGTCTCTTAACACTTTCTTTCGATCATGTGTATCACCAAGCCCTCTATCTCTGTATCTCTCTATCTCTCTATCTATCTATCTCTCTACAATGATCAGTAGCTACTTTTCCCGAGCTCTTTCATTAGGTTTCCATTACATGAGCCAGTTGATGAAATGCCCAAGCAGTAAGGATGGATGAGACGAGTGTCATGCCACATTTATACATCAAATTGTCTCCAGAGATATGAAGAGATCTTTCAGTCTTAATTAAGATTAACACTCTAATCTGGCCCTATCGATGTCTGCAATTACTTCCAATTCATATTCAAAAGTCGACCACAAGCCTTAACAAGAGACTGTCAAGAAGCAGCATGCACTGACCCTGGTGCTGCCGTGGCAACAAATGCCTAGACACAGTTACCGTGATACCTGACGATCGTACAGTAAAGTTTTATTAAAAGAACGGATAAGTATAGCTGCTCTCACCATGCCCAGTGTGTATATTGACTCTATTTAGGGGTTGCATATGATCCGATCTCTTGTCACTCATTCTCCTGCAGTGAGCCGCATGAAGCCTGGAACTTCACGTAGCGGTGCTTGTTAATTGCTCCTTGCCAGCCCTCAGGCCTATTATAAGGTGTGATACCCCGTCCTTTTTCTCCCCCCCCCCCTGCATGAACAGATGGCTCCAGCAGGCATCAGGATGCTGTTTAGCTAATTATCAGCTGCAAAACTCCAGAGAGGGGATACGCTGTCACTATGCTCCCTACGACATACCAGACACTCAGGGGACAAAGGTCAGAAGCAAGGCTGGGAGTCAGTACTAGGGTTTGTGCTGGCAGGATGATTGGACCCCTGTGACCTGTGACGACTCCTTCACTTCAGGAAGAGAAATGAAGGGATTAACTATGTAAATGAAAGTGAGGTTTTGTCTGTAAATTCGTCAGAATGGTATATTCGTCTTTCAATGATATATTCATGTTTCATACATTGGAGGACCAGAACCCTGTCTCAGAAATACTTATGTCTGTATGTCTGTATGTCTGTCCAGCCGATTATGCCACAGCATTATGCAAAAGTGGCTCGACAGAATTTAATTAAACTTTGCCAGTCCTTCAGCATTTGCCTGAAATTAAATCTGCACCATAAATAAAATCTATATTTTATGAGCAATCACTTTTTCTTTTTTTTTTTTGGACAAATATAGCGGTTTTGCCTTCAAAGTGTGTGTGGCTATATGCAAAACTCACCTCTACAATGCATCCGAATCCTCACAAAACAAACAAACATCTGACACAGCATGGCTTACTCCAAAAAAGGTATGTAACTTTAGAAAACTGAATCTTTCATACCGACAGAAAACTGTATGTTTATTCTTCCTGCGGGACGTTTCAAGCCAGTTTATCTCCTGTCAACAATAAGTTGAGTAAAAGTGATGTAATAAATAGTTATGTCCAAGTTTAATAAAGTACTTTAAACAGGGAACGCGTTTGTCTAGCATCAAGTCAACCTAAGTGTAAACAAGGTGTAAACAAGGTGTAAGATCAAAATTTGCTGTCTTTCTATTAATAAGTTGGACAGAAAGTTCTGCTGTACAGAAAGACAAATGTATGTGGACTTTAACCAGAAATAATATCACTGATTACATTAAATCTGATCAGCTTATTTTTAGCTTTAACCTTTTAACTATTTTTTAAAACGATCAAAAAGGGTTATTAACGCTAGACCTTTATAAATGTGATTTTATTTATTGAACTGCCTCATCATATATAAAAACTAATTATGATACTGAGCAAAAATGATGAGTATGTGCTTTCTTTACTTTGGCAGAAATAAATAAATATATAAATAAATAAAATACGTTGTTATTGGGGAAATCTATACTGGTCATCCATTTCTATCCTTTTTTTAATGAATGATTGTGTGTTGATTAAATATATTCATGTAAATGCAAATTAAATGTCAAATTGAAACGCTGAAATGTGCTGCCTTTTTTTTTGTTTTTGTTTTTTTTGTAAACACACAATTGAAGAGGGATCAGAAATCAGAAACCAGAAAGCAGTAAACAAAACAAGAAGAGCACTCTGTCATGTGTCTTACAGGAAAAAATAACAAAAAATAAATAAATAAACAGTGAAAGGCAGTTTAGTCTATGGGGAACTGCATGTGCTTTCCTCTGGAGAGTGCAACTCTGCCACATATCTAGGTCACTAATATGTTATTTATAAACGCAGCACTGAAGCTGAGTATGAAATATTATATAATTTCATATATTAAGAATAATGGCTACAATTTTCACACAATTGTAAGATAATACTCAAAACAAATAATTATCAAACAGCATGTAGACCTCTAGTGTGTGTGTGTGTGTGTGTGTGTGTGTGTGTGTGTGTGTGTGTGTGTGTGTGTGTGTGTGTGTGTGTGTGTGTGTGTGTGTGTGTGTGCACATGTATATGTGTAGTTGAGTGGCTTTTGGGGCATGAAACGCACAGATTTATTCATTGCCTAATGAACGTGACATTTAGCTGATATTTACGTGCCATGTGCGCTGTTACTTTTGCATGCAGAACACTAAGCAGAGATTAAATACAGCTTAGCAATTACACATAATCAGTCATGCACAGATATAGCTCAGATAACCCACACTGGCCCGACCGCTTATCCCTGACTCGTGATGCCACACAAGTCATTAAATGTGACACTGTGACCCGCCAGGCATACTGATACAGGCATTTTGCTGAACGCATAAAATTAGCCGCACCGATCTAAACACTTTAACTTGTTTTGATAGTTTAATGCTGTATCTCTTGCATGTAGGGATGAAATGTCATTTGTAGGCCTGTTTTGCACCGGTGTGAGCAGGTGACCGTGATGGCCTTCTGTCACATTCTATTAATTAGCTAATCATTCAACGCTGAACTCAAATCAAACTTCGGGAGGTAGCAAATGAACCCCTTCACGTGAATCTCATGAGAAACCCCTGACATGTCATGTTTGACAGCATCAGATTTTAAATATGTCTAAGAGAATAACAGAGTGTCTCCAGGTAAAGCTGACTGCATTGCAGTGGTAGGTAAAGTGGACACTTTTGACAAATGCATGGCAGAGCTTTGGATGTTTTTGACTGTAAATTGTTCTGAAAGTACAGGATTTCCTGAACTTTCCTAAACTGAACTGAAAGTCTGGTAGCTTGACGGAGAAAAGAGGAAACAATCCCAACAAAAGACTCCCCACCTACTTCTACTTTTACAAGGTAATGAATTTACAGAAGAAAAAAAAAAGAAAAAAAAAACATTATTGGCTAATTTTAAGGAATTGTATATTTACAATGGGAAATGAGTTCTCACTTCAAAGAACAGTATCATTCACGTCACTTTCTGCCTCATCCTTGTTTTTTCACTCAGTTACAGTAATTTGTGGGAAATATTTGCTTATTCGTTCAGCCAGGTTTAGTCTGTTGACCAAATGTCTTGTTTACAGAGTGTATAAAGGTTCATGTTTTGATATAACAGTGCACGGACATTTAGACAGATTATATGTGATTTCAAGTAACTAATTTTTTTGACTGTTTTATTTGATTAACTGGTTCCTTATATAATATGATCCTTGCAGACAGACTCCAAGGCAAGGTTAAAAAGTAACCTTTATTTAAATAAAAAAAACTTTCTGCACTGTCTTGGTAATATGTCTATAGTGTATATCAGTGTTCAAGTCAAATCAGGACTTGTTATGGCATTTCTCATGAAAGAAGATAAAGGTAAAACTGATTGACGTTTACAGAAGACTTCAAGAAGACTTCAGTATGGTAATGAGACTCAGTCAAACATTTCAATGGTGCAAAGATTTTAAAGAAGGCATTACTGTATGTCCGTGAATGACCATCCCGGCTGAGGTGGCTCAGAAATGACTGCAGGTGTTCCTGGGAGCATTCAGTGAGTGGAACTCCTGATCCTTAAAAATTGACAGACCAACTTGCGAGTGTCATCATTCACAAACACCACTTGCACATTACAGGAACTCGACTGGGAATTACAGCCACATCTGCTGTAGAGTCCTGACCTCGCTTCAAGCCATTTCCAGATGTTTGGAACATTAAAGGAGTTCCTGGGAGGCCAACATTTCAGACGTGATGCAAGTCCATTTCTGATCATGGCTATGGTATACTGAGAAAACTTTCTACCTTGATGGTATAGTGAAATGCTGTGATAAGTGAAGACATGTGGAAATTAAGTGATATTGAGAAAAAAGCTAGTTTTTACTCTCAAAATTTGTTTGACTTGAACGCCCCTGTATATGTGTGTACACATGAGCAGTCAAACGTTTGGACACACCTTCTAGTCATGGTCGTTCCTGATTTCATCATGGTGCTTGATGGGTTTTGAAACTGTTCCAGAATAATTGAGCTTTATTTTTTATTTTATTTGCTGGGGGTATGTTCCTCGAGCACCCACAAATTTAAAAAAAAAAAAAAAAATTGGATGTGGTCCAAAAATGCCTATAAATTGGTATTCCCCCTAAAAAAACTAAATAAAAAATCCTTCAACGACTGAGGCCGCGATCTCTAAACCATGACTTCGCATTGGTCGACTGTAAATTTCAAATAGTTGTTTTTACTTAATTACCTAATTCCATATGCGCTATTTCTTATTTTCATAATCAGGAATTAGAAGGGTCAGTGTAGTGATTAGCACTGTTGCCTTGCACCTCCAGGGTCTGGTTTGATTCCCGTCTCTGTGTGCATGGAGTTTGCATGTTCTTCCTGTGCTTGGTGGGTTTCCCCCGGGTACTCCAGTTTCCTCCCACAGTCCAAAAAACATGTAGGTTAGTTTAATTGGCGTTCCCAAATTGCCCGTAGTGTGTGAATGAGTGTGTGAGTGTGTATGTGTGCCCTGCGATAGATTGGTGTCCTGTCTGGCGTGTTCCCCGCCTCGTGCCCTATGTCTCCTGGGATAGGCTTCAGGCCCCCTGTGTCCCTGAATACAGGATTAAGCAGTATAGACGATGAGTGAGTGGGTGAGGAACTAGAAGGTGTGTCTAAACTTTCGACTGATAGGTGAACATACTTTTGGTCAAACCTAGACTTTGCATTGCTTCATCCTGTTTGTCAGTGGGTTTTTCCATTTGCCTCCCAAATGCTCCAGTTCTCACACCAAAGTAGCTAGGTGGACAACCCGTTACCTTGTTTTCCTATGAAGTAGCATTTAGCGCAATACGAGATTACAGAAACACGGTTGTTATTGCAGTCATTAGTAACACCCAGCTACTTCTTACACGCTAACCTGAGGCACGTCTCTGCAAGTCTGCAAAATTCATTTTCCTTTGAAAAAAAGGAATAATTATGAGGCTATTATGAGGCTTGTTGCCATCCTTTCTGACACTTGGATTTAAATGAGGGCAGTAATGCCTGGAGCCATGCTGCTTTAAGTGTTTTCCCCACTGAGGTCACGTTCATTATGCTAAAGTTCGACCACAACAGCTTGGGCTTGCCAAAACATCGAAACATATTTCTTGTTCACTCTGTTGTTGAAAGTAAAGTGCCTCCATTATGTGATCAATCTAACAACAACAAAAACTCTTCCTATGCGTTCACTTGTGGTCTTGTTTTCTTGTATTACACCATCATAAGAGAAAATTGTCAAGGCCTTTGTCTCCAGAGAAAGGCCATGTGTAACCCAGGTGTTTAAGGAGCTGTGTTCTGATCTAAATGGCTTCGTGGGTGAGAGGCACAGCGTGCCGGCGCTGCATGGCCACAAGGGTCGGGTTGTAGGGTTGCCTTCGGATCTTTATGGCGTGTTTATGTGTTTGTGTGCACCGACAGAGACATGTGTATTCTTGTGTCCTCCTGAGCTGCAGAGCCTCTAATTAACCCTGACCCCCTGGAACTCTCTCTCTCTTCCCTTTTCACTCTAAACCCCTCTGGCTCCTCTCTAACTCTCTTTCTCTACCCTCACCCCTGGTTGTCCCTTACTTGTTAAAAAAAAGATGACTAGAGCAGTCGAATAATTGGCACCATTTTGGAGAAAGGTAGTTAGCTCAGGAAATGTTTTCATCTCGAGGTCAGAGCAGAAGAAATAGAGCAATGCACTGTGTGTTTGTGCTGCATTGGATTCTGGATTATTGTATGCTGCAGAGTCAAAGCCTGATCAGCCTGTCATTTACTCCCACTCACGGAAAAGCAACGCAATTACATTTTCTGCACATTCTCTTTTTTAATATCCTCTCTAAACGAACTGATTATATGTGTCGACTTTGTAGATTTGTAGATTTAATGGGCTCAGTTGCAAAAAAGAACATGATTGCCGACTGAGGGTCAATGAAAAACAACTTGCCCCATAATTCAGTTTTAACTATTTGGCAGAAATTGGCTTTAGTAATGAGGCCGGATACTGATGTGTGTGTGCTTTTTAATTCTGAAAGCACTTTTACACTAATTGTGTAATATTCACAATAATGGTATAAAAAAATAAAAACTACATAGAGAATGCATTGACTAAAATGGGAGCAGATAAACATGTCATCTTTTATGTCAGTTAAAGCAATTTCATTTTTAAAGAACAGTTATACTGTATCTGAGCAAATAAACTGATTGGCCAAGAGGCATTCCATGAGTGATGATATAGAGCATAGTATCACTGAAATGTTTAACCACTGTATATGTATCACTCGACTTTGCAGGTAATAATAATAATCATAATCATAATCATAATAATCATAATAAGAGTTAATCCCCTGGATGCGGGCACTACTAACTGAGACTGATATTCAGTACAACAGCACTCCCTCTTGTGTGATATTGCTTAATTCTAATCTTTTGCTTGTCCACTAAGATGAAATGTATTTCCAGTACTTGTTTAATCCTGGGCAGGTGGTGATGGTGGTGGTTGTGGCGGTGTTTCCGAAACCTGTCCCAGAAATGCTGGTTACACGTCAGGAATATGGAAGCCAGAACATTGTCATTCATTAGAGTGTCTTTGTCATAATATAAACCTAAAATGTCAATTTGTTAAGTAAAGGCTAATATATTTTTGTCAAGCATTCAAGCGTAAATATCATTTATAAACTAACCCCATCTCCTGCAACTACTGTATATCAAAATGCTGATTTAAGATTTAAACCACCCTTCTTGCTACAGTTACATTTTTTACTTTGGACATACCTTTTTTTTTATTGTGCTTTATACATAAGATGTATTTACTTGCAAACTCACTCGCACACTCACACACTCAATCATTCTCTGGATCCAATAATAATTAATGGGGTGCTGTTCTTGTGTGTCCAACACCCTTCTGTTGAAAATATAAAAATAAAAGCTTAGCCAACATCCAGCAAGTAATAAATCTACATTTATAAGAGCATGTGAGATGCAGTGAGGCATTATTAATTACCACATACACGTACCAGTGTGCGGTCGACCATGTCCGGGCACATTCTGCATAGCAATCAGCGAAACGGCCCAAAAGTAAACAGTGAAAATGGCATCTTGTTAAGGAAAGGCTAGCAGTTCTCTCTCTGTCTTTATATAACAAAAGAAACCCACTGTGAATTGGGGAAGATAAATCCAGCAGTAATTAGGTCTTAGGTTTTATACACTGACCCCAGCTGATTGCTTAGACAAGCACTTTGTAATAAACAAATGTGGCTTTAATTAATATTGTGCTGGTAATATTAATTCATGTTTCCTTTTGATTTTTTCTTGAGTTCAAATTGAGTTCAGATGTTTTAGCCGAAGAGTTTCTTGAAACATCTCAAAAATCAATCTACTGTATACAGCCAGCCAAAATAGTTTTCCTCATTTATTCATCTTCAGTACCTTTTTAACCTGGTTAGGATGAGTTTCACACTAGAACCGAAAACCATTCATGCATGAGTACTTTCATGCATAGAGGCAACGTACTGTAGTGCAGCCAGTACATCTACCCTGAGAAACCCTACTGTATATGGCCACAAGGAGAAGATGATCAACACTACAATAGAACCCTTTTAATCTAAGCAAAAATGGATCTAAATCTAAATCTTTAAAGAGAAAGGCCTAAATGTACTTAGAAAGTTAATAATGATAAAGGTAATAGATGTATACAGGATGTGCCATGTGCTACCCTAATTACCCCATAATTAGCCCATGTGCACATTCCTGCAGAATTCCGTCTTTCTGAAAGTGACAATGCGTCAGGAACGTCTCTGTCTTTGAGAGGATGTGTGAGTATTTGTTTGCTGCTTGTGTGGCATTTTGTAAACGCTGAAGAGAATTCTTTAGCTCCAGTGAACTTTTGAACCATGGCTGAAGGGGCAAAGGGTGAACTGAAACCTCACAGCACACACATACACAAAAAGGCTGTTTGTTAACAGCAATTAAAGCTCATGTTTGCATGTAACTGCCACTCAGGTGGGCTCGAGATCATGTGTCTTTCAGAGCTCTCGCTTAAAAAAAATAATAAAGTGATAAGATAAAAACCTGATTATTACCCAAAATGGGTAAAAATAATAGTATCTAGACTACGAATATAGTATAAAGTAATAGCATATAATAGTAATAGTAATAAAGACTACGAATATATAATAGTATAAAGACTACGAATATTATTAAGTAAAAATATCAGTGCTGGAAGGTTAAATCAAACTGGACATCTTGGGTCTATAAAACTGATCCCAGTAAACCTATGGTGGACCACACAGTGTAAATCTAGCCGTTTGTTGATGTTAAATATCTCACTAATTAGAGAGCATTTATAGCGGTCGAATCTATTGTTGTTTATTTCTATAGCGCTTTTAACAATGGTCATTGTCTCAAAGCAGATGGAAACATATATATGTTTAAGAAAACATTATCATGCACATTATCATGTGTTTGATTATTGTGTTAACCTTGAGTATCATTCATAGTTGCTACACAGTGGTCTTTTGTGTGTTATAGGTTCATGCACATCCTGATTTTAGTTTCTGACATAAGGTCAAAGTCTTTGACTGGACCCTGGGGTCAACAACCAGTGTAATAAAATGGGGCCCGAACACAGACAGCTCAAAAATGGCACCGAAACTTTAGATTAGTTTAGCTCACATAAATCGAAAAAGGCTCAGAAGATGGTGACCAGGTCGATCAAACTCATTTTTAAGAGCAGCGAAATCATATCCAATGTAATTGATCAAAATGAATGAAGGTAATATAATGGCTAGGTTTAAAACCATCAATATTAAACCTGGCAAATAAGTCTACACACCTAAAGTTAAATAGTCTATCCACACTCTATATATACATTATCACCTGCTTTCACTTAATTTGGATGTTCCAAGTTATAGCTGTTAAAGTTCTGAAGATTACCTACTATATAGACAAACATACTCTCTATTTTTCTTTGGCTTTATTTTTATACACTGGTGGCCAAAAGTGTTAAGACAACATATGCCATGTATTATAGTTCTCCCTGTGCACAAAACAGGTGGTTTCACTAATTAGTTCTAACCTATCTGGCTGAAGAGTTGTGCTAATGAACTGAAAAACTAGTGAGAAACCGGGTATGTGACAATGGTGTCGAGCTTCTAGAGCCATGGCCTGGGTCATCTCCAAACCTGAAGGCAATAGAAAACTGCTGGACAATGGTGAAGAAAGCAGTGGCATATAATAATAATAATAATAATAATAATAATAATAATAATAATAATAATAATAATCTTCTGTACATGATCTTCAGGAAGTAATCAAGCAGGTAAGGATTAAACGAGTGACACCAGAGTACTGCAGACGCGTTTTTGACTTTGATTTCATACTAAATAGTGATTGATGTCTAGCAGGTTCACTGCATGAAGTAACAAATAATTCTTATTTTCTTCATTGTGATTTATTATTTTCATGTAGAATTTAATTTTACTTTTGTCTCAATTCTTTTACAATAACAATCTGACCATTTTGACTCATACAATCACATTTCATACAAACTTAAATAATGCTTGTTAAAAGCGCTATACAAATCAAATTGAATTGAGTTGAATTGAATTAAATTTTAGCCATCACTCTAATCCAGTCTCAATCCAGTTATAATCTATAACTGATTATCATCTATCACTAAAAAATGCAGGGTTGTTTTTACTACCCAAATGCTGGGTTGCCTCTGTTGGGTCATTTTTCTGGGTTATTTACAGGGAGTTGAGTACTTTTTTTAACCCAGCTTGCTGGGTTGGAGTTGGGTTAGCTAGTGACAGCTAACATCACAGATAAGACCGCCCCTCCCCCACAGTTCACCGGTGTATTCAGTGGCTGTGTCAGCTTTGTGTCTTTTTTTTTTTTCTTCCTCCTCAAGCATTTAAGAGGAAATGTAAACGCTAAATATAAGGTCTGTATACACACTTTGACTGAACTTGTTCACTGTATGTAACATTTATTACTGTTTGTTACACTCAAACTTTCAGCCTGGTCTGTGCTATAGCATGCTAGTTTATCTGCTGCTAGCTAGCCAAACCAAAGGACCCCACCTGTGTATGAAAGAAACTGAAAAAAATGTCTGAGCTTTTTAGCTTTCTTTGTAGAATGCTTGCAGGGTGTACAGTATGAAGGTGGTGAAGTGATGAATGAAAGCTAAACTGTTAATTGCAGTGCTAGCGTTAGCAAACACATATGAAAAGCTGAGGTGTTCTAAAACACTAATCTTCTTACAAATATGCATACTAGCAAACCCTCTCGATTTTTCCATAAACTTTTACTTTCTTTAATTTCTTTCTTTCTAAGGTTGGATCCAACACCGTGGAATATCTCCAGCAGGCTGAAGTGTTGAGGCCGAACCCCTACATCTTGATGTTGAGAGATAATGACCAGCACTGCTCTCAGGAATTAGTGCTTCTCAGTAATAGTATCGTAATGATGTCGCTGTTGAACTTGTTTTGTATCATCTGATCTTGTTCTTTTGAAAAATAAATATTTTTCTATGCTTTGTACAATTAATTGGGTGTTTATTGCATATATGTATGGTTTGCAAAACTTATTTTGCAAACCATACATATTTTTTTTTATAGACCAGTATATCAAAGTAATTTAACTGTTTATATAGATTTTTTTGTAATAGACCAGTATATCAAAGTAATTTAACTGTTTAAACTGTTTTACCCATAGACATGTAAAACGTAAAAAATAATAATAATCTATTTGTGAAGTAGAATTAACTCAGCATTACAGTTAAATATGACCGAGCATTTGGATTGAATATTTTACCCATCTTGCTGGGTTAAATAAATAACTCATTTTGCTGGGTTAAATTAACCCAGCATGTAGTTGGTCCAATAATTATCCAGCAGCTGGGTTAAAAACAACCCAGTTTGGGTTGTTTTTAACCCAGCATTTTTTAGGGTGTGCTAATCAATTTCAAATGAGGTTTCTGTAGATTTTATTGATATTCCTCCATTTATGTGTCATGTTCTTGAGATTTCCCCATAGTAAACCTCTCTTGCAGTAAAACTAAATGCTGAACGAAGACATTTCTCATCTAAAATGGGCACAAGGAGTACTACTTAGGACCACATACTATTTTATGCCATATGTACTTCATATGACCTTCCTGTAGGCACTGTAGAATTATTTGTTCCTGTACATTGTGTCAACCAGATCGTGTATAGGAGCAGTTTGTATAAGGTTGTAGAAGCAGTTTTTATAACTTAAATCCATCAATTTTATCTTTAACAGTTAATCTTTTAATAAATATGATGATTTCTACTGTCTGCATGAGCATATAGGTAATCTTCTTACTAATTAAATCAAATTAAATTCACTTAAATGTGATTGAATAAATAAATAATCTTGAATCTGCATACTAGAAATCTTTTTTTTTTTTTCAAATCTATTTCATGTAATATTATTCAATATAAGCTTTTCTAACATAACTTTACCTGTTCTCATGGAAACAAATGACCAAAATATTAACCACTTCTCATCGATTCAAAGAATGTGATTTTGTTCAAAATTCTGCATAGACACTAGAGGGTTTCCCAAAAGTCTCCATACATAGGGGAAATTAACATAATTAAGCAATTACATGCATAACACCAGATGTGTTAACACGAGTTCATCAAGAGTGGGAGAGCCGACTCTGCGTGTGTTTACAAAGAAATTGCAATCATGTAGAGGATGTTTTGTAAATACATTTTACAGTTACATTATGATAAAATACAGTCACGCTTTGCTAAGTTTGAGTGTTGTAGAGATTATGGTGATTTGGTTTTGTAGACTTTTGTTGTTGCCGGTGTCCATTATTGTCTAAAACTCCAGGGTCCCTGGCTTTATCCTGAGCCGAGCTACGTGTGTGCGTGGGTCTCCTTTGGGTTCTTCCATTTCCATCCACCTTTTAAAAACATGCTGATAAGTACCGTAGATTGTCAGATTTGGAGTGTTTTCCCAGCTTGTATCTGGTTTTCTTAGGATATGCTCTGGATCCAGTGTGACCCTGACCAAGATAACCTGTGTCTTACACATTATTTATACACATATCTGAACTTGCCCCTGCAGGAAACCGGCTTTTCAGAGATATACTGTATATGATTATGTGTTTGCTCTTAATGACAGAGCACAGCCTTATTCAGGTTGCTAACTTTTAAGATAATACGATTAGATGCGACTGCTTGTGTATAGACATAAAGGCTGAGATAAGCAGAATTTTTGTTGAGGTTTGGATTTGTTTTATTACTAAAAGCAGAAAAGTCCATGAGATATAGACGCAATTTATCAAAAAATCTAGAAAAAATAAAAAGATCGACTTTACCAAAAGACTCATTTCTACCTTTAGTGTTTTGTTTATGTACTGTTCTTGCATTTTGTAAGCAGGAAAGATTATTCTGCAAAACACAGTTTACGTTTCTGCGTAATTTAAGCATTGATGTTTAACCACAGTAGTGACAAAAAGTATAATGAAGATGAAAGGAGAGCGTACAGTAAATCTGATACCCTGTTGCAGATAACAGTTACATCTATAAATGTTCAAGATTAAAAAGAAAGAAAAGAGAGAAAGAAAAGAACATGAGCAGGGGGTGAGCGGTTCATTCTAATGGCATTGCCATGGAGACTGTAATTATTGTGCTACATTTCCACAGATGTGTAGATGGCTTGAATGAGGGTAGTGACGCTATGGAAGCACGTCAGCGAATATTCGAGCCCTCAGCGCCAGTAAACAAGTGCCTGCCATGCAGCGAGCATCCTGCTGAGCACTGTCTCTCTCTCTCTCTCTCTCTCTCTCTCTCTCTCTCTCTTTCGCTCCGTGTTGCCTTGGAAACCAGGAAGGAACAGAATGCCCCTGAATGTGTGCCAGAGCAGCTGATAGGCCACGTTACCTACCGAGTGAGTCATGTGACCTTGCAAGGTAGAGCATGCATACTGTACATATAGTATAGTGACACTTATGTGGGATGCTGTACACCCTGAGGACTCACAGCTCACAGTTAGCAGGTAGGTGTTAAAATGAAGGAGCTCGTTTGCACAGTAACAAGGCCCGGTTCAGTCTGGAGTGAAAAGTAGCTGTTAACCAGAGAGCCACATGAGTCATTATTTGTGCACAGGGATGCATTTTGAACCTTGGTGAAAAGCAAGGATATAGGCATGCTCGTTATGGACCAAAAAAAAAAAAAAAACACTGGCTGTATATCTAAAACCACATATTGTGCTCATTAGAGAATAATTTAATAAATCAAACTTGAAAATATAGAATAGACCATCCATGACATCCCACAGTGCACTGCAGTAGGTTAGTATCCAAAACACAAATACAATAGGAAGTAGATTACGCATCTCGGATTTCCTACAGTAGGTGTTTTATGGTGTGTGGTATGTAAAGGATAAATCATGACAGGATGTGCTGTAACAAGCAAGCAATCAACAATAGGGAAGCGGTCCAGTGTGAAGCGGACTTACCGTTACCTCATTTTCTACAACACCACATCCAGAACAATATGTCAACAAACTGGCTTTTATCCAGTTATAGCCACATTCACCCCTGTGGAACATCCATGAAACAAATTAATTTCGATTTTTTTTTTAACCATAAACATTTCCAACGTATTCCTTCCGCCGCCCTTCCATGTCTTCTTTAACACTTTTCATGAAGACAGCATCTGTCCTGATGACTTTCCGATGCCTGAAGGAATTCCGATGTTACAAAGTGCTGAGATAACTTTCATAACGTCCATAATATGAAATTTCTAATAAACATCCTTTCATTGAAAATGTCAGTATAATGAAACTTGTTTGTGTGGAGCGTCCATCTTACAAGTAACTGTGTAAGTTGTTACTCGTTGTATTTATAACGTATTAGAGTTAGCACTTTAACATAAACCTGTAATTTGCCATCCAGCAAAAGCTATTGTCAGAACTGACACCTTCTAATGAACACCTTCTGACCAGTCAAAATCAAGGATCCGACAGTCTGGTAATCTATACTTAAGAAAAGTTGAGCTGTTTTGTATGTTTTGAAAACATTTCATTTGGACAGCGTCTGAGCCTCGAGTTCAACCTTAATTCATTTAAAAGCATCTTCAATATTCAAACCCATAACAATTATTACAATGACGTCTCATGCAGAACATGTCTGCGCCTAGCAGCATATAATCAGCCACTTTGTTCGAGCTGTTATTACTTCCGAGAAGACGCTGAAGCAGCATCCAGTTCGCTAACGCCGAACGTCGTGCGAGAGACGCTCCTTTCCACTAAAGGCATATTCGTCCTGTCAGACGCTGCTATTGTGCAGGAGACTGCTGATGTCTGGCTTTCTTTAATTGACAGGTTGAAAGCTACTGCTGCCCTTGTGTCCTTAATCACTCCACCGTCACTAATTAGCCATTTCTCCTTACTGCCAATTAAGCTTGTCTAAAGGGAGCAAGCAGATGAGTCATCTGGTACGGGCCCCACACGTCTCCTGCATTTGCAGAGTCTTTCTCAGCCTGGGACCTGCTCCTCTGTTCCATCGTTTCAACCAATTAAGCACTGATCAAAGTATTTCTTTATGTGAAATGACAGGAACCCAGGAATAAAGGTAGAGTTAAGGATTTATGAGTAATATAAACAATAAACAAATATAAAACATAAGACATTAGTAAATTAATAAGTTTGATTTTTGTTTTTTTGTTTTTCAAAAGAACGTATGTATATTAATGCAATATGATCCAATTTTAACACTCACTCATTCTCTTTATCGCTTACCCTGTACAGGATCAGGCGGCACAGTGGATTCGTCCAGGTTCGATTTCCTGCCAAGTTTGTGTGCATGGAGTTTGTGTGTTCTCCCTGTGCTTGGTGGGTTTCCTCCGGTTTCCTCCCACAGTCCAAAGACATGCAGATTAGATTAATCTGGCTTGGCCATTGTGTGTGTATGAGTGTGTGAATGTGTGTATGGATATTGTCCTGTGATGAACTGGCACGCTGTCCACGTTATACCCCACTTTATGCCCTAAGTCTTCTGGGATAGGCTCCAGGCAGCCACGATTCTGTATCCAGGATAACGCGGTATAGACAATGAGTGAGTGAGTGTACAGGATCACGTGAGGCCTAGAGTCTATCGCAGTGGACTTGGAATGAGCTGGGGTCCATCCTGCACAGGGTGCCAATCAATTGCAGGTATCACACACGCGCGCACACACACACACACACACACACACACACACACACACACACACACAGCTGGGAATTTGATAACACCATTTAGCCTAATCTGCAGGTCTTTGGATTGTCGGAGGAAACTGGAGTACCTGGAGGAAACCTGCCAAGCACAGGGAGAACATGCAATCTCCACACACAGGGCCAAACCCTCAAACCCTCAAACCCATCACCCAGGAAGTGTGAGGCCACAGTAATAACCACAATGACACTGCAAGTACATGTTATATTACTACGGTATGTGAAACAGACAGGACTACGTAATTTTCATTAACTTTCATGCAGTATGTCCTAATGTGTCCTAAATGTCCTGTATATTTCACTGGAGCAAAGTCCTTGTTTCTAAGATAATATTTGAAACCATTTCAACCTTGAAAATGCCTATTTATTCAGTCTATCATGTGATAAACAATGTCAGTACGCTTTTATGTGACCTTAGACTGTATCATGATGCAATAATCAGTTCCTTAGAAAACATCTAGCATTCAGTGCACACTTCTGCTTTTTCGATGTTTTTTTCTTCTCGGGTTTTATTTCATAATATGGAGACGAACAAAGCAACACATTTCATCATATTGTCACAAGCTTGGGACGTGTTCCGGAATGTGACAAAAAGATGTAAACAGACTTCTTAAAGATGCACAATAGGTAAAACTGCAATCATACTGTAAATAAAAATGTAAACATGACTAAAAAATATCTCACAGTAGTCATTCAGTTGTGTGAATACTTGCTATTTTATATATTTCAAAAGAAAGCCAGTTAGACACTGTTACAGCAAGAAATGTTTTATTGTAGTGTTATGATGGTGGGACATAGATTAATTAAAATATAACAATGAAACAAAACATGCATACTTCTATTACTATACTAAAATACATATTACTACTGTATCTTGCCCAGCATGTATCTCTTTGTCTCTCAATGTCTATACTGTGTATGTATAGATTATGGGTTTTAGTTCATCAGTTTATCAAACGTTGGATTGAGGCAAGTGATGGCAATCCCTGATGTTTTGGGCCAGATCACGACACAGGCAGGTTATGGTGTTTCACACATTCTTTAAGCGTCATTTGATAGGTGGGGGAAAAAAATAGGTGGAATAAGTGTGTTAATGAAAGCCATAGAAAGCTTGGCAAGGACATTTTGTAGACACGCTTAGTACTGTACTCGTGGCGTCCATATTAAAGAAAGCTGGCCTTCGATTCTGCCCTTTTTATATGTAAAAAAAGAAGTTAGTTATTTAGTAGCTCCTTAACACTAAGTGTACAAAGATACAAACAGTTCAGGGTTTGAATAATAATAATTCAAATATAAATTAATATTAACTGAAGAATTGCTATGATGGACCTAACAGACATTACCATGGAAACATTCAGTG
This sequence comes from Clarias macrocephalus, assembly GCA_011419295.1. NCBI lineage: Eukaryota > Metazoa > Chordata > Actinopteri > Siluriformes > Clariidae > Clarias > Clarias macrocephalus. The sequence continues at coordinate 216,041 of JAAGKR010000277.1, forward strand.
TATCTTCATTGAGCCAACACCATGCACCTTAACCACCAACTCTCTCTCTCTCTCACACACACACACACACACACACACAAATACATTGAAATAAAACCCTTGCATCTGCTTGCAGAATGTGAAGCACATCCTTAAACACGAGCTGTCAGTGCTCCTTCATGCTCTGTTTATCAGGATCAGATGAAAGCAAGCATCTCTAGAGGACCTTAAAAAAACCGCCAGAGATCTCTTTATGATTAGCTTTAATCAAGCAGACCAAAGGGGGGGGGGGAGCATAAAGAGTTCACACTCCTTTAACTTCTGCTCTAGTCGAGCTCTTTGTACACCACAGCTATTGTCAGCAGCACTCTTATCTGTTGGTAAAATGATACGATTGTATGAATTCCTTGGACGTTTTAGGAGTTCTTTCATGTACATGCTTTCTTGATAGGCTTTTAAGATAGTCAACCGCAAACATGATTCATCTTCTGTTGTGCCTGTATTTCCATCTTTGGTCTTAGGCCAAAGTATGAGCTGAATGATCAAAGGGACAAGTTTCTAAATACTTAAATAATAACCGTGTTTACGTGCTAGATATGAGAATAGGATTCATTTGCAAAGTCAAACCTTGGGTACAAGTAGCTGAGATAATGATGAGAAGGTTGGCAGTTCCAAGCCCCAGTTTAAGGGGTCTGTCTGCTCCAGGGATGCTGTATCCTGTATCCTTTGCTGAAAATCTAACTGGGATATAAAGTAAGGTGACAACTAAAGGTATAGTCTAAGCTTTTAAATTATGAGCTGATCAGTAAGTACAAGATATATAGTGCATAAATCTCAGGTGCCTGACAGTGAAACTATTAGAGTTGGGAAATGCATTATAGCACAAGGAATGATCGATTGAATAATCGGAATGATGCGGAAAAAAAAAAAGACCTCCCTAAATGCTGCTGGATTTATGATTTTTAATTGTTTTATGTCTTTCAAGTCCATAATGCTCTATTGGCTTCATGTCCTGCTTCTTCCAAATACTAAACACAGCAAATAGATTGTTAGCGGGTGGTGCCACTGGTTAAAGCTTTCAGTTCGCTATCAGAAGGTCTTGAGTTAAAATCACAGCATTGTAAAGCCGCTAGGTTGAGGTTGTGCTCAAATGTATCCTGAATCAGTTATGAATCGGTTTGGATTAACGAATCAGGCAATGACATGACTGAGTATTCTGCCTTTTGTGTAATTTGTACTTGATTAGGCAATATCTGATTAGTAAATCTACTACTATTCATTTTCCATCTCCATTGGAACTCCGGAGAATAAAAGACAATAAAGTAAATCCCTTGTCCAACTAATATACTCATATACAGTATACGTACTGTATCACATCCACCTTCTGAGTCACTACAGTGTTCAGGTTGATAATAATAGCCCTGAGGGGATTGTTTCATTCTGTATACAATCATCTGACATATGCATAACTGTTACTAATAGGCCGCTTGGATCTACAGGCTGTGCTTGAAAGAACCTTTATAGCCACCGGTGGTGCAGTTTCATTTGGTTACATAAAAAATACAAAACTGTCAACCACAAGATCACAACGAATAACCTGGTATGAATGCCAAAAAATCGTCACCTCTATTATTCATTTTTCAAAGAATAAAGGGAAATCTGAAACATTTGGAAAAAAACAAAGAATGATCATCACGGAAGACTGTTGTCTCTCTCGCGCTCTCTCTAAAATAAAACTCAGGACTCATCCATCTCATTTTTTCTCATTTTCAAGGAGACGCGACACGTCGCCTATCTTGCTGGGTCTATAATAAGAAGCAATGGCTTCTTTTATTAGATAATGTTTAGCAGTGCAGCTTCACAGCATGCCAGACCCACACCACAGAACCTCCATGCTAGGTGCTGACAAACCTTAAGAATCTCTCGCCTGCTCTTTTATCTGTCCCTTTGGAAGATAATTACCCAGAGCCGAACCGGCTGGAGGTCTATCCGTAGGAAAGCTAAATCTGCAAGATGAAAAGACAGTATATAGTGTCTGAAAGAGAAAAAGACACACAGAGGGAAGGGTCTGAATTAATACTGCCTATAATAGAATTCAAGTGTGTGTGTGTGTGTGTGTGTGTGTGTGTGTGTGTGTGTGTGTGTGTGTGTGTGTGTGTGTGTGTGTGTGGATCTGGTAGTTCATCTATAATGTATCAAGAGAGGTTTAGGCAAGATATCACTTCTCTGTCCTATTCCCTTTCTCACTCTGTCTTTCTCTTTACACTGTATTTCACTTTACTTCTCACGCACCTATCTATCTCTCACACACAATCCATCTCCTAGACCAACACACATCTGAGATAGTGCAAGAGGGGTGTGGACAAAAAAACAAAAAAAAAAAAACGTGAGACCTGGTGAGAGATGCATAAAGCAAGGCAGTGCAGCTGCTCAAATATTGATCACTCTTCTTTGTGCTGGGGCCGTGGCTCGCAGTCAGAAGCTCAGGACCCCATCAAGATGAGGGGAGGCCAAAAGGCCACCGAGCATAGCCACATAGAGCCGCTCCATCATGATGCACTATTTAAAGAGCCTGACATACACACACATTTTACATGCATGCCCATACACATTTTCTCCACTGGGAGGTAAAAGTCTAGTAAAATGAAAAGCCTGGGGCAGTAAGTGTCCTTCTTCACACACTGTCCTTCATACAGAGTTTCTGGATTGTTCGTTAGTACACCAGAATATCTTACCGATTTCTGAGTTAGAAGAAAGCACCTTACTGTATCTAAGCAGTATCTGTGTTTTTGGCCAAATATTTATGAAACTGTTTGAGATGATTCTTCCTTATGCAGTGCTTTCATAGAAATGATGACGAACATGCCAATGACTCTCACATGGCTTCTTGGTATAATAACTGCTGAATCATCATATTTAAATCCTTTAAACATAAATATTACTCACTCTCTCATCATCTATACCTATCTGTATCTATACCTATACCTGTATTCAGGGTCACGGGGGCATGGAGCCTATCCCAGGAGGCTTAGGGCACAAGGCAGGGTACACCCAGCATACACATGGGCATACACTCACTCACACACTACGGGCAATTTGGGAACACCAATTAGCCTAATCTGCAGGTCTTTGGACTATGGGAGGAAACCGGAGTACCCGGAGGAAACCGACCAAGCACGCAGAGAACATGCGAACTCCATACCCTTTAGAGACAGGAAATAAGCCTGGCCGGGAATCGAACCCGGACCCTGGTGGTGCAAGGCGACAGTGCTACTGTAACCACTACACCACCGTGCTGAATATAAATACTAAATATATAAAATTTATTGTGTCATGTTTTTCTGTTGGTGTCTTTTTAACATGTTTGGGAAAGCAGTATAGTATTGTATTCTATAGTATAGTACAGTACAGTAGAGTATAGTACAGTATAGTAATAGTACAGTACAGTACAATATGTTATTGTTTAGCATTGTGTTGTAAAATAATATATTGTATTTTACATTGTACAGTACAACAGTTCCATCCAAGCAGTTTGATTAGACAAGAGGCATTCCATAAATGCTGATATAGCGTATATAGATAACAGCATTATTATGTTTATCTATATGTATTACTCTGCATCACAGGAGTTCTAATAATCATTAAACCCTGAGGGCACTACTTGGTGTGTGGAACCATGGATATAATGGATAATGTAGATCCTACATAGTGCACTAGCTTTCCATTTTACACCATTTAGGATTCAACCCTTGGACCCCGGAGTTAACGAAACTGATATTAAAAAGTGGAATAAGTGGAAATATAAAGAAAAACTTAACAAATATACCTTGTATTATGCTCCTCACCTATAGTACCTGTAAAAATTCAAAACTACTTTCACCCCATTAATTACGCTGATATTGCTTTAAATGTACAAGCATCATGTCTAACAGCTAACTAGGAAAATATCCCTCGATAATGGAAGGCAAGAGAATTGTTTTCATTTAGCCTTCTGAAAAGTAAAGAATAAAGCAGAAAATCAAAATTAATAATATTATTTTAAGTTTAACCGATTCCGCTTGTTCCATTACAGACTAATGTCATTTCTTTTTGTGAGCAGGTAATAATAATGCTCAAACCAGCTTCTAAAATTATTGACTTGCTTTGCTGAGGCTGACTGAAGCACATTGCTGAACCCACCATCTGTAACCATTTACTACCTTATTTTGCCCTATAATGCAATGCCTATCAATTGAATTATCAATAGAATTGAATTGTGTTTCAACAGTTTTAGTTTTTTTTTTTTTCTTCCAGTGTCCGCAATCCCACAATTCTTTGTAACCTGGCCAGATTTACACAAAAGTTTCAACAAACATGGCAAAGATGGAAATTGCTCACCTTGTAACTGATTGATGCTTACATTTGATTTTGTAAAATGACAGAAGTCATTATGTATTAGGAAGCATGACTTAGCTATGTTATTCAGTAAACATTAATGCAGCTGTAACTAATACCAGAGGGAAAAAATCATAGTTCATTAAACAGCAGCATTCTTTTGTTGTTGTGGATAAAATGCTGTCCAATAAGACAGGATCAATTGAAAGACGTGTCTATGTATAGTACATGGTTACTGTGTATAGATGTTGAATAACAAAGACATTTCCAACAGTGTATTGTGTTTGATGTGCCTTGAACTACACCTGTGATTTTTACTAAGAGTGTGGAGTGAAATGATGTATGTTCACCATCCTGGACTAAAATTAAAATCTGGCATCTTACACAATGTTAAATCTTTTCACTACGTTGTGACTATTGTGTATTATACTGTATGCCTTGGTATTGTCACAGCACATCCCCTCCACACACTACACACACAAAGTCCGGTCCCACACCACAGCCGCAGGTGTGCATGCCTAATAACCCTTTTCCACATGCCTCAGTGGTATCCCTGATGGCGGGTGGCAGTGAGCAGTTGGCTGTGAATCACCCTGTCTGTGTCCTCCCCCCCACCCATCCGCCAGTGGCTCAGACGGCCCACAGAGGCTATGAGTGGCACCAGGTCCCTCACCTCTGCACCCTGGACCTCTGCCTGACCATCTGCCGCCTCTGCTGCAGCTGCCAATCACTCGAGGTAAGAAAAAAATTCTTTGCCACTAAGGACCTCAAGTACAAGTCATCCAGATCAGCAGCCTCCTTTCGCACCTCTTGCCCATGACCTCAGTTAATCTGGCACTAGTACAGTATGTATACTAACTGCTAAGTATTGCCTTTGTCTGCTGAATAGACTGCTAATTCTTCCTATTTTCAGAGCTTTATTCATGAAGAGAAAAAAGGGCAAATAACCATGAAGCACATGTGAATATATGCTGTATAGAGTTAATTCTAAAACATGGGAGAAGAAAGTGTTTGCTTGACTGATGACCTATTTAGTCATTTAGGAAACCGACAGTACAGCACATCAATGATTCCTCCAAATCGACAGATAGCATTTTAATGTGGTATTTTCTTGGTTTTACATTCCATTAGCTCACATCCATGAGTCACTGCTAATGGCTACGGTCTTGGCTTTTTGTTGATTTTCTTTGAGATCACCAATTCTTGAAGGTTGTATGGAGCTTGACTCCTTTAGTTTCCACGATAACTCATCAGAGGAAATGAAGTAACAGGGAACAAGGAACATGATGTTTCTCTAATTTAGTGAACCCGTGACATAATATGACACAACTGCTGGGAAAGTCACCGATCCATTTTCCAAAGCAACACACATCCTTTATTGGATTGAAAAACGTTCAGGAAACCTTAGCGCTGAACACAACCGGAGAAATGTCCACTGGCTGCAACCTGATTCAAGTTACACAAAACATGGAGCCTGAGATCAGGTGGATTATCCATGGGTGGCCTTGACACCACATAGGGATACTGTATCATTTCTTTTTACAGTTGTGGCTGTTGCTGAGTTTGATATGGGAAGGACATGAAAAAATATCTCATGATGAAGCATGACCTCTCACAAACCAGAATTTCCCTCTGCTCCAATCCACAGATGTTCTCTTTCACCCATCACTCACTTTCTCTTGTACACTCGTTCTCTCCCTTGGAATCATCCAAGCCATGCTTGGCTGCACATTATGGAAAGGAATTTAAGCTTAGTGTTTGCTAGGCTACCCAATGGCTACTAACATTCTCATGCAATCTGAATCGAATCAGTTGCATTTAGGAATGTCTCAGGGCAAGAATATCAACTGTCTTTTAGCTTATATTACCTTCTAGCCCTCATCCAAGTTGGCAAACGAGAAGAAACATGGCATACAAAAGACTATTTAGGGCTTGTTTTGATCAAGCCCCTGTGTGGGGATAAGCTTAGGACAATTGTGTGTCCAAACAAATAAGTGATATCATCTCTCATTTGCAAAAGCATGTCCTTTCATTTATCCGCACACACACACACACACACACACACACACATAAGAGGACAGCTGTTTAACGTTATTCTCGAACTCTTTGTTCTTTTATTCTTTTACGAAACTCTGCGTTGCTGTGCTCTCAGCTGGTTTTGGATGCTCTTTATTTTTTTTTCCTGACGTTTTAAACATTTACAGTGCGGTTCTTCATCGGCAGAGATAACAAGAGGAAACGTAAGCAGTAAGATAAATGTCACAACACTTCCTATTCTCCTCTCAGTGCACAGATAAGGCTGGCCACAGATGAAAGAGCCGGCTGAAATAAAACAGAGGGAGCTGCATTTGTTCTGATCACGATAGCATCTCTGTAGCACATACAGCTGAGATACACTGCGTGGATAGAGTTGTGTTCAGATGAATGTAAATTCCAGGAGAGAGTGTTACACTTCAAACGCAAGAGGTGTGAGACCAAATAACAGCACAGGGTTTGTGTTGGAAACGGCTCGGTGGTATATACGTAGTTCAGTCTGTTTCCAGGATCGAATTAGCGCATGTTTTCCTTGTCTGTAACACATCAGACTGAACTAATAAAAATTATTTATGAATGTTTTAGAACAGTAAACTGTGTCTTAAAATATTGTTCATGGGTTCCTGAAGTCATATTTTACAGGAAACAAAGGGAAAAACATTATTTTGTTAAGCAGGGTTGGAGCTTTGAATAAGATATTGTGTTCATAATATGAAAAGAATAAAATACAATGGATCATGTTGTTAAGGGAAAATAATCAAAAATGTGTGGTCAGACATGTAGCAGAGGTACTGTGATCCCAAAATGTGCAGTTCCTCAAATGCCCACTGGGGGCAAGCTCCGAAAATGAGTCAATCCCCATATAGCACCATGTTAAAACACACACAAATGAACTAAATAGAACAACAGAAATAAACATGTTTACAATCTGGTACAAAAAAACAAACAGTTAAAAAACAACTGTAACAGGGTATATAACCCATCAGTTATATTATATTATATATATTAAGCCATAAAATTATGCTGATTTCAGTGACAGCTGCAATGCAGGTGCCAAACCGCTAGCTGTCTGCTATGCCTAACTTCAGCTAACAAGTCAAATTGTTGGAATTGTTGTAGTTTAAATTACAGCAAAAAAAAAATGTTGGTTGAAACGGGACAATCCACAGTGTATGGATGACAGAGTTTAATCAAATGCATTAGTGTATAAATGAACATTAGCCACCATAGCATTTTAGAGCAAAGCTTGCTAGCTTGTTGGAAATAACCAACAAGTTGGGAAGGCTGGTTCCCAACGACAAAAAGCAGTGTAAAAAAAAAAAAAAAAAGCAGGGTCTGTTTGTTCAACTAGAGTCAGCTCTGCCTGATAGGTGACGTCATGGAGGGTTTGTCCAGTTCTTTTCCATACAGTCTAGGTTCTTCCCCATAGCATCAGTGTTTTAGATCTTTTATCTCAATGCATTTTTCCAGTGTTTACACACATACACACCCTCCCATTCGGCATGTTTCCTACACTGAAGATGTTGCCACGGAGGAAAACTTTCTTGCTGCTACAAAGTGCTGACACTTGAGAGTCCTTTCACAAAAGCTAAATAATAGATGTCCCCTCAGAGGAAACTTCAGCATATCACAGTTATGCATTGTTCGATCTTAAATAAACGTTTACTTTGTTAGATTATTATCCTGTGCAAGTCAGGAATAATATCTTCTAATGAGGACTTTAATATACACTGACTTAATCATTTAATTTATACATGGTACCAGTGTCAGAGCTGCTCCTATAGAAAATGAATCATCGACTTCTAAAAAGAGTCAAGACTTCAACATTGCTGTGGTGAGAATGCAGTTAATAAAATAATGTACTGGTTATATGGAGGACTTACACTCCCCCTTTGATGTTCAGTGATGTGAAATCTGTCCTCAGTTGAGAAGATGTGGCAGATGAAACAAAGCTCGCTGATCGATTTCACCAGCAGCTCTTGGAAGGTGCTGGAAATGCCAAGAGTTTTCTTCCAGCAGGAAACAATCTGTGGTGATTTATTGCTCTTTTAATATTGGCTTTCAGCCCTATTGCACTGCAATACAAAGAGCTAAACACAGTGTTGGATAGCAGTTCCCCCACATTCCTTTCTTCAAAAGGGGGAGGGAAAAAAAAATCTAAAGTGATTTTGGAAGCACATGCACGAGGAGCCGTACTCCTACATCCTGCAGAGTTTATGTTAGACAGGATCTAGAGTCTGGCTGCCAGATGCTTATCTTATCCAAAATGATTTGTGCCCCTGTGTGAACCTATTAAACATAGTGATAGTTCTTAATTTAAAAAAGTGCTAGACAGGGAGGGCCAAAAGTAAAAATAAATTTAAAGCTAACTCTGTTTGATTTTAACTGCGCTTTTGTTTTACCATAGTGAGTGACACTTGAATTAACTTTATAAATGCCTGGTATACACAGACTGCATTCATTAATGTTTGCCTTTTGAAGGCAAAAATGCGATACATCGCTCACCCCCAACCTAAAACTCTTTCTCTGACTTACATGAAGTTTGTCTGTGTGATGTTTTATCACTATAACTTTTCTTTTAGGGTGAGAACAGCTACATAGACAGTTATTCAGCCAACTTAGGAACAAAATATTATTATTGCACTTTATAATTTAGGCATTAGAAAACATCTTTTCATTTTCATTTTAAATATTAAACATTGTGCATGCTGATTGTTTAAAAGATTTCTCATCCTTTTAAACAAATAACCAGCATTTTAGTTTTCCCTTGCTCTTTATTGTCATTCTTGTACATTCAGTCAATGTCAATTAACTGTCTTAGCATATTATTGTGCTTCTTTTGCCTTGGCATGGCAATAAAGGCAAAAATTGTGCAGCCACTCGTAATTTCAATATAAGTTACTTAAATAACACCCAGCAACACACATGAGAGTAACACACAGAGTACATGTACACGGTTAAAGCAAAACTGATGACACTCACTTTTTGAAATGAAAGAATGAAACAAAAGGGGGAAAAAAGGTGCATTTTTCTTTCATGACCCCATTTGTAAATCAAGGGGATTGGGTGGCTCACATCAACTCATCAACTCAATGTGTCTTTCAAATGAAACAATCAATCAAGCAATCAATAAATGAGCAAGTAAGCATGCCACGCCAGTATTCTTACTTTGGCTGGTTATCTGCCATTTTACCTGTGAAGCCTGATGAAATCATTCATCTGTAGTTTCAACATGTGTAGGATGGCGAGACTGGAATATTATATATTTTTTAGCCCATCAAAGTTATATTCAATTACTAAAACAAGCCGAAACTACTAATGGAAAAGATTATTAATTCTTTGGAAAAGATACAGTACAGACCAAAAGTTTGGACACACCTTCTCATTCAAAGAGTTTGAATTTGTATTATGGCAAGAAAAAAGCAGCTAAGTGAATAAAACCGAGTGGCCATCATTACTTTAAGAAATGAAGGTCAGTCAGTCTGAAAAATTGGGAAAACTTTGAAAGTGTCCCCAAGTGCAGTCACAAAACCCATCAAGCGCTACAAAGAAACTGGCTCACATGCGGACCGCCCCAGGAAAGGAAGACCAAGAGTCACCTTTGCTGCGGAGGATGAGTTCATCCGAGTCACCAGCCTCAGAAATCGCAGGTTAACAGCAGCTCAGATCAGAGAGCAGGTCAATGCCACACAGAGTTCTAGCAGCAGACACGTCTCTAGAACAACTGTTAAGAGGAGACTGTGTGAATCAGGCCTTCATGCTAGAATATCTGCTAGGAAACCACTGCTAAGGACAGGCAACAAGACGAAGAGAGGCGTTTGGGCTAAAGAACACAATAAAGAACACATTAAAAAAACTCTTTGAATGAGAAGGTGTGTCCAGACTTTTGGTCTATACTGTGTATATAAAACACAGACATCGTGGTAACCAAATTTTTTTTGTCTCTCTTAAAATTTAACAATAACACCCAAATGGTAAAAAATTGATTGATTATTTTAAAAATGAAAAGATTTCCAGAATTAAACCTTCCCTGACCTGAGTTGCAGAAGCATCACAGACATTTTGACAGCCTTTATCCGATTACAGACCAATCACAATCAATTAGTCTTTTACTATACTTTTACCTAACTATCTGAAACCCTGATCAAAGCCTTCTCTGTGTGAAGGAAAGACACACACACACACACATTCACTCACTCACACATTTAGGGATATTAAAGCACACTGACTTTTGTGTTTGCTTTTTTTCATCTTTCTCAACCTGATCTGTGCAGGAAGACATACCTACTAATAAATAACATGTTCCATGTTGTTTTGATGTAACATTAAAGATTTTGTTCTTTGAACATCTCTGATAATGTTCACACTATTAACACTCATGTCTTACATGTTTCTTGAAAATTTAGGGATTATTTGGGGTTTCAGAATTTCACTTTAATGTACCACTTTAATGTCATTTTAATGTGAAATTTAATTTAATGGAAAAATATCTGTTCTCCTTTTTTGTTTTTTTGTTTTTTGTTTGTTCTTTGCAAATCCACTGATAAATCCAATTCATACTGTACATACATAATAAACCTTTGGTTTCATTTTCAAGGCTGCAATTATCTGTACGACTGCAACCCCGAACTGGCAACGTGGAATGAAACTGAAATGAAACTATGTTAGTTGTACCAAGACTAAGCTTTGCAAACAAGACCTTTTGACTAATCGCTTATTCCCTACACAAATGACAAATAGAAATTTTACACAGTACCACATGCACCACCTACATCAATAAGCCATAACATTAACACCACATAACATTAACACTGATTATCAATTATGTAACCAAACTGTGAACCGGTGACAGGATCACAGGCACGTATGTATGGGGCTTAGCAGGCGAAGAGTTCAAGGTTGTTGATCTGGTTGAAAGTCTGATCCATGGAGGCCCCACTGTACAACTCATAGCACTAGTGGACCTGCTGAGTGGGGTTGTTATGTCTGATCAGTCTACATATTTGGAATGTGTGCGTTGTACTTGACTGTTAAAACTACCTATCAAAAGTTTAAAAAACAGTTAAATTGTCAAAGCATACTATAGACAGGAAAAACTCATTTCATCGTTTTTCTTCTGAGAGAATTCAGCTAACTTGCGATGAAAATCTCCAGGAAACATCATTTTTACACTGACCTCTAAAGACTGTTATCCAAAGCAGGACATTATGATGTGCACCGAACTCTACTGAACCGTGTACGCAGTGAGAGTATGCGCTATTTATTATGCACAGACAGGAGGCAGTTTCAGATCCTCCTACTCGATCAGGCATCATCATCATCATCCTCATCATCATCATCCATTCATCATCCCTGAATCCTTTAACGTTTGCGTGACAATCAGGAATGACTCAGGATGAACTGTGTGTCACTATGGTGTCTCACTCTCTGAAACCATGAGAAATCGTTGGGAGCGCTACAATCGTTGCCGTGGTAACCAAACCAAATCCGTGACTCCTACACTGCGTATGTGTGTGTGTTTTGATTTTAGAAATGAATCAAGAACTGTGACTTTGTTTACAGCCAGTATTTCACAGGGTTATGTTGACTTTATTGGGGGGGGGGGGGGGGGGGGGGAAAAAAAACCC